>CAJNDT010006002.1:556976-1050819 GCA_905221615.1 Symbiodinium sp. CCMP2592
GCAATGATCGCCTTGCATGATCTTCATTATGATGAAGTCTATCCTCTGCTTCTTGCATCCTCTTCACAGCCATTTTGCGGTACTCTTCCTCTTCACCAAGACGTTCGCGAAGCCGAAATCGTTCTTGCTCAATGGCTGCGCTGTTTCCAGCTAGCCCTTGGATCTCGTTCACAGCCCGCAACTCCTGGTTCTTGACCAAGTGGTATCGTTCCTGCATTGCTTGTAAGGCTTGTTCCGAACTTGCTGTGTTTGACCGGAGGACCAAGTTCTCTCTGGCGTGTTCATGAAGTTCATGAGTCAGACTCTCATACTCACGTGCCATAAGCTCACCATCACCTTGCGCTCTTGCCTCCAACTGCACAAAGTTGGTGGCTGCCTCCGTGCGGAACACGTGTAGCTGTTGAGCTAAATCCTCGGCAACGGCATGTGCTTGACGTTGTTGAGCAGAGTTCTGCTCATCCATGCGAAACAAAGCTGTTTCATAGTCTCGCTTCATCTCCTGATTGACATTGTTGATGTGCCTCATGGCTAAGCATGCATGATCACGTTGTCGTTCCAATTCTTCAATGCGAATTCCAGATCCTTCATCTTCTTGTTGCATCTCCTTGATCTTGTCCATCAGGGTCTGGACGATTCCTTCGTATTCTTGCACCTGACTGCGATAGTACATCTGCTGTGCAAGGTTCGATGCTTCGAACTGTTGCGAAATCGTCAGTTCCTGGTAGGCATTCGGACCATCAGCTATTGCAGGCGTGGCCACGGATGACGCATCACCACGTGCAGGAATCGTATCCAGAGTCATGTCCAGATCGTCAGCATCGCGTGGTTGATTGGTAACCATTCGATTCCAAGTCATGGACTTGTCACGTCCACGAGTAGCCGAAGTCCTCGATCGTGCTGAAGAGCTTCTCGAAGATGATGGTCTTGACTTCTTTTCCAAGGTCTTGACTCCTTTGTCCTTGGCCCTGGACGTAGTCCGAGGTGCCTGAAAACCAGACGCTTCGGCCCGTCGTTCTGAAGCCTTGCCCGTCCTCGAACCTGTGGATGTGGGACGCGAAGGCGTAGATGCTCTTGGTAGACTCTTTGCTTTCCCCTTGGGAACTGCCTTTGCAATGGCAAGCGCAGAAGATTGACCTTTGTCATCTTCCGTTGAGCTATCAACGGATTGCACCACTGTGTCGTCAGCTGTTGACTCACCAACGGCTGGCGCTGCCACATCGGCACCGAAAGTCATTGTCGTATCTTGGCTTGATCCTGAGTTCATTGTGGTCGTAGTAGATCAAGTAGTCGTTGCTGTAGAAAGGCAGAGCCGCGCTACGGCTGATAACCTGCGTGGGGGATTGATCTCGACTTGGTTGCTGCTCTCCCCACCAGAGCTGTAATGAATGTAGGTGTGGCTGGCTAGCACTCTCCACAGACTGGACCCTGTCTCTCCCTCTTACTTCCACACGTGCAATCCTATGCAGGCAGAACCGGCGGCCGTTCCTTTTGCACTCACTGCCGGCGGCGTTTCGTCTGTGCAACGGGATAGCTCTGATTGCTCAGGATAGAAGACACATATAGCACTTAGCTATGGGCATTGACTTGAGCCAAACGTTGCGTTGGCGGTCACATAGAAGGGTAAAGATGAGGGATGCGTAGCATGCCCCCTAGAGTCGAGGGACGCGTAGCGTGCCCCCTTCTCTTGCACTTTACACGGTCTTGCTCACAGCTCTTATAGTGACACCTTAGAACTTGACAAGGCATCGCAGTCCGTTCGCATTTAGGGATTCCTGAAATAAACCTGTACGGAGATACTATGCTCTAGCATGCTATCCTATAATAGTACCATACTAGACCATACCATACTATACCACAACATGCCACGGTATGGCTTACGGTACTATACTGTACCATACTACACCTTACTATAACTATACCATGCCATACTATACCATACTAAACCTCAGGGATGTAGCAAATTGGCGTTACTCGGGGGGCTCTGAGTACCTGTGTACCCTAACCGAAGTCTACTGAAGAGCCGGTGAGTCCCAAGGACTCCCAGAGACTCCAATATCCCTTGATTAAGGAATACTCCTTAAATCATATTAGGGATCCTACTACACCTTAAGGAATATTCCTTAACTACCTTAACCCCACGTAACCTACCTTTTTAAGGACTTATATAAAGAAATCATATTAGGGAACCCTAAAAAAGGTAGGTTCCTTAGGGTCCAGGTAAGGGATATTGGAGTCCCAGGGACTCCCAGGACCCTTCCAACGCATGGCTCGAAAAAGGGGCAGAATCATCAGAGTGGGGGCGCTGGGTTACTTGAAAGGGCAGGGGACTTAGTAAGTAGGTTACAAGTAGAGTTATAAGTACCCTAAATGGAGTTACCCCAATTATAACCCTACTTATAACCTACTTACTAAGTCCCCTGCCCTTCCAAGTGGGTTATTGCTTCTGATCATGTAGAAACTAAAGGCGATACTAATCACGATAACAGTTTATTCCGAGCCCACTGTATGAAGGAAGGGACAGCACGCGTAGAGCCGTGGAATGGAATGAAAGAGGAACACGAGCTACTACTAACCAAAGAAGTCAGCAGATTCTGAGAATAGACTCAACCGACCGACACAAAGAATGCCAAGGACGCCTCGGAACTCCACACTGCATAAACCCGAGGGAATTCCCTGGAAACCGCGTGGGAGAACAGCTCATGAATAATGTTACCCAGAATAAACTTCTAAAGAACTCTGCTCGCAGGAAGAACCCCTGTACTCCGTCTCAAGCCCTTCTGCCTCTGTACGGTACAGATTACTCCAGGTCTCGAGTCCGTTTGCCTGCTTCTGCAAACCTTTCTCTCCGCGAGCCTATCATAGGGACCCTTGCGGGGATAGGGGGGGGAGGGGGGGGTAGGGGACTATACTTCCTCAAATAGGCCTTAAAGGTCCATTACGGGCATTAAGGCACCCTTACCCCGCTCCCCCTACCCCCCTAACGGTCCCTATGACAACATCCAATGTGTGGCAGCTGACGAACCTCTACAACGAGAGTCAGGTTTAAAGCGGCTTTCTCGCTTCAGAAACGAAACCCTTATGTTCAAAGGCAATGCCAGTCCAAACATGGGTTTTTTGAACTCCTTAGAATGGGTTTAGGGTTTAGGGTAGTTGTCAAAATTAAGTTCCCTTTTGGATACCCTAAAAGATAGGTGCCGTATTAAAATAGGGACCCAAAGAGGAACCGTAATTTTGATAACCGTCCACACAAGTAAGGCGGCCCGTGGATGAAATTTGTTGAAGCAGTGGTGGCCCATGGCTATGCCGTAACTAGCAAGGACAAATAAGATCCAATTCCCGTGCTCTTGCTGTGCCCCAAACCCGAAACCCTAAACCTTAAGCAGGAGCCTGCATCGTTCTTTGCAAACGTGCGTAATGCCCAACCCTAAAACCTGACTCCAACCCTCAAAGATTTAATCCAAAAATCCTCAACCCTAAACCTCAAACCCCCAAACTCCTGAAGCCCTCCATCCCAAGTTCAACTAAGGCTGCCATATGTAAAAACAGGCAGGCCATAGCATGTACCTCAGTGTTTGCAGAGGACGTGTAAACTAGTTGGGTGGTTGTCAAAATTAGGGTCCCTTTTGGGGTCCCTAATATAATACGGCACCTAATATTTAGGGTATCCAAAAAGGGACCCTAATTTTGACAACCACCCAGTTCCCAATCCATCACAGGACAACAACGGGACAACCCTCGGTCCAACCCAGAGCCTCCAAAACCCGTTAATTAAGGAATATACCTTAAATCATATAAGGGATCCTATTATAATTTAAGGTATGTTCCTTAATTAAGGGGTTTTGGAGGCTTTGGGAACTGCACCTTGGGCCGGGACAGCCAGAACGCAGAGGGACCCGGCATAGACCGTGTTGTTGTAAGCCTTTGTCTAGTAGAGTTGGGGAAGGGTTTTACCCAAAAAGTTCAAGGGCTCGCCGTATAGGGGTTTAAGGTTTTGGGTGTTGGGTTCATGGTTCGTTTTTGCAGGCCTTTTCCAGTGGTGGGTGGTGTCTTCGAGCGTCAGTGCTTTAATTTTGGGGCTGTAAGGTCTGGGGGTTCGAGGGTTCAGGTTCTAGGGCTTGGGGGTTTTACGTTTTCGAGTGTTGCACGCTGCTATATGGAGCTGAAAGAGGCTCTATCATAGGATAAAAATATGAAGGCTTAAGGTTTGGAGTGTGGGAACTTTACGGGTTTAGGGTAGCCTTTTCTGGGTACATGCACGTCTTTCCTAAATGTGTGAGAAAGGTTTCACACCATACACAGAGAAAGCAAGTTGTATGTGCACATGTCGCAAGCCGGCGCCTAGCTGTGCCACGAAGGCTTCTTACTGATCCGGAAGTCCCGGACGACACACAGGACCTTTGCGCCGTCGCACCACTCGTCCACCATGAAAAAACGACACGCAAATCGGCCATAGCAACCGTGGCAAGAAATATTATACCATAATATAGCATATTATACCATAGTATACCATATTATACCATATCATTGTACATTATACCATATTATATTAAAGCTACGAAGACTAAGAGAAGTAGGGCAGCAGCAGCAGCAGCAGCAGCAGCAACCGGTCTTGGCACCAGGCTTGGCTTCGGTTGAAAGACAGACCACTGCGCTTCAGATGGGTAGTTGTCAAAATCATGGCCCTTTTTTTGGTACCCTTAATAATAGGTGCCGTAGTACATTAGGGACCCAAAAAGGGACCCTGATTTTGACAACCACCCAGATTGGAGAGAAGGCCAGTGCGCAATCGCTGCTGCAGTCAAGGTCGTGTAACTGTACGTTGTTGGACTGTGCTTCACCACCGCAACCACGACTACTACCACCAGCACCAGCACTACTACCATCACTACCACCACACTCCTCCTCCGCCTACTGCTCTGCCTACTGCTGCTACTACTGCTACAGCTCGGAGGCTTCTCTGGCTGCGGTTCAAGCATTGTTTTGGGATTTAAGGTTCGGGGATTCCTTTGGGGCTTGGATTCACTTGGGCTTTTCGCGCTCCCGATTTAGGGATTCGCGGGCTGGAGTACGGCCAAACGGATACACATCCAACTAGGGCTCAAAAATCCGAAACCCAAAAAACAGACAGCAACACTTTAAACCCTGGAAGACCTTCAAAACCCAAAACGCCGTAAGCCTAATGGTTTTGGGGCCCATTATACTACAACTAGAGTAAGGAACCCCCAAAATAATCTAGGTAGCTATTAAGGCCCCTATACTTAAAGGATCATGGGACTTAGTAACTCGGGTTATAATTAGGGTAACTGTACTTATAACCCCGAATAGGGTACTTATAACCTTACTTACTAAGTCCCATGATCCTCTAAGTATAATACAACTCTAAGACGCTCCCATGCTCCCCGGGCCTTGGACACGCCTAGCATCTCTGCCTCCCCAAACACCTCCGCATGGCACCCAGACACTGAAGGCATGCGGAGAGTTTAGGGTTTAGGGTTTACGGGTTTATGGTTTAGGGTTCAGGGGTTTAGGGCTTCGGGTTTAGGGTTTGGGGTTTAAGGTGTAGGGGTTTAGGGTTTAGGGTTCAGGGGTTTAGGGTTTAGGGTTTGGTGTAAGGTTTAATTTAGGGTAAGCGATTGGGGCTCACTCTTGCATCTGTATAGAAACACTCGCTGCTCCAGCTCCAATCCACACTCCGCGAGCCCGGAAATAGAGAACCCTGCGCCCGCAGTAAACCCCAAAACCATTCAGGGAAATCGATCATTTGGCGATTTTGTTGACGGGCTTTAGGGGAAAGGTGTTGTTCTTGAAGCCTCAAGAAAGATACCAACGCGTCGAGCTCCAGGTGGTCGGATATGATGTACAAAAGCCTTGATGATTAGATGAGCCGTTCGTTTATGGATATCATAGTACAGTTATATAAGGACTCTAGGGGAAGTCTGCTACCCAGCACTCCGACACTATGTTACGATGTAAAGTTGGGCAATTTAGGGTTTTCTGGGAAGGCAACAGTTTCGCAAGACTCCTGCACCCCTGGGCTTGAATTCGAGCCTCGAATCCTAAGGCCAAATCCTTAAACCTTTAGCAAACCCCTTCTACACCCAAAGAAGCCTTGGTAAAATACCTGAGATGGAAAAGAAAACCACAAAACAGCAAGTTTTCACCTTCAAAAACCCGGAGCCCGAGGAAACTGCACCCTTAACCGTAATCCCTAAACCCTAAGTCACGAACCCTAAACCCTGAATGCTAATCCCTAGGCCCCAAACCTCAAAAGTCGACTCCGGATGTTGCCCCTTTCGGCCTTGCCGGCACCGTAGTCAACCCGGCGTCGGCCTTTCATGCGGTGATTACAAGAGGGCCAAAGGGGTTCACTGGGCTTCATGTATCAGGTTGTTCCAGGCTCCGACAGGATTTTGTCAGGACTGGTTGAACGGTTCGGTTCGCGTTTAGGGATTTAGGTGTATTCGAGTTAGCAAGGATGCTACGTTGAGGCGGTCGTGGTTTTATAAGAGTGTTTCAAGGTATAAACCCAGCAGTCCAGATTCCGTCGCGATTAAGGGTTCGGGCACAAGGGCTCCTCTCAAGTTGCCTTGAGTGTTTCGCGGTAAACTCTAAGTCATCAAAACCTTTGTAAAACCATTTTGGGGTTTGTTGTTTAGGGTGTCGGGCAGTGTAGGGCTTATGGCCTCAACCCGTAAACCCCATGCCTTAATCCCGAAACCCAAATCGCTAAACCACCTTTCCCACGCCTCCTCATCACCCCAAATCTAACACCCAGAGACTCCAATATCCCTTAATCAAGGAATATTCCTTAAATTATAGTAGGATCCCTAATATGATTGAAGGAATATTCCTTAATTAAGGGATATTGGAGTCTCTGGGCACGCTCTGGCAAGAAGAGGGCCTTCCTCCACGTACACGCTGCCAGAAAGGAGTATGTACCTGATGGGAGGCCAAGAGCAGGGGTTTAAGATTCTTGGGGTAGGGAGTCCTTAATATGAACCCTATTTTGGGAACCCTAATCCCTACTAAACCCCCCCCTTTTTGGCCTCCTATGAGTACCTGCCATCGGTTCAGGACGTAGGGCTTCGGGTTTAGAGGTTTTCGAGTCTGGGGAGTTGGTTAAGTTGAGTCGGTTTCGGGGTTCTGGCTGGGTTGAATCTACGACTCGCAGCCCGAATGAAACACTCCCTGACCCTAAACCCTGACCCCCCGAAGGAAGGGCCTGACGCAGGAATACTACCGGATCCATGCCGAGGCGATAACCCTAAATTACCAAACCCTAGACCCCTACGGTCGATGCTGAGTTGAAGCCGACAGCCCTAGGCTCTGAATCCTACAGTCTAAGCCCTGGACCCTCTACCAACCCCAAGCCCTGTACCCGAAACCCTAAGCCTCTCAGCCCACACCCAAAACCCTAAACCTGAGTCTCGAAACATGGTAGGGCGCATAGCTCTCTCGGACTGCCCCTTTGTGACAATCTCTGAGTGCGGCCTGAGATGCGCAACTCAAAGTTACAGGCTGGGGTTTAGGATGGTTTTTTTAGCCTGGCTCTAGGGTTTATGGTTGAAAGTGTTGAAAATTCTGGACCCCTCCACCAGCTTCTGCTAGAACCTCCATGCTCGCCACGAATAAAGCTAAACCCCTTGCTGTAGGGTTGGGGTTTAAGGGTTTCGGACATGCTTCGGGTTCCAACCCGTAGGGCCTAGAGCCTAAACCACCCCAGGATCCCACCAAGATAATTACTTGGAATAGATGCTATCATCGGCTATGATATTGGGGCATTCATGAATCGAAACAAGCCCCCTGAGGTACGTATTGCAGTATACTTATATAGTTAGAGACCACACAACAGGGCCCAACGAAATATTCCGGCCTCCATTACTGCTGGATTGTTCCAGCATCATTCTGAGGCTTCTTGCCAAGGCAAGGAACCAAGGAACCAAGGACTTGTCTGTTCAGGGTTTAGGAACGAATAGGGTTTATAGGGTTTAGGGTTCCTTCTGGAGGTTTCTGGTTTCCCTCATCTCGAAACCAAAAGCAAGAAGAACAAAAAGGACGCCAGAAGTGTCAGACCTTCAGCCCTCAAAACCGGGGCCAAAAGCCAACAAACGAAGCCCAAAACCCCAAACCTTAAACCCCAAACCCTACACCCTAACCCCAAGCGCTAAACCCTAAACCCTAAACCCTAAACCCCAAGCCCTGTTCCCCAAACCCCGAAGCCCTCAACCCTAAACAGTCCATTCGGGTTTAGGATTCTGCTGAGGGCCCATCTTCACCACGACTGGCTGGAACCGGGTCTTCAGATCCTGGAGACACGCACAAAGAAACTCAGAGGATTGAGGGTTTGGGGCTAAGCCCTGGACCCTTTCGGGCGTCGAGGTTGAAGGTTTAGGGTTGAATGCGTAGGCTTGAGGGTATAAGACGATCAAAGAAGGATGCTAAAGTGTAGAGCCGTAATCACCTTGTAACCCTGTGTCCAGTATGATCTACGAGACAATCTACAACGGTCCTTTAACCCCGATATCCAAGAAAAGATCTACAAAAACCACCTGTGAAGACCCTCCGGTGGTGAGGTGGCGCATCCCAGAACCTGGAGACCCCTGAAGCCCGAAAAAGAAGCCGATGACCTGAATCGTGGCATCCGAAAGGAACCGCAGCAATCGAGACGTTTTGACCTCGGCCGCCAAAACCCTTTTTGGGTCCTTATTATAATACGGCACCTAATATTTAGGGTATTCAAAAAAGGACCGTAATTTTGACAACCACCCACGTACTTGGAATACGGTGTGAGGTATATCGTACCTTGTAAGAGCATATAGGGAACTCGACAGGGATGTCATGACTTCTTATTTCCAAGGGTAAAAGGAGGGACCCTTACTGTAATAAGGACCCCTAGGTATATACCCTTGATAAATCTATTATATACCCATTATATAGCCCATTGTAGGGTAGGCATCCCCATTAAGGGTCCCTCCTTTTTCTTTGATTATTCGGACCTCTACATTGGGGTTCGGGCGTGCGGCTGTTGAAGCTTCTTAGTCTGGAAAACCGTTCAAGGTCGGTTGATTTTCGGGGTTTTCGGCACTTCGGGGATCAAGGTTTTGGGGGTGAGACCAAGGGTTTAGGCCTCAGAAATCAGGGTTCAGGGGCTAAGTTCGGACGAAGGGCCGTTTACGTCTAGCCAAGTACGACTAGAGGGGCGAAGAGCTTTGGGAATGTGGGTTTAAAGGCCTCGGGAATCCAGACCCTTCACCCAACCATTAAACCAACTCCCCAAGTCCTGAAACCCAAACTAAATCCGCAGTGTTGGATCTTGGATCTTGGGCCTAGGGTTTGGGGTTTGGGCTTTAGGGTTTCGGGCTTCGGCTGGAGGGTTACAGGAAGTGAGGCCAGAAACTAGAAAGCCAGATCTTCGCTACTGCGTCCCCTCATCCCCCCAAACCCTAAATTCCCACCCAGGCCTGCTTAGGCCGTACCCACCCTTTTTCTTAGGGTGCCTGGACCCAGAAGGAAATCCGGCAGTGATTGACACCAACTCTGGATGGACAAAGGGTGGAGCCATTGGAGAATGGTCGAATTCAGCCCCCAGGGCTGAGCCAAGCCATTAGGCCCCTTGCCCTTTTTCGCAGAAGGAATTTCTCAGCGTTTCCCTTTGGCCCCCCCCTCAGAAAAGGCCCCAGAGGCCGGCCCAGGGAGCCCCCAGCTAGATTCCAGGGATTCGGGACGCCAGGTACCGTGGTCGCCGTCCGAAGGCACAAGCGTCGATGTGCTTTGCGAAAAGAGCAAGGCACGCTGCTCAGGGGAAGGGTAGTGATTTTAGATTGGTAGCGGAGCAGGTGTGCTCCAGGTAGTGTAGTCTCCGCTAACTAGTCTGACTTTGTAGAGCGATGGCTGGCGACGATCGAGACGACCAGCCCACCAGCATGTACCAGAGTACTTCTTGGCAAGCTCCTTCTGGAGCACAAGCTTCGGGCGCGGCTGCTCCCGACTCTGCTGAGTTACCTAGACCCTTTGACAAGGCGACGCAACCTCCGTCGGCTGGAGGTGCACCGCCTGATCCGTGGGCTGACTACTTGTCATCCAACCAGACGAGAGCTTGGGACCACTCCTCTTGGCAGTGGCAGGGGAACTCCTGGAACGGATGGCACTCCTGGGACGACGCGAAGATGCAGCAGAACGAGCCGCGCGGGGGATACGCGTGGGGTCGTAATTGGAGTTGGGATGCTACCTGGGCTTCGGGGTCTACTGGCTCAGGCGGCGACATCTACCCGGACGGCGAGGAAGAAAAGCACGGCGACGACGGGAGGGCTACTACCACGACCTCCAGGAGATCGACGATGTTGGCCGCAAGTACATCCACGGCACCGGCGGCTACTACACGTTCGGCGATGGACTCCGAGAGAGGAGAAGAACGAGGTGAAGATCATGGGCGCGGGCCTTCGGAACGAATGCTCGTTCCCAGCTTCTCTGGCGACATTGGAGCTGGAGAAGGGAGTGATCTGGGATCTACTGCCAGGTCCTACTTGCGACAGGTTGCAGCTTGGCAGAAGATGACAAGGATATCTGCCAATCGCCAGGGGTTGGTGTTATACCAACACCTATCTGGCAAGGCCTGGATAGAGGCCGAGCGCTTGGACATCGACAAGCTCAGTGGGCCGTCAGGATCCGCGTACTTCGTCGAGTGGATCCGTGAAAGGTACCTGGATGTTCAGGTGACCCAGGTCGGGAGGAGCCTCTCAGAGTTCTTCCGCAAATTGCGGAAGAAGCCAGGACAGAATATCCGGGACTACGTCGGCGAGTTCGATCGGGCACAGGCCCGCTTGGAGGAATGCGGCTGCACTCTTCCGAACATCGCTCTGGCATGGATGTTCGTCGACCGGCTAGGCTTGGATGAACCTTCGGAGCTCAACTTGTTGGCCAGTGTGGGGAACATGTATGATCTTCGTCGCCTACAACAGGCGGCGACCATCCACGACAGGGCGCTCAGGAAACCTTGGGAAGGCACTACCTCGACTACCAGGCCGTGGCAGCGTCGGCAGGGGCAGTCCGTGCACTACACCGACAACCACGACCTCGACTACGACTTCCACGGCGAGGACTGCGACACAGAGAATGCACCTGGAGATGAACCCTTGACTGAGGGCCTGGCCGAGGAGCTCTTCACCACCTATATGTCCCACGAGACGGCCAAGCAGAAATACCGCGACTCCCAGCGCGGTCGCGGGACGGACCCTCAGGCTATGAAGGAGATCGCTGCTGCTAAGCTTCAACAACTGAAAGCTCGATCGTTCTGTGCAGGGTGCAAACGACGTGGGCACTGGCACAAGGACGACGCTTGTCCCTTGAACCAAGGGAAGGGGCTCAAGGATGCTGCTGAGCATGGTGGCGGCGGCGGAGCCGGGCCAAACACCAAGGCATCCTACATGTGCAATGTCGTCTACGTCGCCTGGAACATTGAGGAGGATGTCTGCACCGGAGAGTTCGACGCCATCACAGATACAGCCTGCTCCAAGTCTGTTGCGGGAAATGGTTGGCTCGACGAGTACATCGGCAGGCTCGAAAGGATCGGCGAGCGACCCCGGTTACTGCCCAACGACGACAACTTCAAGTTCGGAGCCTCCAGAGTCTTCCACTCCGACCGCGCCTGCATTGTGACCTTCAAACTTGGCCAGGCTGTTGTAGAGGTCAAGGTAGCCATTGTCACAGGCGACCTTCCACTTCTTCTGTCTCGACCTGTGTTGGCGAAGCTGGGGATGATCATGGACGTGGCCCTCAATCGAGCCGACTTCAAGGCAGTCCAGCTAAATCAGGCGACTCTCAAGGTGACAGAAAGCGGTCACCCTGCACTCCCTTTGATCCCAGCTCGTGAGCCGGCCGGAAAGGCGCCAGCTGACTTTTGGTCCGACGGTGAGATCATGATCCACTTGAATCGTGCGGCATATATGGTGTGTGCTTCTAGCAATGTGCAGGGACCCGATAGCCCTGTCGATGAGCCTCGAGTCCCAACAGGTTCCTCTACTACCGCTACTACTACCTGTCAGTCTTCGTCTACGTCGACCACTACCAGGCCCCGGTTGTTTTACCCCAAGAAGATCCCACTTGAGGTCCACAATCTACTTACCGGTGAAACCATCAATGGAGTGTCGTTCATGGCTTGGTGGAAATCCACGAACATAAGCAACGACTTTTGGATAGAGTCCCCGACTACGCTCTACCGCATACATGTTATCCCGAGGCGTACCCTCTTCAACCCCGGCAAGTGGAACACCCCAGATCAAACCCGGAAACATGAGCTTCTGCACCAGCTCGGGAAAGTACGCATGTGTCAGGGAGTGTCGTGCAAGACCGGCCAGAACATGGATCCAGTGTTTGATGTTTGGAGTGCTGATGACCATGATGTTGCTCAACCCGTGCTCTGGATCGGAAGGACTTCTTTCGCTAGGCGCCCGATGCCTGTGACGGGAACTTCCCTTGCAATTCGAGATGGCCACGTCCCCCGCGGCGACGAAGCAGCCATGCGTTTCTCAGATGAACAAGGTGGCCCTGCTCAGCGAGCTCCAACAGAGGAACATGACGGTTCACCCCAAGTGGACAGTACCCGAGCTCCGGAGCATCCTTTCCGAGGAACGGGCCAAGGAGAAGGCGGGCAGCGTACCCAAGGGGCTCAGCAGCATGACCCTCGACGAGCTGAAGAAGACGGCCGCGAACCTCGACATCGTGCTCCCGGACAACACGAACCGCGGCCTCATCATGCGCATGATTCGGGACTCCACCCAGGACAAGAGCGAACAGATCATGACCTTCGGCCGCTACAAGGGCTACCTGTACAAGGAGGTCCCGATGGGGTACCGGAAGTGGGCCCAGGAAGAGATCCGTCGCAACACCAATGCTTCGGACGACCTGAGGATGTTCGCAATGTGGGCCGAGCAGGACGAGAACAAGATGACGCATGCACAGGCCAAGTCCTACTACGCGGACCCGGAGACCACAGCCGTGGTCCCCTACAACCCGGAAGAGGAGAGCAATTGGGAGGTGGTGACCGAGGGGACGGAGTCTTCTTCGAGTGCTACGAGGAAGAGTGTGACCGGACTCCCGATGAAAGGGGGGTACGCGGACCCAAGACCAACGAGGAGTCAAGGACTACTCCTACCACGGGATGTGAAACCAAAGGCGACCTCGGAGCCCAAAAGGAGGACACGCCCGGCGCAACCAGACCAGGCGACCATGGACCTCGATGCGGACCAAGTGGATGCCCAGGCCCTCGAGGAAATCAGAGCCCTGGAGATGCGCCTAGCTTTGTTGAGGGGTCGCCACCATCTACCGCCGAAGCACCAATGAGCAGCGAGACTGAAGGTGACTACCGGGACTGCATGGAGTTCGTTGATGTGCAAAGGGAGAAGGACTACTACGACACGCTCGAGATCAACGAGGTGATGTGCGAGGCCTTCGTGACGGACGAGACCGCCGAGGAGATGAACGCTGCGGGGCTTCCACGGCCCAACCACGACCTTGCGGTTGAGCTGGCCTCCTACGCTGCCGCGGCGAACAACGACTTCACCTACCAGACCCTCTTCCGCATCGCCACGCTCCTTCCGGAGGATGCTCGGGTAAATCTCCGACAAAGTGCAGAAGGCAGCGCCGGACGACGAGGGCTTGTCGGCGGAGTCTGGACTCACGGAAAGATGGCTGGCATCACCAACAATGTGGCCGTGTTCCCTTGGTTCGTCAAGTACCTCAGCGGATGGGCGAGCTACCATGGAGTCGCTTCGTGGACCAGCTTCATGTTGACAGAGAATGTTAGCCATGGCGTACACTCCGATAACCACAACCTCCCTGGCTGCCCGAACGTCACCACCAGCTTCGGTGAGTTCAACGGCGGTGAGCTGTGGATGGAAGTCAAGGAGGCCGAGCGGACCCCCGACGAGACCTACGTGTGGAGGCAAGGAAGCGACGGCAAGGAACGGCCGGGTAGGCTCACCTCCACCCAGCAACGGATCGTGAGCTTCGACCCGAAGATACGACACGCCACTCAACCATGGAGTGGCACAAGGTGGTGTTTGACCTTCTTCACTTCACGGGGAATTGCTGCTCTTGATCGCAACGGACGGGAACTACTCCGCGGCCTGGGGATGGTGCTCCCGGATCTTCGCAAGCGACCTCCACTACTTGATGATCGGCCACCAGCCGGAAGACCCGCTAAGCGGAGCGCCAGGAAACTCATCCACCGTGCTTCCAAACGTTTGGGGGCACTGGCCACCTGGTCCATCATGGCGGCTAGCTCCTTCCTCGAGGCGCATCTACCCACTCCCGGAGGACCTGATGGCGTTGCTCTATGTGAAGTGGGAGGCACTACGAGGACCGAGGAAGCCGTGGATGCTGACTACCTGGCAACGGAACCGCTGGACCAGGCCTACATCCTGCGAGAAGGAGGCCGCATACACGGCTTAGAGCTTATTCGGACTCTGCGCCCGAGCACGTTGTGGATCCATGGAGACGCTGTTGACCTTTGTGAAGACGCTATCAGCGACTACATCCAGGAGCAGCTCGACGCGAGTCGCCGAGTCGTGGTGGACGCGGCCCCCGACGGCAACTTCTGGAGGACCGGGTTCGGAGTACGTCTTCTACAAGATCCTACAGCGACCTTGTACGAGGGGGCGGGACTGAAGACGGTCGAGTTCAACAGCACCCGTGCGGACTGGAACGAAGCCACTGAGTCTATCTACCCGGGCACGATCAACGTCTACATGGCGCAGACGAGTGGCGAGAGTCCGCCACCCGCGGAAAGGGAACCCCGAGGGGCTTCTGCTATCTCGTTCCCTGGAGAACCCCGAGTCAAACCGGAAGTGGCCTCTGCTCTACGTCGCCTTCATGCCAATCTCGGCCACCCGTCACAACATGATCTTACTCGACATCTTCGCTTGGCCGGCGCGGGGCCTGAGGTTGTACAAGCCTCAAAGCGTCTGAGCTGCGAGACCTGTAAGAGATGTACTACAGCCGCGAGCGCACGACCCGCTACACTGCCGAGCCTACTTTCCTTCAATCAGGTCGTGGGAGTGGATGTTTTCTCAGTGGTGGATTCCACAGGTCGGCGGGTCGAGATGCTTTCAGTCTTCGACCATGGAACCTCTTTCCACGTGGTCGGGGAGCTCAGAGGACATAGCACCGAGGCGATGGAGCAGACGTTCTGTGAAGTCTGGACAAGGACTTTCGGGGCCCCGGGCACCATTGCCCTCGACCTGGAGTCCGGCCTTCAGGCTGGACTCGCACGCTACAGCTCCTGGCATGGATGTCACCTACGACCGATCGCTGGGCAAGCTCATTGGCAACTCGGTGCCACCGAACGACATGGGGGTCTTTGGAAGGCCATCTGGAAGAGGGTCTGTGACGACCTTAGCTTGAGAGAAGAAGATGTTCCCATGGGGATTGCCGCGGTCAACGATGCCAAGAACCAGCTTCGCCGGATCAGCGGATATTCCCCGGCGCAGGCCGTCTTTGGCCGGGACCCCTACATCCCCGGCGACCTGCTTGACGAGAAGGACGGGGAACAACAGGAACACTTGATCAACCACGACCTTCAGCGGGCACGGGAGCAAGCGATTCGTCTGGCAGCCAAGGGGGCCTACTTTCGGGCCCAAGGTGATGCCAAACTTCGCCGAGCCCTCCTTCAGCGATCTCGTGTTGCTGGAGAGGAACTACTCCCTGGCGACCTTGTCTTCTTTCTGCGGAAGCCCAAAAACACGAAGGACTGGTCTTGGAAGGGGCCAGGCACTGTTGTGGGGCACGAGCACCAGAACCTCTGGATCTCCTTCGGAGGGAGGTGCCACCTTGTAGCGCCCGAACACACCAGACGGGCCACAAATGAGGAGACTGGGAACGCCTTCATTCTGAAGACCACCAAGGACGACCTCCAACGCCTCGCCGAGTACGACCCCGACGATGAGGAGATGTATGAGAGTCCTGAACGTCCTGGAGATGACTACGTCCCGGACGAAATGTTGGACATCCTCGATGAGGCTTCTGTGTTTGACGACGAGATCGAGCTCCCGGGCGAGGACGAGGACGCTACCATGAGGAGTGTTCGTGAAGATCCTCCCCATCTCCCGTCAAGGGGGCCACCAAAGAGGATGAGGCAGAAGGGGCCCGAGCACGTGAACATGCTCAAGCGGGCTACCACGGCACGAGGCCGTGAGAAACAGCTCGAACGAGAGTTGCCGTGGCACTGCATACCGCCCGAGAAACACGCCGACTTTCGCCGCGCAGAGGACAAGCAGTGGAGCGAGCATTTGGAACATGGTGCAATGAAACCAGTCGACGTGGAGACCAGCAGGAAGATCTTGGCCGAGAAACCAGAGAGGGTGTTGCCAAGCCGGTTTGCATACCGCGATAAACACTGGGCCAAAAGAAAGACCAACCCGGACCTGGACTGGAAATGCAAGGCGAGACTGGTCATCGGAGGACATGTTGATCCGGATATTACTTCCGGATTGACTACAAGCGCTCCGACAGTTTCCCGTCAAGGAGTGCTACTGCTTTGTCAAATCCTTGCTTCGCGAAGGCAAAGAGGATGGAGTGCCAGCGCCGGTGATATTACCTGCGCCTTTCTGAACGGCAACGAGCTCAAGCGAGAGCTGTACAACGCCAGCCCCGTGGAGGACTAGGTGACCTTCACCCTGATCAGATCGTGCAGCTCACCAAGGGAGTATTCGGACTGGTCGACTCCCCGAATGCCTGGTACGAGAAGCTGCAGGGCACGATCCTCGCGCTCGACATCTCGCTCTCTGATGGCCGACGCGGATACTTTGACCAGTGCCCCCTCGATCCGTGCATCTTCCAGTTCAAAGTGAAGGACCTCGATGGGAACTCTGGTGCCCCTGAGGCGTACGTGGCCGTTCACGTCGACGACCTCTTGATGGTTGGAGATCGGGAGCTGAATCGTCAGCTCAAGGACGCACTCTCCAAAGCCTTTCCAGTTGATGACTGGGAAGACGACAGCTTCGAGTACACGGGCTCCACCTTCACGATCGACGAGAACGGAGTGACGATCACCCAGGAGAGCTACGCGGACACACGACTGTTCGAGGTGGAGATAGAGCCTGCGGCGAGTGACGAATGCCCCGCAAGTGCGGAGCAGAGGGCAGACAACAGAAGCCTGATCGGGGCTCTGTCGTGGATTGCTGGACAGACCCGGCCGGACCTACAAACCGGAGTCTCAATGGCTCAACAGCTTCAGCGGGAGCCGACCATCGGGGATGTCCGCTTCACCAATTCCCTCTCGAGGAAGGCGAAGCAGTACCGAACATGTGGAGTCCACCTGACACCAGTGGACCTCGAGAACTGCGTGCTGCTGACCTACCACGACGCCGCCTGGGCAAATGCACCTCAGGACCCTGATGACCCGTACTACCAGCTGACGCCCGATGAGGACATCTGCGGAACGATGAGAGAGGGGCCCTTCGCCTCAAAGGACCGGAAGCCCAAGCGGGGAAATTCGAGGATAGCTTCGCAGCTCGGTGGCATCTACCTCCTCGCCGACTCTAAGATCTTGGATGGAGACAGCTGCAACACCAGCCTTCTCGACTGGCGGAGCTGGGCCTGTGATCGGGTGTGTCGCTCTACTTTTGCGGCAGAGACTATGGCCTGTGCTAGCGGAATCGAGAATGCGCAGTACATCCAGAGCTTTATGGCTACGCTGCTGGCCGGAGTCCTTGTGCGCCCCAAGAACAGCCCCATCAAGACCCGTTTCATGAGCGACTGCCGTAGTCTCTACGACCATCTCAAGAGGGTAGGTTTACCCAGAGTTCCTTCTGATCGCCGGCTCGCCATAGATCTGGCAGCCATCCGGTGTGATTTGAAGCTCGGAGGGAAGCTGTCATGGGTTCCCACCCAGCTTCAACTTGCGGATATCATGACAAAGCCCCTCCGGGCAGAGAATTTCTGGAAGGCCCTGAAAGAGCCTTTAAAACTTCCCTTTAGAGAGGATAGAGATTTTGAAGGCGTGTGAATCTGAAGATCCGCACGCCAGGTACCGTGGTCGCCGTCCGAAGGCACAAGCGTCGATGTGCTTTGCGAAAAGAGCAAGGCACGCTGCTCAGGGGAAGGGTAGTGATTTTAGACTAAACCCAAACCCAGACTCCCGCTTGAAACCCCTAAGCCGTAGATCCTAAGACTGGGAGCCGACACCCCTGGCCCCGAAATTATCCTAAACCCTAGACTCTAAACGGTTTAGGGTCCACGGTTTAAGGTTTAGGGTTTAGGGTTTAGGGTTTTGGGTTTAGGGTTTAGCGTTTAGGGTTTTGGGTTTAGGGTTTTGGGTTTAGGGTTTAGGGTTTTGGGTTTAGGGTTTAGGGTAAACCCCACTTAGTTAGGCGGCTTCCATATAAGTCTTCGAGGCCGGCACGATTTCCGCCGAGTGCATCTTGTGGCCGAGCGATTTGACTGCAGCTTTGTCAGCCTCAGTGGAGGGCAAGGGGCTTCAGCTTATCTTAAGGCAGGGTGTTTAAGGTTTAGGGGGGCTGAGGGTTGATAATTTTGGGGTTTCGGGTTTTGGGTGCAGGACTCAATGTCGGCTTTAGGGCTTAGGGTATGTTTGGGGTGGAAGCTGCACCCTCGGGCTAAGGGAGCCCTCAAGCTTGGCAAAAAAGCAGCACAAGAATCAAACTGAAAGGCTTAGGGTTTCGGGTTTAAGACAATCCCTTCAACCCTACCAACACCAAGGACCCTACTTGGAGGATCATGGGACTTAGCAAGTAAGGTTATAAGTAACCTATTTGGGGTTATAAGTACCCTTACCCTAATTATAACCCTAGTTACTAAGTCCCATGATCCTTTAAGTGCATCTAGAAAGCTCCTTCCAAGGTCTCTTGTAGAACCGCCTTTAGAAGCCCATCCAAGATCCTCCTTTTCCGGAACTCTAAAATCGCAAATGCCCCGAACCTTCCCCCGCACCAGAAAGAGATCAATAACAATTAAAACAATGAACAAGAAATAACCAAAACCCAATTAAAACAGCCTGTACAACCCTATGCCGCAGTCTACGTGCCCCCACCGCCGAAAAACAAAACCTGACCCTGAACCCTAAAACTCTAATCCAAGCAGCCATCGTATCTCGAATGCTGCGGAAGATCATGCTCTGCTCCGTGGGGAAGTCGGAGACTACCTGCTTTGGGGGCTTGGGTGTACAGCTTCTTGGGGTGCAGCGTTTAGGGCTTTGGAGTTCAGGGTTCAGCGTTTAGGGCTTGGCCGTCAGGGATTCAAGGCTTCGGCCTGAGTTTTTGGATTTCACCTTATTTTTGAGGGGAGGGAGCTCCTTTTGCCAACAACTCCGCAAGGTCAGGAGATGAGGCCGGTTTAGGGCCTTCGGTTTGGGGCTGCGGGTTTAGGATGGTTTACGGCTTACAGTGAACTCCAGAAAGTTGAAACATGGATTTAGGATGGCTAGTGCTGGGATTACCCTATACTTTACCTCAAGGGCATGAGGATTACAACGTTCCAACTATCTCGCTACTTCTACTGTAGGCGGACAGTGAGGGTCGAGGCCGGGGGATGGACAGTTTCGGGGTTTAGGGGTCGACTGTTCGGATTTGAGGTTTGAGGGCCCTTCGAGTCTTTCTGGAACCTTTAAGGTTTTGGATTTCGGGTGTAGGATTCTGGGCTTGGTGTTTGGAATTGGGGGTTTCCAAAAATGGGGGACCCTAACATAGTGGAGAAGGATCTGCGACTGAGGAATCTGAACCGACTCCACCTCGGAGAGCTATACGGGAGTTTCCGAAAACTGGGGTACCTTACTCTGGGGGGTCCTTATAATAAGGATCCCAGTATTTAGGGTACTCTATATTAGGGTCCCCTACTTTCCGGAAACTCCCATCGAACCGTAGATCCCCCCCAGGGCCGGAACTTGAAAGAAAGCCCTAATGTAAACAGTAAACACTCTTCCGTGAACCCTAAACCTAAACCTAGGCTTTGTTCGGGTGTATGGACGGTTTATGATTTATCAAGCTTCTGGTGGGGTTGCCCTAAACCTGTAACTGCAAATGTCGCAGGTGAGGCCTGCACCTCTAGTTGCAGAATTTAGACCCTAAACCCTAAACCCTAAACCCTAAACCCTAAACCCGTTTCAGAATTTAGAGTCCCGCATTTAGGCCCCTTCGAATGACAAGTATCCTACTATTCGGGGGTCTATAGTTGCCCAACTTCTGAAACTCGCATACACTCAGGACTTAGGGTTTAGGGTTCACGGTTTAGGGTGTAGGGTCCTTGATGTAGAAAGTCTCCAAAATCTTCCTTGCCCTTGGGTCTATGGTTGCGTCTCTGGCTTAGCCAGCTCGCACTAGCCGTGGCCCTAAACCCTAAACCCTGCCAGTTCTTTTTAAGATGTGCTGGGCTTTCGCGCACACTGCAGGTCTCGCCTCTCTAGAAGCGTGTTTGTTTTGGATTCGTTATCATACTTTCGGCACTTAAGCCTGAATCCTAAAAAACCCTAAACCCTAAACCCCTAAACCCCTAAACCCTAAACCCCAAAAGGCCCGAATCCTGAACTGCAGCTCGGAGTGTTTGTATATAACCACCTTGTCCCAGACCGCCAGGGAGACAAACTGAATCTCGCAAGGACTTCGCAGGTCCAGCCTCAGCTTTGGGCAGGAGGGTTCCAGGTTTAGGATTTAGGGTTACGGGTTTAGAGTTTAGGAATTCAGGGTGGTTATCCTTTAGGGAATGTCATTTGCAGTGATGTTGGCTTCGGGGCTTGCGAGTCTCCGTTGAAGGCATTCGGAGTTTGTGTGCTCGAGGTCAGGGCTGCTCCATACTGCTGATGGACAAAATCCTGAATGACCCTAAGGACTCGAAACTATGGGAACTATGGTATATTCCTTATAATGGGTAATGCAGGATCTCGTCCATCAACAGTAGTATATAGGGGTACCATATTTTGGGGTCCTTATAATAAGGATCCTACTATTTGGGGGACCATATTAGGGTCCCCTATTTTCGGAAACTCCCATATGTTCCTGGATAGGTGGAAGTGGGAACTCAGGCCCCCGGCGCGAGCCCGGAGACGGCAGCGCCGGCTTCGATTCCGAGCAGGATCTGCTCGTTGAAAGTATCGCCGGCGCGGATAACCTTATCCGGTTTAGGGCCCGGCGTTTTTTAGGATTTATAGGTCCAAGGTGAAAGTTTATGTAGGGTTTAGTATGGGCTGAGGAGTACGAGTTCATTCTGATAACCTAAATTTCTGGCGTTGTAGGCTTCTTGGCCGAGGGTTTAGGACCCATGGGTGTGTTTCTTAGGATCGGCTCAGGGTTCTGGGTTTAGGGTTTAGGGTTTAGGGTTTAGGGTTCTGGGTTTAGGGTGCGAAGCTTGGGATTTTTGAACTTCGACTGTAGGTTATTCGACGGTTGGGCTTATTGGGCCTTGTCATGACCGGTTGGGAATCATGACTTTGGTGATTTCTGTACTGGCTCTGTGTCTCCTCCGTGCAAAAGCTGAATTTTCCGAACACCCTTATGCACCACCTGACTTCTAGCCTAGACAGAAAAAGGAACCCTCATTGAGAGAACTACTGACTTATGTCTAGATCTAGCTACCCCTGGTATGTATATCATTGGCCATTAATTATCCATGCTGGTTGTTAATGTAGGAACCTGATTAAGAAACCTTGGGCCTTTACTAGGGTTCCTTATATGAATCCTACTATTTTGGGGTTATAGCCCCAGGGTTTCCTAATCAGGTTCCTACATTGTTAGTCTCTTCCCTGTCTCCAAGAGTAAAAGGAGGGACCCTGAATGGTATATACCCTTAATATAGCTATTATATACCCATTACATAGCCCATCATAGGGACCCAGGGGTCCCCATTTGGAGTCCCTCCTTTTCCCCCTCCCCTGTCATGGCAGTCATGAAATCAAGCAGCTTATGCTTTCATACACGCGAAGCAGACCGGTGCTCTCCAGAGGCTCAGACGACCTAGGAGCCGCAAGTGGTGATATGAACCACCCGAGCAGTATTACCGACTATTCAAGCTTCTATATTACTCCCGTAACGCCAAGCCCCGAAACCGCAAGCTCAGTAAATGTAAAAAATATAAATATAAATATATATATATATATATATAGATGTATGTATTTCTTTATTTATATTTATACTTATACTTATAGTTTATGTTTATATTTATGCATATATATATATATATATCTATCCTTCAACCCTGCATCGCCTCCACATCCTCACCATCCTGATTCACAACGACGGCCTCTCCTGCGACTTCGGGCTGTGAAGCTTAGGGTTTAGGGTACAGCGGTTTGGGGTGCAAGGGAATTTAGGGTTTAGGGTTTAGGGTTTAGGGTTTAGGGTTTAGGGTTTAGGGTTTAGGGTTTAGGGTTTAGGGTTTAGGGAATAACAGTCTATGAGTTTAAAGGGTGTAGGGTGTAGGGACTCGTCATTCGTCACATCCAGAAACCGATACCTCTGACTAGGCAACATTCTTGAATCACAGAGCAAATGCTTCTATGATATGGAGTATTCCTTCTTCCTTCAGGGTTGAATCAATCATCATGAAACCTGATATATAAACCTTACTACGATGAACTCCAGAGAGGAAAGCTGGAACATGGATGTACGATGATTAGCTCTGCATTTTCGCAATTGTGCCTTGAGGGAATTAGGAGTATGATATTCCAACTGCACGAGAATATTCCCCGAAACCCTACTCACTTTTCGGGGCCCCGATAGCGAAAACCCCTGAACCCTAAGCGCTAAATCCGAAACCCAAAAACCAGAACCCTAAACCCTAAACCCCTAAACACCAAACCCTAAATGCACTCTAAACCCTAAACCCTACACTCAACCTCTAGGCCCACCCTGAACACTACTCAACGATTCAGGCGCCTGCCCAGAGCCCTGCAAGGATCCAATAAGTAGACCCCTCGATGGATCCTGAAAGGGGGTCCCATGAAGAATTCTTAAAGTAGTATAGATCCCGAATTGGGGGTTTTACTTTCTGAATCCTACCAAGTGTAGGGAACAGGGGGCAAGGATTAGATTGCAGGTCTTCGAGTTGAGGGCTTAAGGTTTGGGGTTTAGAGGTTTCAATCGAACCAAAACACTTCTGTCTGTATGCAATCGAAGCTGCTGGACCGTAAACCTTACCCTCAGCCCTCACAGCTTAACCTCGGCGCTCAACCCTCATACCTAAACGGTCATCCCGGATCCCTTATCCCCAAACCCACTTGGGAGCCGCCTTCCACGATGAGCGCCGAGCACTCGTCTGCCAGCCTTGACCAAGAGACTCCAAAACTCCGTAATTAAGGGAAGTATTGAAACTACCCAAGTTCATAGTAAGGATCGCCCGAGAAATTACACATACACTATATTCATTTATTCCGGGGCTACAGCTTGCGGTATGCTCATTCATTGGGGCTACACTTTTTGGTATATTCATTCTTGGCTCTTTAGCTCCTTATCTAGTAGGGATTATCATCATCCCTGGCTCCTTAGCTCCCCCAATATCAATGGTTAGTTGAATCGACAGTTTACGGTATGTTCCTTACCTAAGGGGCCTTGGAGTTTGCAGGTGGGAGCCGAACCAGGGTGTAGAGTTTAGGGTTTAGGATTTAGGGTGTAGGTTTAGGGTTTAGGGTTTAGGATTTAGGGCTTAGGGTTTAGGGTTTAGGGCTTAGGGCTTTTGGTCAGCCGGACCTTTTTCGGCTTTGTGGTTTAGGGCTTAGGGCTTCAGGGCTTTCGTGTCTAGGGTTTAAAGTTTGGGGTTTCGGGTTCGGGCGTTAGGAGAGACCGGACACCATCAATGAATAACACTGCGAAAATGTGCATGACATAACAAGCCGAAAGAGAACCAAATATTGAATGATTTCAGAAATCCTCATCAGAAAACACATTACATTCATGTTTGCACCGAAATTCATTACATCATAGTTGGCCCTGCAGGAGCGTTCCTCTATCATAACATGCTGAGTTTCTCCTGCCCTCCCTCCTCTCCCCCGAAACCCACACCCGGATTACATTCCGAAAGCTTTGCAACCCTAAACCCCAAACACGTGTAAGCCCAATATAAAGGCCTGGACAATGAGGCTAGGGGTTTGGAGTAATTAATATCCAACACCGTAACCCGTGACTCTGAGAAGTCACAGATTCTCTCTTCTTCTTTAGCCAAATAGAAGGCTTACTGCAGACCAAACACGTAAGCCAAAACGGCTTACTGAAGATCTCACACTGGCTAAACAAAAAAGCTTCGGGCCCCGTCATAAATCTCAGGTGTGGCTCAACAAGCTTGTCCTGCGAGCCTTCGAAGATTGGAGCGGGAAAAAATGTGACTTGCCTGTTTATCTCACAGCTGCGCGGCTCATTACCTAGGATGCCCAGTAACCTAGGAAAAAAACGGCTCCCTTTTTGATAGTTGGTAACTGTATAAGGAACCCAGGACTACTGAAAGGGAATCATGGTACTACTGGGCATCCTAGCTACGGCACAGCGCAGAAACAAACGGCTTCAATTGGCCCCCGCCGATGCTCCCTTGCAGTGATCGGCACGACCATTGACAGCATGTATAGGGTTTAGGGTTTAGGGTGTAGGGTTTAGGGTTGAGGGTTTAGGGTTTATGGACATCTTGCTCCAGGTGGCAGGATTGCTTTATCACGCCCACAGCATCCATAAATGACGGGCCAGGCAAGGCTTGTCAACTTCTTCCAGCATGACCAACGGAGTTCACACGATGCGAACAAACACGGACAACCTTACCCTAAACCCTAAACCCTAAACCCTAAACCCTAAACCCTAAACTCCAAAGCCTGAACCCCTGAACCAGACGTTTGTGGTCTGACGTGTTCTCAGACTGCCTTTCGATTGCAAGCGCAACCCCGTCCTCGGGTAGGGTCCAGGGTATGAGCTTCCCAGCCGCGGGGTATGAGTAGTAGTTCTTCACACCCCTATATGCGGGCATCCGATTAAGGATGTAGGGTTTCGGGCTACAGGCTTCGGGGTGAGGATCAATCCACGAAGCCTCATACCCCGTACCAGGAATATGCCTCAAAATATGTAGCGCTGAATATTATGACACACGGTAGATTTCTTATCTACGGGGCGTCTCCGGGAAGTTCTATTCAAAAAATGCACCCTGGGCATTTCAAGTACCACCGTATCTGAACTCAAAGCCTTGAGCTTGACATGACCAGGCCTCTTCCATTCCTTGTCCGCCGGATCATACAACTGCCAGATTCGGTCGATGGGGCTGGGGCTTCCCAGAACCCCAAACCCCTCCGTCAAGGAATTGATAGGCCTTAAACGATAAGGGGCCTAATATTGTATGATTTCAGGTGCATTCCTTAAGCAAGGGGTAGCTCTAGGGCTCTAGGGTTTGAAGTTAGGTTGAGGATCTAGAGGCTAGCGCATAGAAGGACTAAGCCGTAACCCTAAACCCGCCTATAGGGTCTACGAGTCATCCTCCCGCAAATCGGCGGTCTTAGATTCTGCATTCTCAGAGAATGGGTTCTTGCGAAGGAATTCAATTGAGGTAGTCTTTCAGGGCTTTATGCTGCCTGAATATGGCTTTGTAAACGCTTCGCCAGGTTTTGCTAGGGCCTTTGAGGAAGAAATTGTCTTCAAGTTAACATAGCTAGGAATGGAAAGGAGCCCATCTTACATGTCTATACAGTCTATATACTATATAGTTCTATAAATATACGTATGCTGTAACAAAGTGTGCAACAAATATACTCTGAATCTACCCAGTCCGATGCTCAGATTAATCTGATTAGGCTTCTGTCGAGCAAGGCAAAAACTCTCAAGCAGACGTTAAAAGTCACTTACAGCCCCCAGAAAAGCCCTATGAGAGCCAAATAGAACCCTATAAAACCAGATCAGTCCCGATTAAACCCCATGGGACCCTATAAAATATTTTTTCTCCATAAGACTCATAGAGTTCAGTAAAACCCAATGCAGGGCCGAGAATCAGATAATCGTGAAAACTCGAAGCCAACAAGCCCTGGACCTCTGAAGAACCCAAGGCACCAAATCCTGAACCCTTAGCCTTAAAGTTCAGGGGTCAGTGGGTTAAGGGTTCAGCGTTTAGCGTTTAGGATTTAGGGGTTTAGAGTTTAGGGGCTTGGGGGTTAGGGTTTCAGGTCTTGGAACTGGGGTTTAGGACCTGCAGCCCTAGACCAGAAAAGAAAAGGCAAACTCTCAACCCGATACTGCTAAACCCTCAACCCCTCAACCCGCACGTCCTTAGCCCTAAACCCCGAACCCTGCGACCCAAAACTCGGAAGCTCTAAACCCTCGAAGCCTAAACTTCAAATTCCCAACCCAAACCTACGGCTCGCGGCGAAGCCAGGCCCTGAAACGCCGAGAAATCCCGGGGGCGCACCCGGGATCCGGCGTAGAGGTTGATCAAGTAGCCCAAGCCTTTTTTAAGGGTTTAGTTCTTTTGAGAGCCTCAAGTTTACTACTTTCAAAGGGGAAAAGCAGGGACCCTTTATGGGGACCCCTACCCTATAATGGGGCTATATAATGGGTATATAATAGCTATATTAAGGGTATATACCTAGGGGTCCTTATTAAGGGTCCCTCCTTTTACCCTTGGATACTTTGAAGGATTTAGGTCAGGGTCTGGCTAGTCATTTCATACTCCCCTCGTCCTGATCCGTCCGCCTCCTACCGTGCTGCTTCTCGGCCCGTATAAAGCTCAGCTTTGAAAATTTGAACACATGGGTACTTGTCTAAACTTGGGTCCCTTTTCAGGGTCCTTTCTTTACGAGGGTCCGTGCCATTTTTGGCACGTAAACCGGTAGCCGGGCCCTAATCTAGAGAAGTACAGACTTGTACAGTCCAACGTTATCCCACTGTCTATGTAGTCGGTAGGTAGGTAAGTAGCTAAATAAGTGCAAGTATATGAACCTTAAGGAGAACCATTCACTTTCAACCCTAAGCCCTACACCCCTGAACCTCACTCAAAAAATCCTTGGCCAGCCTGACCAACCTGGGGCTGGGGATTTGAAGTGTTATCCACAAACTTGAACAAACATCCAAACCCCCAAAACCCCAAACTTTAAGCCGAACTTCCAGACTCCCTACTCTAAACCATGTCAGGGTAGGATGCCGCTTGAAGGATGTGCGGCTGTAGGGACCTAGTTTTCAGGTGCTCCTCTATATCCTGCAAGGCTTTGGGGTTCGGAGCCTTTTGTCGCTGTTACATGCCTCAGGCATGTGGTTTTAGGGTAGTTACCAGTTTACATCCCGTAAGACTTTGAATTTTGGGGTCCTTTGTTAAAGCTTTAGTAGTTACATTTTCGGGCCAAATGCCAAACCCTAAACCCCAGAGACTCCAATATCCCTTAATGCAGGAATATTCTCCTTAAATCATGCTTAGGGATCCTACTATAGTTTAAGTTACATTCCCTAAAACCAATTAGGCATCCGTTTATAGTTTAAGGCATATGCCTCAATTAAGGCTGTTGGGGTCTCTGGGTGGTCCCTAGGGTGAGGATCCGAAAACTTAAGGTAAATAAAGATATCAGGGATCCTCTTTTCTTTGAAGTCTCTACCCAGAGACTCCAATATCCCTTAATGCAGGAATATTCCTTACATCATATTAGGGATCCTACTAAATTTAAGGAAAACTCCTTAAATCATATCAGGGATCATTCTATAATTGAAGCAATATTCCTCAATGAAGGGCTGCTTTGGAGTCTCTAGAACCGGTCTTGGAGCCGGGCGCTTAGAGGCATGCTTCTGCATGGGCCATTGGATGGCCATGGCTCCATCCTGAAGTACCCTTATAGTTCCCTTTATAGTAGTCCTTATAGACCCCTTTTACGGTAGGGTTTGGGGTTTAGGTTTTAAGGATCCTGAAGGAGCTACTTTTGGGATTGCGGCTTAGGGTTTGGGTTTGGGTTTAAGCCCTCATCACAAAGGTTTTCCACAACGTTCAAAGCTAATTCCCAGACTCCCGGAAGGATCTAGAAAGTAGATCCCCTAATTTGGGGCCCTATATTAAGGGTTCTTTTTTCGGAAACTCCCCATTAAGGGATCTACCTTTTGGATCCTCCCGGGGGTCTGGGTTTGGGATTACGGTTTCGGGTTTGGGTTCAGGCCTTCATCCTGACGGAGCTAGGATTTCGGGGATTACGGTTTAGAATTTGCTTGAGGGTTTCTGACTGGGGTGTGGCTCTCTGGGAAGCGTCCCGCGCTGGGTCCTGTTATTGAGTGATGGTGATGGAGACTGTTGCAGCGATGGCGATGGCGATGATGATATCGATGGTGATGATGATGTTGATGATGATGATGATACCTATCGGTAGGAGGAGGAGGAGGAGGAGGAGGAGGAGGAGGAGGAGGAGGAGGAGGAGGATGGTGATGATGGCGATGTTGGTGATGTTGATGGTGATGTTGATGTTGATGGTGATGTTGATGGTGCTGTTGGTGGTGATGTTGATGGCGATGTTGGCGATGATGAGGATGGTCATGATGACACTGACGATGATGATGGTGTTTACAGCGAACCTCCACGGCCAAGGACCTCCAAATTTCAGACCGGTCGTTGTCGTATGTAGTTGCTATAAGGGCAATATGAGGGTTCCTTTAAAGGGTTTAGGGTTTAGGAAGAGTAGATGTTGGTTTGTACTTCTGTTCTTGAAATGGTGATTGATGGCTCGTACTACGGGTGGTACTGCTGAACGAACCAAAACCAGACACCATGCTTCCTACAGTTTGGGGTGCTTCAGGCAGTTCAGGAGATTGCTCCTTTTTGTGGCTGCTATGATAATCCTCAACCCCTACCCTTCCAACCCCTGAACCCTACATCCTAGACCCCACTTAAGCCCTAACCCGGAAGCCCGATCGTGAACCTCAAACCCCATAGGCCGTCGACTCACAACCTCTACCCTCTAACGCTAAGCCAGGCCCCATAAAGCCCTGCACCCTAAACCCGGCACAACCTGGGCCAAAAAACCCTGAAAGCACCTGCACTGAACCCTGATGCACTTGGGGGCCTGATCCCCTTCTTGGGCGTCATCGCTGACGGCTTGAAGGGCATAGTTCTCCAACTTGCGCCTGAGGAAACCATGCAAAGCTCTCGGGGCCTAGAGCTTGGGTTCTATACGTGGTTCTTAGAGACTGTTTATTCGCAGAAAACGGGTTTATTTTAAAATAGTGTTTCGGGTGGGCCGGTAACCAATGAACCCTCCTAAGCCTGGCATCTATTGAAACCAACCCGAAAAATTGAAATCCTAAACCCCTCGGCCCCTTGAAAACCTGATAATCCCAGAACCCTAACTCTTTCTAAACTCCTGAGAAGCCCTACAAGCCTCTCTGAACCCTCTGGAGTGCGTTTAAGATCCTAGAAGTTTAAAAGACCCTGAAGCCCAGACAGCTTGAAGTCTATCTGGCCAAGATGGCCTTGAACCTGAAACGGGTCCCTGAAACCAAGCAGTGTGGGGTTTAGGGTTGAAGGCCTTCGGTTTAGGATTTGAGGTACTGGGTTTAGGGTCTCAGGTTTAGGGTTTTGGGTGCGTACCCATAAACTGGAAGAGCTTCATATTTCGGGTGTAGGGCTTCGGGCTTGGGGATTCCCTAAACCTCCGAAACTTAACCCCCCCAAACACTAAAGGGTTCCTCAATAATCAGAATATAGCTTGTGTTGAGGTGGATGGTATACTATAGTAATAGTAAAGTTTAAAAAACCCTCAGGGACCGCAGTGTAGGATCCTACCTTCTTCCAAAACACGAACAACCTCCCTTTGAGACTAAACCCTAAACCCTAGACAGGACGACGGCCAGGCCTCTCATCTGGATACTTCTGGATGGCCTGTCCATCGGCAATAGGCCTTACTTCATCCTAAGACACTCTCGTTGGACACAGGATGTATCCAGAGTTTGTAGAAACTCTTGTGTAAGAAAACGCCTTGATGAAATCATATAAGACCCGCCTACGCAACCCTGTAAATATCTTTCCAAGCCACAACAAATACATCTTGTCATCGAAGGGATAAGCTTGGCTACGGAAAAAGCCCTTTGGCCCGAATATTGGCCTTCATAATCCGAATAGGATTTGGGGGTAAATCTTTTGGCCGTAGAACTACCCGGGGACCCTAGTAAGGACAGACTCTGAATAACGAACCGTCTACTGAACACTGAAGCCATGAGCCCTAAACCCTAAGCCCCATACACCAAACCCTACAACCTGCAACTAAAAAGCCCGCTCGCAGAGTTGGCGTCTAGGATGTATGGTGTTTGGTTGCTTTGGGGTTTAGGGTCTTGGGTTTTGGGTTTAAGCAGGGTTCTACGGGGTTGCAGAGTTTTCGGGCTCGGGGTGCATGGGTGTAGGGTTTGAGGGTTGGATTCAAGGCTTCAAGTTTTGGGTGTTAAGGTTAGGGCTCAAGGCTGTTGGGGCCTTTGGCTTTGGGGAAATGTTTGTACTCGGATACCACTTTGTTGATGTATACAAACGATACGCATGCATATCTTGGGTATATATATATATACATACATATGTACATATACATATATATATATAGCATACAAGACCAAAGAGTTAACAGCTCTCCACTTAGCTGCATAAGTATTAGACAGTCGATGGCCTCCAGAAATGCCGACCTTGGGATCTCGAGCGTGAAGACAAAGGTCTGGGCGCGCACCTGGGTGGTTCGTGTAGTTTAAGTGTGCCGAAATAGAGAGCACTTTAAGGCCACAATGTAAATTATATGGTAACATGGACCGACCATAGGGGCCTGAATAACTAAAGTAGGCTTTCGCTATATACTTGTCCATACTTACAATAGGGAACCCTAATAGTATGTGAAATCCTGCGGGTGCTTGTCTTCCATAAGCAGCTTGCGCCGCGGCTTGCATGACCGCAAACAAACGACTTCAAAACTCACTTGGAGTTGAGGATCATTGTCTCAGCCTGATTCTAGAGAAGTCGTAGGACAGCAATATTACGGTTGGAGTTTCGAGCAACATCAACCTCCGAGCCTTTGGCCCAAAACCCTGTAATGGAGGGCTTTAAGAATTAGAATAGGGTTTGGGGGGTACAGTATACTATTATACTCAAAATAAGAGACCCCCAAAACCCTATTCTAATTATTAAGGCCCCTACATTATCCTCTGAAGCGCGGCTTGGGGCTGGGGTTTAAGAATATGAAAACCCGATGCATGCCAGAAACGAGGCCCCCATATCATGTCACCAGGGCACCGTTGCCGGTCGCTGATGCTCGGCACCGAGGATCATCATGTCTCCATAAGAGGTGCCTCGATGACTCTTTGGAACAGCTCGAGGTTAGGACCCCATGGAGAAGAAGAGAAAGCTACGGCTTAAGGTTTAGGGCTACCAGCGTCACTCCGATACCCATTAGAACCATGGTGGCGACTATCAACATGCCCTTCTGCTACGACTTGTTGAGCCTGAATGACTAGTAATAGTAGTGTTCCGCGCAAATAAAATCCTACCCGACAGCTATCCCCCATATCAAGGATCCTGCGCTACTACGGTTCAGGGTTTAAGTTCTTACTATATAATTCACCCTTTCTTCTTCCAGGTTTAGCAATGTAGGAACAGTAAGCCGTTCTCCCCGACGGGCGAGCCAAAACCCGGATCAGAAGGGTTCCAGAAATCTGGCGAGCCTAATCCAGAATCTAGACGGGAGGATCCTGATTCTAAGGCCCTCTAAACGCCTCTAAAATCTAAGTCCTACAAGCGCCTAAAGCCAAAGAACACTGAACCAGAAAACCCTAAGCTCGAAAACCTAAACCCTAAAACCCTTAACCCAAAAACCCACACAACCCCTGTTTTCTCAAACCCCTGAAGACTGCCCCCTCGAGCCCCTAGCTCGTCTCGGTGGTCCTTCGTCCATCCTTCTCCTTCAGTGAAGGTTTTAAGGTTTTGCGTTTAGGCTTACCTGGACCCTCAAGAACCGACCTGTCTAAGGACTCTTATGAGGAAATCCTGTCAAGAAGCCCGGGTCTAGGCAAGGTTTCTATACCCCCCTTAGAACCATAATAGAAATATTATTTTGTAATTTTTTCTTGGGTTTGAGAAAACCAAAATGAAAAAAAAAAATTGGGCTTTAGGGCTCAAAGGTTCGGTCCAGCATTCGGGAGTTTGCGTTTTCCGGAGTTTGGGTTTGGGGTTGATGGCTTTTGTGCATCGGATTTTGGCATTCGGCCTCGATTTCTGCTATCTGTGGTCAGTACATCTATGGCAGCTGTCACCTTATCTATTTCGTGCCCCATAGACGACCATCATGATTGCCACCGCTGCTTTTAGTAGTGTCGTTACAACTAGTTAACCATTGAAGGCATCAATACTTTGAACTGGGCTTTGGGGGGGGGGGGGGCGGTTGTGTTGGAGTGAGATTTATAAACAAGGTGACAATAAAACAAAAATATACTTGGGGCAGACTTTCCGGTAGCAAGATGATCTTTAAATTACGTAGCCAGAATGCCCAAACAAATGACCTTGGAGATTGGTTCGCAATAGTAAAAGGGGTGGCAATGAAAAACATATTCCGGGCCCAGATTCGCCAAAACAATTAGGAGCCAGGCTAAGTAACTACCAAATGCTCAAGCTAAGAGGACCCTAAACACAGCCCGTGCAGTGCAGTTCGGCAGACAGGACACTGAACTACCAGCTCTCAGTGTGCAGTTCCAGACTATTTTCACTCAACTCGTGAGCAGATTACTACTAATACTAATATTACTACTTTTACTTCTATTACTACTTTTTCTGCTATTACTACTTTTATTACTTTTACTTCTATTACCACTAGTACTACTAATACTGCTAAATACTATTACTACTACTACTACTACTACTACTACTACTACTACTACTACTACTACTACTACTACTACTACTACTACTACTACCACTACTACTACTACTACTACTACTACTACTACTACTACTACTACTACTACTACTACTACTACTACTACTACTACTACTACTATTACTACTACTACAGCCCGGGACACGGCCAGATGTTTATCATTGCCACCCTCAACCCAAACCCTGCCCCAAGAGACCCCCGCGCAAAACAACCTCGGGGGTTATCAATATCACCCAACATTACACTTTGCCCGAAATACGTAAAGGAGCCCAAGAAATGCTAGTGTGATTCATTCTGACCTCCATGCTACTTTTACTACCATAACTCCCACTCACGCTGCATTACCAACAGAAATGTCCACTCAGTCCGTCAGTATTCCCGTAAAAGGAGGACCGCCAGCGCAATCAGGAGACCTCGAAATAACAGTGGCTAGAAGGCTAACTTGTAAGAATAGACACCCTATACTTCCACCTAAACCCTATATTCTAGTGGCCCTAAACCCATTAATAATACCATAAACCCTAAACCCCTAAACCCCTAAACCCCAAACCCTACATAGTAACGAAACCCCTGCTGGAGGACGCAGGCTCTGAGGCCCAGGCAACTAAGACGCTCCCGCCACGGATGATGAACATCTGCGACTTGTCCTGCCCCAGCCCAGGGGCCTATACGGCTTAGGGTCTACAGGGTTTAGGGCTTGTAGGGTTTAGGGTCTATAGGGTTTAGGGTCTATAGGGTTTAGGGTCTATAGGGCTTAGCACTTATAGGGTTTCGGGGGTTGGGGTTTAAGGTTTAGGACTGCGTGGCGGGTTTCGGGCTTGAGGTCCAGGGTTCACCCTAAACCTGGATCGATTACAAACATGGAACCCTCTAAACAACGCCATCTTCGGCCATGTACTGGTACAGTAGGGTACCATTTCGGCACTGCTCTGCGTTTATATAGATCCTCCAAAGGGTCCGGGACAGGACTATAGGGAGTTTGAGCGATAAGGAGTATCTGCTTCCCTCAACCGAACCATCGCGGCCGAAAGCTTCGAAATTGCAATCAAGTCCAGCCGAAGGCTTTCATTTCAGGGTCTCGGGATCACGCGCCTGCCCAGATTGGACGCAGAGCGTCTGTCCCTGCATGTAGCCTCGGACAGGCACCCAGCGCGTAGGATGCAAATGCGAACGATCGGCAGCATTCGCAGCAGGCAGGTATGGTCACGGTGGTGCTGGTGGTGGAGGCAGTGGAAGCAACAGCTACTGCTACTACTACTTCTGCTGCTGCTAATACTGCTGGCGACCACCGCGACTACGACTTGCCTCGCGAATCGTACGCAGGGACGAACATGCTGGCATGCCGTTCACAAATCGTGGCAGCAACAACACCATCGCCGGCATCATTTTCAACGCCCTGACCAAAGCAGTATCGTCACCGTCCCTCATTTGCTGCAGCTGCCCGAGAAGCATGTTGTGGAGAATCCTACCGACGGCCCTGACGAGATTTGGGGTTCTTGAGAAGCTGTGCCACGCCACAATCCTCAACTCCCTCAGCTACTTCTGCATCTGACTGCACTTGCAACTACGGCTAGTATGGGCAGTTCCCTACATCCAGGAAGGACCCCCAAAGAAGGCAACAAGGAAGCTCGTCACAGATTGCCCAAAAACCTCTGAAGCTCAACAAGCAACACCGTATCTTTGGTTAAAGCTTGGGTTTGGGGCTGTAAAGTTTAGGGGTTTGACGTTTAGGTTTCAGTGTTTAGGGCTTTAAGGCTTTTGTTGAATCATCCAAGTCGCACTTACGCTGTGCACTGGCACAAAGCACCTGGCACGGAGCCCACATCTCACAGCAAATTGAGTTTGCAGCTCTTTCTTCCTCTGCATGAAAGAAGGCTGAGGGTAAGGGAGCACGGAGCTCGAATCGCACAGCAACTTTGATGCGTTTGGAGCCATTGGTACTCACTAGCGGGCTTGGAAGCTGAATGCTTTGGTAACTTGGGTATTCTATGTTAGGAGTTTCGGGCTCCCACCTGCAATCATCGATGCCCCAGAGCGCCAAATCCGCTAGCGAACGAGTCACAGGGCGGCGACCTGTAGTTGTAAGGCAGTCGCATCTGAGGCGCTCCTTGCCAACCCTCAAGAATCTCCTCAATGCATGGGTCAGCTGCGCTAGCTGGTAGCACAACGACCCAACAATCGAAGCAGAAATGAAGGATCTCAAACTAAGCCCAGCAAAGCCCGAGATCCGGTAGCCTAGAATCGAAGCATTGAGCCAAACCCCAAGGTATCAGCGAAGCCAAAGCGGTTTAAGGGTTTAGGGTTTAGGGTTTTGGGTTTAGGGTTGAGACAGAGGGCCTCGATAAAGCTGCTGGAAACTTTGCTGAAGATGCTGGTTTCCCCGACCTTTGCTTGAGGGAAGAACCGGCTCACGAGGAGGATGGCTTGCAAGCGGTTTGGGGGTTTAGGGTTTAGGATTTAGGGTATGACCCAGAGACTCCAATATCCCTCAATTAAGGAATATTCCTTAAATTATAGTAGGATCCCTAATATGATTTAAGGACTATTCCTTTAATTAAGGGATATTAGAGTCTCTGGGGACTCAATGACTGACGATCTTCTAGCTAGCGAGTTCTCAAAAGGTATGTATGCCCGTAATGACCACGGCGTCCGCCTCCTCCAGCTCCTCCTGCTGCTCCTCCTCCTCCTATTACTATTACTGCTACTGCTGCTACTACTACTTCTTCTTCTACTACTCCTACTCCTACTCCTACTCCTACTCCTACTCCTACTCCTACTCCTACTCCTACTCCTACTACTACGATTACGACTACTACTACTACTACTACTACTACTACTACTACTACTACTACTACTACTACTACTACTACTGCATACCAAGGCCACCCAGACCCAGGCTCCTCTCTGAGCCTAAAATCTTCAACCCTCCCTTCCAGCCAGCGAGGCCCTGAACTAGGCTGATGATATAAATCCAGCATTACCCATAATAAGGAATATACCATAATTCCCATAGTTTAGGGTCCTTAAGGTAATGCAGAATTTCTATCATCAACCGTATACCATAATTCCCATAGTTTAGGGTCCTTAAGGTAATGCAGAATTTTTATCATCAACCGTAAACTCAAGGGTTCAAGGTTTAGGGTTTAGGCCCTGTACCCTCAACCCGAACACCAAATCCGCAGACCCTGTACCGAAGAAACCAAACAACCCTATTCAAACCCTATCAAGCCCGTACACACTCTCACAAAACCGCTAGACAACCCCGTAAACAAACCCGGTACAGCCCTTACAAACCCTACAAAACCCGTGTGAACCCGTGCAGAACCCTCAGCCCTGAACGCCCAAAACCCGAAGCCTAACCTTTTCCACGGGCTTTACGCCTGCACGGCACCTGCAAGCTGGGTGCACGGCCAGATGGAGTAAGGAGATGCTCGGTGGCCTTTGGTGTTACAAGGGGTTATAGGAGCTTCGGGTTTAAGGTTTAGGGGGTCAGTATGGTCAAATATCTGCGTCGATATGTCTTTTGTATGACTGTACAGGGGGGCTTTCCAAGGAGCTTACATGGTTGTGAAGGTGGTTTGTAGGGTTTCGTGGCAATAAGAAGCTGTATATAGCCTTTTGTATAAGTCCCACTAGCATCACGTCCCGACTATTCTGTCGTGTTGTTGCCGTCCAAGTCCAAGCTATGACATAATAGGACCTGGATGTCGGACTCGAAACACCAAACAGCAGACCTTAGTTCAAACATCAGGCGTGAGATCTGCACTGGCTGCTTAAAGCTTCGGCTTTAGATCTGCACCTCGGACAGAAGCCAGAACAAGAACCTCATACTCAAACCCCTACACCAAAACTATTTGACTGTAAACTCTCGACGATGAAGGCTCATCACCGGGTGGCCTTCAGTAGTCAAGGCACGGATCTGCGCCTAGGAATCCTACGCCAGAGACCAGGCTCTCCCAAAGAAAATCTCAAGACCCCAGCCGCAGCGCTCTAAACACCCAAAGGCCCGCCTAAGACTGCTTGAAAACCCCTTTAGGGCTCTTGGGGTTCACGGTTTGGGGTTTGCGGTGAACCACCATATATGAACCCCAAAAGCCGCATGCAGAGAAAAGGCTGGCTAAGAGATGAGATCCGCACACGGGCTGCGATGCAAAGGGTGGCGGCCTGCCATTTCAGTAAAACGGGTTTAGGGGTCAGGGTAGTTTAGGGTCTAGCGTAGTTTGGCTAGGTCGTCTTACGGCCAGTGCTGTCACTGCAACCCTAAACCCCAAACATCCCCAAACCCTTAATCCAGAAACTATTTCCAGGGGATGCCGGTCCATCCATGGCCTCTTGTCGTAGTACCGCTGCAACGCATCAGCCAAGTCCTGCCGTCACTGTTCGGAGGGACCCTCAACCCCTAAAACCCGAACGCTTGAAAATGCCGAAAAGAAGCGAAAAAACAGAAGCCGAGCTTGGATCTAGGGATATACACAACAAAGCAAGGGGTTCAGTTTGTAAGTAAGGGGGGATGGGTTTGGGAAAGCTTCCATGCGATGCAAAGCCCTCCTCGTACCTGTTGCGCAAACCGAAGTACTGCGCCACAACTCCGCGAACCAACAATGCAAACTCTCTAGACTCTAAACCGGAAACCCTTATAGAAACCTTTTGTCTAAAAGAACTTCTAAAAACCTGCCTCCCTTACTAGTCCACAGCCTTCTGCTGTATCTCCATGATCATGGCAAACGGTGCTGCCACCTGTGCACCGTTGCTGGTCACGGCTTCGACTTTCGCTCTGCATGCTCTTGAGGTTTCGAGTCAACTTGTCTATTTCTGAACACCACAACAACAGCGACAATGACGACGACACTGCCGACGACGACAACCACCACCCTCCACTACCACCACCACAACAGCAACAGAAGAAGCACCAGCCGCAACTGGAACGGTTGCAATCGCAATAGCTTCATGTCGCCGGAACAGCATGGACTACTTGGAAGGGCAGGGGACTTAGTAAGTAGGTTATAAGTAGAGTTATAAGTACCCTAAATGGAGTTACCCCAATTATAACCCTACTTATAACCTACTTACTAAGTCCCCTGCCCCTCCAAGTGAGGGTCTGTGCCAGGGATTCTGAGGTTTTTTTGAATTTACTTATGCCGGTGCCACAGTATATGAAGTGCAAAAGTTCAAAAGGGGCTTAGTGAGGGCTTTGGGGTTTGAAGTGCGATTTAGGGTTCAAGAGTTAGGGTTGTAGAGTTAGGGTGGGGCTTAATGTCTGGGGTCGGTAAGGGAATCGGCACCCGAAAGATGTGGCCAAAGCACCCCCTAGCTTCAAACCGTCTGGTTCGCCGTCCCAACTCTCAACCCTAAGTCCCATGATCCTCCAAGTAGTCTTTTGGTGTGTTTCTTCTCTCGCTCCTTCGGGTTTGTTGGGGGTCGAGATGTGCGTGAACTCAGAATCTACGGTGTGCGTTAGCAGCTTAGAGGTTAAAGGTGGAGCCGTTGGGGTCGCTTTAAGGTTGAGGGAAAAGGGCTTTGGGTTTTGGGCAACGGGTGTAGGGTTTTGGGTCTAGGGTTTAGGGCTTAGGGTATTTTGAGTTTAGGGCTTAGGGTTTAGTCAGCACTCCGTTGATCCAATGTCTCTCCGAGACTCTATGATTAGTCTGTTTGTAACCGTTTCTCAGATACCCTTGCAACAAGTTCTTCTAAGTCTTCGCAAGTGGGAGAAATCAATCAACCATTCCAACTCAACAGCGTGCACATTCCCCCCTTCTTCCTATCATCCCCAACCCCTCCGCCAGCGGAACTCTTGCACTCACCCGTGCCATGCCAGAAACCTGAAATCTATTAAGGCTGAATCAGGAGACCGGAACCACAGAAAATGCTCCAAATCCGACTTGAGACCATCAAAAGCTGACCCTGGCAAGAACTGTAAGTTCCGCACCCGCACGACCGCGCCGGGAAAGCGAGAAAGACCGAACTGAGCGTTTGCGAGTGTAGAGCATTTTCAAAGAACGATGCACGGTCTTAAAGGTCATTTGAAAAGGATTGCTTGGCATAGTGTACGAAGGATGCATTTAAAAACAAAGCGTCGCAAATAACTTCGCAATTAATCGAGGCTTCCAAATACAATGCTTTGGACCTACTTGGAAGGGCAGGGGACTTAGTAAGTAGGTTATAAGGAGAGTTATAAGTACCCTAAATGGAGTTACCCCAATTAAAACCCTACCTATAACCTACTTACTAAGTCCCCTGCCCCTTCAAGTAGGAACTTAAGGCTCAGGGTGTAAGGCGGGGCCGACGCTCTCGAGCTGAACGGTTGATGGTATAAATCCTGCGTGACCTTAAGGACCCTAAACTATGGGAATTATGGTATATTCCTTACTAGGGGTAATGCAGGATTTACATCATCAACCGAAGCATTAGGTTGAGGTCGCATCGCCAAGCTGTGCTTGTCAAGCTTCAGAAGTTGCGAAAGCAAAACCCGTGGGGTTTGGCTTATTTCAGCCTCGATAGCGCGTTTCCTAGAGAAGCGAACCATGCCAGAGCTGGGAAGAAACTGAGGGAAGGGTTGAAACTGCCAGACGCTTAGTGGCTAACTGCTAACATCGATATGGGTGGTTGTCAAAAATTGTGGTCCCTTTTTGGGTCCCTATTATAGTACGGCACTTAATATTTAGGGTACCCAAAAAAGGGACCCTAATTTTGACAACCACCCATATACATGTGCATGTATGTGTGCGTGTGTATATACTAATGAACTTACCTGTTTGTTCGGTCCTTGTGCTTCCTTTTTGAAATTAATATTGATACTGACACTGACACTGATATTGGTATTGATACTGGTACTGGTACCGATAATGATACTGCCATTCATAGTCACTCACATTCATGTTCTTACGCGTACTAATGCTCATAATATATTTGCGATCATGAAACACAAATTATGACATATGCGTATAGATCCACCAATCCATCCATACATACATCCATCCACACATACCTAATATGCACGCAACCAGAAATTGGTTTTAAGCTACCTGCATGGATCAGAACCTATCATCAACAGGAAGGCTGAGACGCTGTGGAGGACAGGGCCGGGTGATGGAAACCAGCTTACCTTGTGCTCGTACCTTACTTCGCTCCTTTTTTGCCTTGACGCACTGGTTTGAATACCTTGCCAATTTTTTTCCAAGTTTAATGCATGTTTTCAGAGAAAGTGCGCGGGAAGCGACGGCAGCAGTAGATGTAAGAGGCCTACCGATGGACTGATGCTTAATTTTTAGTCCGTGTACTGACCGATCAGACCTGCTTCCTTGATTAGCACACTCGGAAAACAAAGGATCTGGAGTGTGGGCTTTGGGTGCTTGGTCTACTTTTCATGGCTCCGAGCCTGGGTTTAGAGTTGAGGCTGATGGGTTTGGGGTTTCGAGTTTACAATTATTTGGGGTGACTGCTTCGGGTTTCGCAGCCCCGTAAGCCCAAGGCAACGGTCGAGCCCACCGTGAAGACGGAGCCCGAAGACACCTCCACTGGTTGAAGGACATCCTCTCACTTCCTAAAGAAGTCACAGCGTGAGTCGAAAATTAAGGGTTAATGAGGCCCCCCCTAAAGGGGCCTAAACCCTAGTGGCCGGGGCGGGTATACGAGCAACGCATACGCACGGCCTCGCATGAGACCTCTTCGCGCAACCAAAGAAAGGCGCGCCCGAGCGCCTCGTCGAAGATGCGGCTGTGGCAGTCCTCGACACCTCGGCATCAAGGTCAAAATTTGGGTTCTGGAGTTCAAGAGCCTCATTTACAGGTTTCGGTAATGATCACGAGGAGTACCGTGCTAGCAGCTCAACATCACCAGGAGCAGCAGCAGGGATACCATTCATGAATCATCATCATCCTCGTCAGCACCACCTCCATTATCAGCAGCCCGAAGCCCGACTTTTATGACACCCAAAATGTACACGCACCAACAGTCAAGAAAGGCGACATATACACTCAGCACATAGCCCAATAAAACAAGCCATTGCGGGGTTTTGCGCTTGTCTAAGTGCCTTGCAGCAGGTGCCGTGCTCCAGCACGTACAAAGAGTCGTTGGCCCTGGCTGACACACGCTGTCATCAAGCTATCTCTTATGCATTTTCGTCAACAAGATGCCGAAAGCCGCGCCCTTCTGTGGCCACGGGTCAGCACCCAAAATCCTAAACTGTAAACCTCCTACACTGAAGGATCAAATATAGCTGATACGTACCTCCCGAAACCCAGATCCCCAAACACCGCAGCACCCGAATGGGGTGGCCGACATAAAAACAAAAGGGCTTTGCGGTGTATACAGCATAAGATATGCGACTCCAAGGGGAAACAACGATTCCCCAGACCTATTTTAGCCAGCCCTTTGAGGCCTTGTACCATCAGCCACGATCTCGCCGACGGAGCAGACGTAACGCTTCCCGTGAGCCGCCACCTCGACTTGTAAAGGTTGCGGAATCCTTGAGAGGGGGCAGGGTCGAACGCCCCACGGTTCTCATCAGGGTTATTAATGCACCCTACCAAACCTCCCTAACAACCCGCGGGGTCCTCTTTCTTGAAACTCTCCTCCGTGCCGGCGAAGACATCGAGGCTCTCGATCACCTCCCATGCGATCAGAAGCCCTGTTTCGGATCCTTATGGAACCGTTATAGAACCCTCACTGACATTGTGTAAGACCCTTTCCGAACCCAGAGCTCTTGGCAACCCCCTGGCAGCCTCGGATCTCATGGGCAGCCGCATCTGCAGGTTGTTTCCCACCTGCGTGATAGGGCTGCCTAGGTTCCTCTTAAGGGCTCCCTTTGGAAGGAACCCTCTCTGGTTTTTCTGAAGGCTCCTCTAAAGGTTTCCCATAACGGCTCAAGAAGTTATCTCGCGCTTCGGGGGTTCATGCTTTCAAGGCTCTTTCGCTGGGGTGGTGTCTAAAGCGCAAACTCTGGTTTGGGGCTTGAGGCGGGGCCACAGTTTAGCCTTTGGGGCTCAACGTCCAGGGTCTAGCCCAAAACCCTAAACCCTAAACCCTAAACCCTAGTTAGAGGCTTTGGGATAGGATCGTTACCCTAAACCCTAAACCCTAAACCCTAGTTAGAGGCTTTGGGATAGGATCGAAGCCCAAAGTTATGAACCCCTCGAAGCCCAAAGTTATGAGCCCCCCGATCCCAAGTAAAGGATGCTTGGGGCTGTGCAACACTGTCAACAATTACATCCAAGACCACCGGAAAAAATCTAGAAAGTAGATCCCCTAATTTGGGGCCCTATACTACTAAGGGTAGCCCCCATTAAGGGATCTACTTTTTGGATCCGGATACCCAGGAAGGCAGGGCACCTTGTTCAGGGGTCTTGCTTTCTACCGAGATTGCTGCTCTCTAGAGGACAGTGCTCCCAAGCTTTCGGTTAGGCATGGGCCCAAGCGAATCACCCCGAACCCTGAAAATCCCATCTAAAATCCCTCAGCCCCTAAGGAAAACCCTGCTGCCCCTCCTTCACTCGCGCTAAGTCCCATGATCCTCAAACCCGGAGGGAACCGCATACTTTATGAAACCGGTTCAAGGGTTCGGGCTTAGGGTTCATTGTTTCGGGTGGGCTTCTAAATACCGCCATCATGACCGTGCCCTCTTAAACCGAGTATAAACCATGTGTAAAACATCTTATGGATGAAACCCTTTGAAACTCTTATGAAACCCCTCGCGGACACCTTAAAACTTTTTAATTTAGAAGAAATCTAAACGCCCGAAAACCGTCGTAAAAGCCTCATAAAGAACCCTTGTCACCCACAACCAAAACACTTACAAGCCACAACAGGCAATGATAGAAATGCTAAAAGAAGGAATATTCCTTGAGTCATATCAGGGATCCTACTAAAATTTAAGGTACATTCCTTGATTAAGGGATGTTTGGAGTCCCCTAAGCCGTAAACCCTATAGATCCTTTATAGATCCCTTTAAGGAACCCTTAAAGCATATTCCTGACTTAAGGGATATTGGAGTCTCTGGGAAGCTTCAGAGGGGACCTCATTCCTAAACCCTAAATCCCAAACCCTAAAACCCTGAACCCAAAACCCTAAACTCGAAATGCTAAACCCTGAACCCTCTTTGCAAAGAGGACCTCTTTGAGCCGGTGAGCGATGCCGGCCAGAGCGCCGGGATATCTTCCCGCCACGAAGAGCACAGCGGCGGCCGGGATGCGGAGGATCTGCGGGGAGCTTAGAGAGCTACTTGGGGTTGGGGTCTACCTTAACCTACCAAACCCTCCTTTTTTGTAGGGTCCCTATAAACTTCATATTAAGGCTCAGAATAAGAACCTAGAAAAAGGTAGGGTTTGGTAGGTTAAGGTAGGGTTTGAGGTTTGGGGCTTTTCGGGTTGAGGGTTCAGGGTCTCAAGGGGCTATACGGAGCTCCTTTAAGGTGTTTTGTACGGTTGTACAGGGCCTTTTACATTGAAGGCTTTAGAGGATTTGATGGCGTCTCGGAGGGCTACTTGGGGTTAGGGGTAAGGGTTTAGGGTTTAGGGGTTTAGGTCTTAGGGTTTAGGGTTCCTATTGGGCTGTTATGACGCTTCCGGTGACTTGGCTACTACGTTATATGTCATTGTAGGTCCATACCTAGGATAATCTGTCTCGAAAAACGTAACACCTCACATGGGTGGTTGTCAAAATTGTGGTCCCTTTTGGGGTCCCTATTATGATACGGCACCTATTATTTAGGGTACCCAAAAAGGGACGATAATTTTGACCACCACCCATATAATAGCCTACCGTCAACTCCCCTGATCCTCCAAGCAAGCACCATGAATCCCGAGCCTCTCGGAAAGACGACCCTTAAATCCCAACAGCATCTCAGCCTGAACTTTAGGGCTTAGGGGTTTAGGGTTTAGGGTTTAGGGGTTTAGGGTTTGGGGGTTTAGGGGTTAGGGTTTAGGGGTTTAGGTTTAGGGGTTAGGGTAAAACTACATATCACCAAAACAAAGACGCTCCAAACATACACTCCTCAACTCCCCGAGCATTGCCGCACCCCGCCGAAAACCCGAAACCCAACCCCGAAACCAGCCCCAACCCTTGAACCGTAAACCCCAAGCCCCAAAACCCCCAAATCTTGACCCCCAAACCCCCACAAGAGCCTTCGAAAAGGCTTCTCAGGATCCATATACAACCCTTCCGCAAGTACAGTGTCAGAATGGAGTTTTGGAGGAGTTCTGAGTAAGGAGTTCTGAGTAATAACGAGTTCGGTAACCCGAAGAATGCCAGCACTGATTTTGCAGACCCCTCAAACACCCTTGAACTTGTCTAAATCCCAAAGGCCGCGTAAATCGCATAACCTGCCGAAAACCACCCATACCCTGTAAAGCCCCGCAACAACCCTCTAAACCGACCCCAGCTCCAAAATCCTTCCCAAACCCTCGACCCTAACCCTTCAAATCCGTCTAAAGCTTTGAACCCTAATGTCGGGGCCTGTGTGATTACTAAAATGAGAGTAAGTTATTACCACCAAAATAGTACTGGCAGTTACTTAGGCCCCTAAAATTACACTTTAAGCCCCTCACAAAACCTTTCTCCAAGGGCCTCCGTGAAGGCCGTGGCCCGGACGCTGGCGGGCCGGGGCAGGGACGACCCGGCCTTGGTTTAGGGCTCAGGGTCTGGAGAGTAAGGTTTAAGCTTTAGGATTCAGGGTTTAGGGCTTTAGGGTTTAGTGTTTTAAAGTTTAGGGTTTTAAAGTTTAGGGTTTAGGGTTCAAGGTGTGGGGAGTACTTAGAGGTTCATGGGACTTAGTAACTAGGGCTATAGTTAAGGTAACTACACTTATATGTACTTATAATCACCATGAGGGTACTTAAAGCTGTACTTACTAAGTCCCATGAACCTCCAAGTGAGGAATTAAGGTCCCTCAATAATAGGTGCCGTATTATAATAGGGGCCCAAAAGGGCAAGGGACCATACTTTTGACAACCGCCCAGGTGTGGGGAGCAAGGTTTAGGGGTGTGGTTAAGAGGATGTCATGTTCAAGGATTTCGGGTTTAGCTTTTAGGTTTCATGGTCTCGGGCCTAGGGTTTAGGGTCTACTTGGGGGTAGGGATTAGGGTTTATGGGTTCAGGATTGCTATTAGCAGGGTTTTGGGTGCAGGAATTACGGTGGAAAAGTGATGCGAGCGTCAAGAAGGTTTTTGGGTTCACGAGAGCTTAGGGTTTAGGGTTTGGGGCTTTTGGCAACTACCCACCGATCTACCATGAATCACTGGTAAGTCTTTGCATTTTTCTCTCCAGCTTCACCGAAAGGAAAGTTTTCCGCGGAGCCCCACGGCCATTGGAATGACACGACTCATAATCCTGCGTATGGTTTGGAATGACACTTCTCATAACCCTGCTAAGGCCCAACAGCAAAGCCCGGTACACCGGAAGCTAAGTGCTGCGAGACATCTCCAAATTGCCAAAACCCTGAGCCAACTCTTGGCACTGTGCGCTTTTGAGAAAACATCGTGTAAATTTGCTGGGAGGCCCGCTAAGGATATGTCTCCAATGATGGCCGTCGCCCGGAGCTTGCCGATCACCACGGAGCTGCATGTTGATGCGGCTCGTGATTGTTGCAAACTTTGTGTGCCAGGTCATGGTCATCAAATATTAGCGGCAACAGCCGCATGGTAGGATAATGTTCATGACAGTAAAAACAACAGCAGCTGCAGCAGCGTCGTCAACCCGTCTCCATCAACTTTGTCACAATCCAATCCTGCTCATGACTACCATCGCAACCAACATCATGGCCACCAAAACGAAAATCACCACCACCATAACCATCACCGTCAGTCAGCCTCGGCATTGTTTTCGTCATAAAGAGGCACTTGCCTCTGTGACCCAAAGAAATGCCGGTCTTTGTAACAGTAAGAGGGGGCAAGGAAGTACAAGCAGTAGTGGGCATTACGTGTAATGCTTCAAGCAGCGACAGCGGTTCAAGCTGCATCATCAACAACATCACGAACAGAACCATCATCACTTGCAGCAGCAGCACCAGCAGTAGCAGGAGCATGAGCAGGAGCAACAGCAGCAGCAGCAGTAGCGACGGCGGCAAGAGCAGCAGCCACAGCCGCAGCAGTAGCGGCAGTGAGCGGCAGCTGCTGCTTCGAGCAGTGCTGGTCGCAGAAGTAAGGGGTGTTCCTGCTGCACTGCTGGGACGCGTCCTTCCACGAGCCATGCGACAGCTCACAGGGTCTATTCCCAGACAGCCTAACATCCCTGACCTGAGCAATATAGTTACTCCAAACCATAACCCTTCATTAAGGGGTAGTGGGCTCCCGGGGTCGTGGTTAGGCGACGTGGGCCATGTTGGGAAAAGAGCATGGAATCTCAACCTTCAACCCCGAAAGCCCCCAAGCTCTGATCCCAATCCTTGTGTGTCTATATAATAGGATCCTTAATATTAGGACCCCAAAACTTTTTTAGAATCCTTATTATAGATCCCCTTTAAGGAACCCTTTAAATATGAGCCCATAACTCTGGCTCTTCATCCTAAGCTCGATCATGTAGGAACCGGATGAACAAATGCAACCTACGCCAAAACCCGGACCCGAAACAAAAACCGCAGCTGTAGCATCCGACCTTGGTGATTTAAATTTTGGAGGTTCAGGTACTATGACTACATTTTATGTAAGGAAGCGGCAAAAATGGCATTCTACTTTCTACAACCCTATATGGGAGTTGCCGAAAACAGGGGCACCATATTTTGGTGTCCTTAGAATAAGGATTCCACTTTGCGGGGTACTAGATTAGGGTCCCTATTTTCGGAAACTCCCATATGCATGAAGGCCCCTAAGTTAAACAAACAACCTAAATCCCTAAGCCCTAAACCTCAGAGATCCCTTAAAGGAACCCTTACAGTACCCTTGAAAGGAACACAACCCCATAATACAAAACAACCCCAAAATTCGGTTCGTGCCTCGGGCGCCCTGTGCTAGCCACGCACTTTTCGACCTCGGCGATTCCATGCAAGGAGCCTGTCTGCATATGGGTGGTTGTCAAAACAGGGGACCCCAATATAGTACCCTATACAGTAGGATCCTTATTATAAGGACCCCAAAGGAAGGTACCCCTAATTCTCGGAAACTCCCATGTGCGGCTTAGGCCGGAGAACTTTTCGGACTTGGGGAGCGGAAGGGTTCTGCGCAGGGTTTCGGGTTCAGTTCAGGATGTTTTAGGGGCTTAGGGTTTAGGGTTTAGGATTTAGGGGTTTAGGGTTTAGGGTTTAGGGTTTAGGGTTTAGGGTTTAGGGGTTTAGGGTTTAGGGTTTAGGGTTTAGGGGCAGAGGGTCTAGACATTCAGGGCTTTCCTTGACCCTGGACCCCCTAGACACGAATCCGAAAGCCTAAACCCGAGGCAAAACGCGGAAACCTTAAACCCCTAAGCCCTGAACTCTCAAAGGGAACCCCAGTATAGAATCCTGCAGTACCCCAAAAGGCAACCCGATTATTAGAACCCTATAGTTCCCCTTATGGAGGTTCCTTTAAGTGGGCTTCCTTTAAAGATTCTGACAAGGGTTCCTTTAAAGGCTTCTTTACAGGCTCCTTTTGGGGTTCCTTTAAGGGCTCCTTTGAAGGCTTCGGCTCCTGTCAGGGTTTCCTTTGAAGGGAACCCTATTATAGAACCCCATAGTACACTTTAGAGGCTCCTTCAAAGGCAGCCATCCAAGGCCAGAGCAACGGCCATGCCCTCCTCGATGAGCACCAGATCCTCATCTTCCTCGCCTTCCTGGATGAAGACCTGGTTTAGGGGTTTAGGGTTAGGGGTTTAGGGTTTAAGGTTTAAGGGTTTAGGGGTTTAGAGGTTTAGAGGTTTTAGGGTTCAGGGGTTTAGGGTTTAGGGGTTTAGGGGTTAGGGTTTAGGGTGCAGGGCCGTGAGCCGGTTCAGAGGTTTAGATGCTCAGGGGTTTAGGGTTTAAGGGTTTAGTTACAAGTTTGAACGGTTTAGGGATTAAGGTTTAGGGGTCAAAGGTTCAGGGTCCGGTGCCGGGCTGGGGGTTAAAGGTTGAGGGGTTTTGTGGAATTATGGGGATAGGGGATTTGGTGTATGGGGTTTAGGGTATAGAGGTGGAGGTTTATAGGGTTTAAGGAGTAGGGGTTTTGGGTTCCAAGGTTTAGGTCGCCAAGAATTGTTAGGATCGCAGCAATAGCTGGCGGCAGTGGTATCGTCGTAGTGGTAGTGGTAGTGGCAATGGTCGTCGTCGTAGTACCCTACAACCTGAACACCTGAAGTTCCGAAACTGTTGGGCCTGGAATAAAGAGCTTGGAACCCGAAAGTCCCCATGCCTCTAATCGTACACCCCGGTCAAAACGGGTTTATGAGGTTGAAAACCTGTAAGTGAAAGCTCTTTGCGTGCTTGACAAGGCTCCTTCACATGAGGGGTACCTCATTTAGTAGTCCCTAGGGTGAGGATCCGAAGACTTAGTGTCTAAACTAGCGGGTGGCGGTAGTAGCTCTGTAGTACTGATACCAACATACACACAAAAACATGCCTAAACCCCGTGAACCCTGAACCCCTAGTGCACTCTTCTCGAGCAGCATACAGCCCTTCCTCATAACCTTCTCGAACGTGTTGCGCCCGTAATTTCCGAGGTACAGGAGACAAATAATTGCTCAATCATACCCCCGTAGAGTACGTATACAGCTCGCTACAGGCCCAAAGCAGCCCCAAACCCTTATTATGATTCTCGAGCCGCTAAAGTACACAAATCCCCCTAGACCCGAAATCCTACTCCCGAGACCCTAAACCCCGAACCCCTACATCCCATCCCTAAACCCTAAACCCCAAACCCCTACATCCCAACCCTAAACCCTGAACGCTAAACCCCGTACGAAGAGGGCCTCCCCCGATTCAACATCGCGCTGCTCGGCTTGCTCGGCAAGCGCCCAGACCTAAGCTTAAGGGTCTGGGCTTTGACAGGCTTTAGGGGTTTAGGGTTTAGGGTTTTAGGGTTTACGGTTTTAGGGTTCAGGGTTTTAGGGTTTTAGGATTTAGGGTTTTAGGGTTTAGGGTTTAGGGTGTTAGGGTTTAGGGTTGAGGGTTTAGGGGTTTTAGGGTTTCCGGTTTAGGGTTTAGGGTGTAGGGTTTAGGGTTTAGGGTTTAGGGTTGAGGATGGTTTAAGATTGGAGAAGGGTTTGGGTGGCAATATTGGGCTGGGCTGGGGCTGGGGGGTGGGGTCTGCGGCTGGGATTGAAAATGGTTCAACGTAAACAATGACAAACAACTTCTATTTGTGTCTTTCTTGAGGGTGTAAGGTTTAGCGTTTAGGCTCTAGGGTTTACGGTTTGGAGTTTGGGCTTCAGGATTTATGGTTTCGGGCTTCAGGGTTTAGGGTTTCGGGCTTAGAGTTTAGATGGGTGTTGATCGGGCCGTTTCAGCCTCAAAGGCGATTTTTTGCTTTGAAGTTTGTCGCGGCTGTTCGGCCTCAGGGCTGCAGGACTGGAGTTTGAGATGTCTTCGACACCTTGGCTTGGAGCTCGGTTATAAAGGTTTAAAGCATCTGCTGCTGATTGTGGCCGTTGTGGAGTTCAGGCCAGAGGGCTTTCAGGACTTGCAAGCTTTAAGGCTTCAGCCTGGGTTTGGGTTCAGGGTTTAGGGATTATTGTCTGATGAGTGCTCAACTACCATCGCAGAGGCTAATTAGGCTCAACGCAAACGTTCTTCCGAGCTCGCTGCGACCTCAGGTGGCACGCCGGGCAGCGCGCTGCAGCAGCGCGTTATCAGCGCCCGCCAACGGTCAGCCAGGCACTGAAGGGCATTCTTGGTGCATTCTTGGTAGGGTTTCAGGGTGTGCGGCACAGCATCTAGAAGTCTTCTCATACGGCTCCGAAGCCCTACAAACTAAGACGGCCATGGTAGAGTTCAGGGTTTAGGGCTAAGGCTTGTTGCTTCGTAGCTTAGGAGTTGGAGGCGGAGCCCTACACTTGGCGACAGGGGAGGTTCGATCTGAGGGTGTGGGGAAGCATAAGAACTTGAACGCTCCTTTCAGACTCGGGTTTCTGTTTTTGTGCAAGAATCGGGTTTAGGGTTTAGGGTGCCTCTCTATGACTCTATGACTCTATGAGATCCAGGGCTGGGAGAACAGACTCCAACGCCGACACGTACAACAAGGAAAGGCCACTTGGGCAGGGGAGTTAGTAAGTAGGTTATACGTAGGGTTATAATTGGGGTATCTCCATTAAGGGTACTTATAACTCTACTTATAACCTACTTACTAAGTCCCCTGCCCTTCCAAGTACACGGCCCTAGAATAGCGCGATGTCCCTCGAATCATCGGCGGCCAGGGTACAAGGTCTACCGCCACGCAGCTTGTTACTGGCTTTGTAGAGTTTTGGGATAAACCTTCATACCCAGAGACTCCAAGATCCCTTCATTGGGGAATATTCCTTAAATCATATTAGGGATCCGATTATAATTGAAGGTATATTCATTAGTTAAGGAATATTCGGGCCTCTGGGTATGCCAGCATGGGTTCTGACCTCGCACCACTGAAGGCGAGTTCCTGTCGATTCGTTTATGCATGATAGCGAAATGCTGCGCCGCAAAGCCCAAGCCCAAAACCCGACGCTCATAACAAGGCCTGAACCCTCCAAAACCGGCGTCCTACATCTCGGATCCTTGGCAGTATGAAGACCAGAACAAGGTCATATAGGGGCCGCAATAGTTAGAATAGGGTTCTGCGATACACTGCGATGAAGATAAGGTACCCTGGAGAAGTGTCTTCCTCTTTGGTCAGGCTTCTACACAAGACCTAAACCACTCATCCTGAGCTACGGTTGTAACGACCCGCAAGAAAGGACTTCCAAGTTCCAAAAATCCTACTACCCCAAAACCCGAAATTCAAGCCCCTAAACCGTCAACGCTTAAACAACGCTAAGACAAAATCGGGAGGGCCTGGGCGTGCTCCTTGAAGACAGACAATGCGGATCTCAGCCTTGTCAGGTGTGGGCTTTGAGGTTTTGCAGTTTTAGGGTGTAGAAATGTGTAGGGTTTACGGTTTAGGGTTTATGGGTAGTTTAGGGATGATGGAAAAGGAGGTTAGAGTTTAGGATTTACCCAGGAAGGCCACTAACCTCTTAATTGAAGAAAAACGCTTCTTGTAAGATTGCAGCGTTTTCGTAGAGTGTAGATTACAGGGTGCATAGGTCTTAAACAGTTAGATTCAGCCCCCTAGAATTCTTAGCGACTTAGCTTCGGATGGCCCTTTGGGAGTTTCCGAAAATAGGGGACCCTAATATGGTACCCTAAATAGTAGGACCTAGTAGGATCCTTCTTAAAAGGACCCCAAAATAACGTAACCCTAATTTCGGAAATTCCCATGTGGGGGTTCGGGATTCGGACAGGAAGTCTGCAGCGCTTGTGCGGCCAGTTGCCAGAAACACTACATTGAAAGGGAAACCCAAAATAATAAACTCTGACTTAAGCTACAAACCCTACACTCTAGTGCAACCCCGAGCACCCGAATTCAACAATTCCGGGCTGAAGTGTTGGACGGCATAGGCCCACACTTCTGCCCTCATTCCCCTGCACTCCTGCTTAACAGCCCGCATGCAATACCAAGCAAAAGCCTGAACCCTATAAACCCTAAACACTGAACCCTGAACCTTCGCTTTGGGTGCTGACGTCTTGGCACGCGGGTCGTCTCTTCCCAGGCAGAGACCAACCTGAATGCGGCTGGGGGTTTCCGAAAATTAGGGTACCTTATTTTGGGGTCTTTATAATAAGGATCCTACTATTTACGGTACCATATTAGGCTCCCCTATTTTCGGAAACTCCCATCTAGGGTTTACGGGTTAGGGCCATGGGAATTAACAACTGCAATCATCAACAAGTCATAATGCAAGAGCTTAACCCTAAACCCTAAACCCTAAACCCTAAACCCTAAATTAGTGTCTAGGGTCGAGAGCTGAGGGCTTCAGGCTTTGAAGAACGGATCTCTTAAAGGGTGTAGGGCTTTGGGTTCAGGGGCTTTGGCGGTTTAGGGTTGAGGGGTTTAGGGTTTAGGGTTCGGGGCTTGAGGTATGAAGACGGGAGTTGCAGCAGCCGCGGCCTTCTCGACGAGCTCCATCGACAAGACCTCAGGCTGTGAAATGTAGGGTATATGTATGTATGTATGTATGCATGTATGTATGTATGTATGTATGTGGGTAGCTGAAAGGGATCGATCCGGGTTTCTGTAGGGTTGCCATAAGGCTACTATAAGAAAACGGTACCCTAGTTTAGAGAACTACCCATGTACCTGCATGCGTGTGTGTGCAAATAATATTCAGAGTACACCGTCATGCCTGGACGGCTGATCTTACGACGGCTACCGACTTAGTTTATGTATTTCTCAGCTAACTACTATTGCTGAACACTGCCTCTGCTTCTGTGACTATTGAACTGACACTGTTGCTGCTATGCATACCTAATACCTAGTATGCCTACAGCTTCCGCTGCTGCTGTGTGCAGCACTCCTCTTGCTACTATGACTTCTTCTTTCACCGCAAGCATCAAACCCCGAAAGCCTAAACCCAAACCCCCAAAACTCCGGAACCCCAGCTCCCCGAGAGCCAAAAACCCGTAAGCCCCTAAACCCCGAAGAGGTACTTGGAAGGGCAGGGGACTTAGTAAGTAGGTTATAAGTAGAGTTATACGTACCCTGAATGGAGCTACCCCAATTGTAACCCTACTTATAACCTACTTACTAAGTCCCCTGCCCTTCCAAGTAGACCCTAAACCCTAAACCCCATAGACCCCTTTTAAGGAACCCTATAGATCCCTTTAAGGAGCCCTTTAAGGAGCCCTTCCAAGTACACGAAACCCGAAAGGAGTTGATTCCCATGTCGGCTCGGGACCAACTCCCGGTCTTTTGAGCTTCACGTTCTTTCGCTATCTTCTCGCTCGACCCAGATGGGTGGTTGTCAAAATTATGGTCCCTTTTTGGGTCCCTAATATAGTAAGGCACCTAATATTTAGGGTACCCAAAAAAGGGGCCATAATTTTGACAACTGCCCAGATATTGACCTAAACTCTGCCCTTGATTCGCCTTCAACCCGAAACCCCAAACCCTAAACCCTAAACCCTAAACCCTAAACCCTAAACCCAAAACCCTAAACCCTAAACCCTAAACCTTCAACCCTAAACCTTCAACCCGAAACCCCGAGGTCTGGACCTCAACTGAGGCTCCCACGACCAACCGAGCGCCGCCCCCCGGGTGTTGTTCCGCATCTTGGGTTGGGTTTTAAGGGGTTCGGTGTTCAAGGTTTGGGGTGTAGGGTCTTGGGTTCAGAGATCAGGGTTTCGGGTTCATGGTTTTCGGTTCAGTATGGTACGCCAGTATGGTCACAATCGGCTTGGGTCATCATAACCGCTATCAGTGCCATTATGCACAGTGCTCACCATCGCATTCAGGTTCTCCCGGCGACTGCTAGTAGTTCTGCTCGTACTAGTCCAGTGATATTGAAATAGCAACGGCAGCAGCAGTAGCGGTATCTGTAACGGAGTAGTAGTCCTCGTCGCCATAGTGGTGCTGGTAGTGGCAGTGGTAGTGGCGGGAATACTTGCAATGGCACTTGCAGCAGTACCAGAAGCAGGGGACGAGGAGGAGTTTGAGGAGTACTACTCCTCCTCCTACTGCTGCTTCCACTACCACTACGACTACGACTACCACTGCGACTACCACTACCACTACCACTACCACTACCACTACCATCACCACCACCGCCGACCACTGCTGCCCAAAAAATCGAGAACACTCAAACCCCTCGCCCTTGACCACCACCCTGACAAAACATGCACCACGCCCTCAAGAAACGAATGCCCAAATCTCGAAACCCCTGGCCACGTCTTGAACTTCCCTGTCGAGTATGCGGCCGTCCACGTTGCGCTCCTCCTGCACTGAGGCTTCGTCACTGGACATGAGGTCTGTTGCTTAGATGCTGTTCTCTTCAAGGGTTGAAACAGCCTTGAAAGATATTCATGAGAGCATAACAACGCTAGGGCCAGATCAAAACGCAACAATGCAAAGAACAGTTGATTTACTACAGCCGAGCCACGTTGCATGATCAGAACAACTAGAAGTCAAAAGCCCTTCTAAAAGAATCAGGAGCCTAGTATTCAGGGTCCATGTTCCCTTATTCTCTGAAAGGCGCAGCCGCAGACTCTCTTCTTCAACAACCGGGCCCCAAAGACTTCAAACTTTTTAAGATAGAGCTACTATATTACTATATAAGGCCGAAAAGTTTAAAGTTCCCCCGATCGCTATCTAAGCAGAAGGTGGGACGAAGGATCTTTAGAAAGGGGTCTTTGTCGGAATTCCACTATGTACCTTCATTCCACTTTTAGAGCTTCTCGATACCTACTGCGTGCTCAGGATTCAGGATGAAACTGTCGAAGACTTGCACTGAGGGCCAAACGGAGAGGTGTCTTCCTCTTCTTCCTACTGCTACCACTGCTGTTGCTGCTGCTGCTCCTGTGCACCCCTGCCGCCGTCACCACCACCACCGCCGCCAGCAGGAAAAATGCTGTTGGTTGTTACTGCTTGCACTCCTGCTACACATACTACGGTTGATGATATAAATCCTGCATTACCCATAATAAGGAATATACCATAATTCCCATGCTTCAGGTTCCTTAAGGTAATGCAGGAGTTATATCATCAACCGTAGTCCTAAGACTTCTGCTGCTTTCTACGACTGCTGGCACCTAAACTCTCAACCGACGCTCCTCTCCTTGGAAAGGGCCCTCGGAACAACCCCCACAGGCCTCTGGCAACTCCTTCGCCCCTGAGGACAGAGGCTGCGTTCTTGTTAAGATGCTCTCGTCGCCGTTGTGAGGAAGCCACGCTGTCTACTCTATGTGTGTATATATATAGATATGAAAATACATCGACAAACCAAACACATACATACACCCTTGATGGCTGCTTAAATTTGACTTTCGTAAGAAAGAGCCAGGGGGAGTTCCGGAAAAGTCCCTCTGCAGGTCGATCTTCTTCGAGCTCTCTGGGATTCTGCTCCAATTTCGGGCTCAGGTATCGAACGATTGGATTCTTGATCCAGGGTTTCGGTTCTGAAGCCTTCTGGCGTGAGGGTTTCCGGGTCAAGGCTTGTAGGGCAAAACACAAAGAATCGACAAACATGTAGGGGACCCTAATTATAGCACCCCAAATAGTAGGATCCTTATTATAAGGACCCCAAAATAAGGTACCCCTAATTTTCGGAAACTCTAAACCCTTATAGATCCCTTATTGCTCTCATCCTTGCGACTGTTGGCAGTTGCTTGCCGGGTCATAACGGTACAGGGTTTATTTTGCATCAGCAAATGCTTCTTGGGAGCTTATGGTTATCTGTAGGTGCAATTATTGTAATACAATATACTGTGAGATACTATACTATACGATAATATACTATCATGCATGTTCCGCTTTCTGCTGGGAATCAGTGCGGAGTTCGGTTCGGGGAGGTTCCAGGGTTTTTGTGCTTACCCAGACCCCGGGAGGATCTAGAATCTAGAAAGTAGATCCCTTAATTTGGGGCCCTATACTAAGGGTGCTTTATAGGAACCCCCATTAAGGGATCTACCCTAAACCCTAAACCCTAAAACCCTATAGATCCCTGAAAGGGACCCTTAAAGGAACCCCGAAAGGAACCCCCATTAAGGGATCTACTTTTTGGATCCTCCCGGGGCTCTGGGTATGGCAGGGAGCCGACATCAGTGATTCAGCCTGGTCCAGACAAAGCAAGCAGTATGGAAAACTTCGAGCGAAAGGCCTAGTCTAGACCCCTGAACCGTGATCCCATAGCCGAAAGCCATGATATCCGAAAACCGACATCCTGAAACCCTCGTGAAGGGAAATGTGAGTCTCAGGAAGTACGGCATCCCAATAGATGCCCTACACTGTCGCATCCTTCAATGCCCTAAACACTTTGAGAAAACACCTGAAGGTCCTGTAAACCATTATAGCCCTATAAGACTCGGCTAAATCTTCACGACAAGGCACTGGTAGTTTTGAAAGATGAGACGTACATAACCTGCAGAGTAAGTTACCCCTTAGTCTGAACAAACCTGCACGCCAAAGGCTGCTGCCTTGCGCACGCACGTGCAGCCATCCGTCCATCTTGTGGTGGCTCAGCGGTGTTGGATTCCTGGGTGGGATTCGAGGGTTTAAGAGGTCTGGGGTTTGCGGATTTAGGGGATGGTTTAGGATCTGGACTTCGAATATAGGGTTTAAATTTAGGTTTAGGTCACTGCTGGCAGCTTGTTCGAACATGTCGTCCCAGCGCAGAACCGGACGGCAAGTTATAGGTAGGGTTTAGGGTTTAGGGTGTAGGGTTTAGGTTATACGTAGCATAGCCCACATACCTGTGTTTATACCGTACTGACTACATGGGCAGATCCTCTCGGTACGGTGTTGTAATTCCACTTGAGCATAGCTCCTATTCTTGAACAGAGTAAACTGGTCACAGTCTCCTCCTGCCTAAGGCATTTCGGCTGTTAGACACTCACGGTCATGGGACAGTAGCGGGAAGAATATTGCCACCACAACAAATGCAGCGCACTGTGTGCAACTTCCACTCAAAGAACACCCCAAAATGCTGTCACGGGAGCACGATCCCTGTAAAGTTTGCCAGCAAAAAAAGTCTTGATTTCAAGGTGAATTGGGCATCCGTGGGGGACTCGGCCTGCAGAGGACCGCGGAACGCAAGTCGGAAGTGCGCACACACATGCCCATGGCTCACATGTGGCAAGTTCAGTCACGTTGCCCATTACTCCCAAACTTACGCATCTGAACCCAAGCCCACCCCAAACACTCAAGAACCCTAGCCTGAACTCTCACCAGGGAGTTTCCGAATATTAGGGGCACCTTTTTGGGGTGCTTATAGTACGGATCCTACTATTTAGGCTACTCTATTAGAGTCCCCTCTTTCCAGAAACTCCCACCAAGCCCCCGAAGAAGGGAACCCTGAAAGGAACCTCGAAGGGAACCCTCAAATCCTGAAGACAGGAACTCCTAGGATACCCAGTAACCTAATAAACCCTTATAGAGCCCTTGTAAAGGAACCCTTATAGTACCCTTATAGTAACCCTTTCAAAGGAACCCTAAGGGTACCTAGTCTAGGATACCCAGTAACCTAAGAATAAAAAGAGTACTAGGGTTCCTTTAAAGGGGTCCTTTAACAAGGGTACTATAAGGGATCTATAAGGGTACCAGAATATACTAGGATACCCAGTAACCTAAGAATAAAAAGGCCTCTCTTTTTGGTATTGGGTAACTTTATAAGGAACCTAGGACTGCAAAAAGGGAATACGGGTACTACTGGGCATCCTAGACTCTCTCTCAGCTCCGGACATCTTCAGGACGGCATTCGGACCTTTGAGTTGCTTGTTTCGGGTTGTGTATGGTTTGCGGTTCAAGGCTTAGGGCCCGGGGTTTAGGACTTAGGGCTTGCCGACTCGGGATTGGGTATCAGGGTTTAGGCCTTAGGGTTTCGATTTTTGTTTGCGGGCCCGTTTCCGGATTGGGTTTTAAGGTCTTGGGGGTTTGGGGCTCGGGTTTTGGACTTAGGGTTAAATTTGCCGCTCAGTACCATCCGCATATGCTGCGATATGCCTAAACTATGGAATCTACCTTAAATACCGTAGGATCCCTAATATGATTTAAGGAATATAGCAAATTACAGTAGGATCCCAAATTAAGGAATATACCCTAAATTACAGGCTCTCTGGCTTAAGGATTGAGCAGGACTGATGGCTTTCGGGTTAAGAGCTTCGGGCATCCTAGAGTTTGGGAGCTTAAAGCTTAAAGTCGAGGGTTCAGGGAAAGCTCTGCAAGTTTAGAGATTAGCCAACTCAGCATGATTCACCTCTTCATCTTCACGCTCTCCTCACTTTCCGACGAAAGCGGCTTGCAGTTGGTGCAATTACAATGCATTCCAGAAGCACCAAACCCAATACCCGTCAATTAGCAACTTAACCTGACATGGTACAGGGACTCATACTACTGTATTGAAGGCTCTGGGTGGCTAAGCTTCTCCGAATGATCATGAGCCTGGACCATGATGACAAACAGAACCTCGTCTAAAAGTTAGACCTTAAACCCTACCTTAACCTACCAAACCCTACCTTTTTGTAGGGTCCCTAGAAGCTTCATTTCAGGTTCATAATAAGAACCTACAAAACAGTAGGGTTTGGTAGGTCAAGGTAAAGCAAAAACCCTAGAAGCTAAGGTCGCCAGGCCCTGTAAGTCCCAAACATTTGCAAGAATCCTGAGCTTCCTGGCTACCCAAACCTCGGGGAGGATCCAAAAAGTAGATCCCTTAAGGGGGGTTCCTATAAAGTACCTTTGGTAGTATGGGGCCCCAAATTAGGGGATCTACTTTCTAGATCCTCCCGGGAGTCTGGGTAAATGTCTTGCTTGCAACGGCCACGTGGAGGGTTTTCCAGGGTTGAGGGGCTCCGGGGTTCATGCCTCTGCCCCTGCACCCCAAATGCCAAACCCGAAACCCCAACGGGGACGTTCAGGCTTCAGGGTTCACGATGTTTTTTCGGGGTTTAGGGTGACGAGGTTGGGGATTTCGGGCTGCTCAGGCTGACTGCGAACTTAGGGTTTGGGGATTGGGACTGAGGGCGAACCCTTGGCCCAAGTGCAAGGCAGAGCGCAAAGAAGCACGCCTTATCCTCTTCACACACCTGCGGGCTTCGGTCTTGGGGAGGCTTCTAGCATTGCGGGCGTAGGGCTGGGAGGGTACAGTTCAGGATGGGAAAGGTGCCGTTGTAAATTTCTCGCGGCAGCGATCTCACATGAAGCCTTCATGCAGAACAACCCTCCTTCGTGATACTGCAACGGAGCCAACCATCTTCTTCTAGAAGAGCTATGAGTTACCAACCTTCCCGCCACAACGTCTCCGGTTCCCGGGACGAGAATGCAGCAACTTACAGGATTAACAAAAGGAACCCCTATAACCACCCTAAACCCTATACCCTAAACCCAGGTAAGGTCCTAGGGTCGGCATTACTACTAGCTGCAGCATGGTTCAGGAATTTGGCTTTGCAGCATTCCAGATTTTGGCAAAGATTTTCACAGAAAATCACACTCTGAGGCAACCTGGTTCGCAAAGTTCCACCTTACAGCAAAGCGTTTCAGAAAGAAAACCTCACCCCCTGCAATCTCTGTAGCAGTACCACTGTTCTTCACATGCAGATCCACGCGCAATCAAACCCTGAAGACAAGCTTTAGACTATACCCTTACAGAATCCTTATCATGCCCCATAAAACCCAAAGAGCCCAAAATCCTGAACCACGAAATACAAGAAAGCACCGGGCTTCCATAACCCCGCAGGCGCGGACCTGCCCCGGGGCAGGGCCGACGTTCAACTGCTGCCGACCACCTCGAGCGGTGTTACAGGAGGGCTCTACAGATGGTCTGGGGATCAGAGTGGGTGTGATAGGGCTAAGACAGGCTTTATCGGGTTACTGTATAGGCTTTAGGGTTAAGGGCTTTCAGGGTCTAGTCTAGGGCTGGAGATTTAGGGATTCACGCACAGCTTTGGTAAGGGTTCAAGTTTAAGGGGTTCAGGATTCTCCCGAAAACACGCTGGGGTCGGGATCTCGTTTAGTGCTTCAACGCACGTTCTTCGATATCGGACCCTGTCTTGACAGGATCTGGGCTTAGATTTTAGGGTCTACAAGACTATACGGTGGACGGACTTGGACGCCGGCTGCAGCATGGCGGGAGGGGATGCGTCGTGAAGGATCCCTACCATACATGAAGGCTTCTCTCACCCTAAACCCGGAACCCTACACCCTAAACCCCTAAACCCTATAAATCCTAAACCCTGAACCCTGAACCCTATAAACCCTAAACCCTAAACCCTGAACCCTAAACCCTAACCCCGGAACCCTAAGCTAATTCGGGTAGCTTCGAGACCTTTGGGTTCGAACCCTGGGCCGCCCCCGCCGATGAGAAAAACCAGAAATCCGAAGCCCACGCAGAAAAAATAAATGGGGTTTAGGGTTTAGGGTTTAGGGGTTAGGGTTTAGGGTTTAGGGTTTAGGGTTTGCTGCAAGATTGCGTAGCGGTAGTAAAACAGGGATTGCATAGGATTTGTTAGCGGTTTTGTTGCCTGCGAATCGCAGCCATGGCCGGGGGGCCAGGGGGGGCCGGGGCCAGGGGGCGCCAGGGGGGCCAGGGGGGGCCAGGGGGGCCAGGGGGGGGCCAGGGGGGGCCAGGAGAACCAGAAGGCTTAGTGGTGGTCCGAGGGCGAGCGTCCGAGGGGCTTAAGCGCCGCCCACCATCGAAGGTGGGCGGCCTAGGCCCGAATTCCACCAAGAAAGAAATTGCGACCCTTGCACACCCCGGAACCCCCTACAGTAGAAAGCCAGAAAGTTGGAATATCATTATCGTAACCCCTTAAATGTAGGGTATCCTACCCTGAAACCATATTCCAACTTTCTGGAGTTCCTTTTACATCCCCAAGCTGGGCAGCCGAGCGCTTCTCCGCGAAAAGCGATCGTGGCACCTTGCAAGGCTTTTTGGGGGCTCGGGGTTTAGGGTTTTGGGTTATTTAGGGTTCAGGTTCAGGGTTTAGTGTTTAGGGTTCAGGAGTGGCTTAGATGCAAGCTTTAGTGCTTCGGGGCTCATGGTTGCACCACGGTTTTTCTGACTGCCCTATGAGGGATTCACACGGGATTTACGAGTCTTCTCGGCTAAAGGGTTTGAGGCTTTAGGGCGCGGTTAAGGCTTGGGGCACGGCTTACCTTGGAGTTCGGAGTTTGGAGTCGGCGCCTTCTCCAGGGATCCCGGCTTACTATTCCTAAACCTCCAAAATAAGAGCCCTTGTTTCATACTGCAAGGTCTTGGATTCAAGGGCACTCGAGTAGACATCCAGCAGCGCGGGAAACCCGTCCGACCCTAGCTACATAGGGTCTAAAGCCATTAGGGTGTGGGATCTTTCGGGCCTTAAGAGATCTCTGAAAGCCCTAAACCCTAAACCCTAAACCCTAAACCCTAAACCCAAAGCCCAAAACCAAAGCCCTGGAAGCCCGAGCGCCGCGCCTGAGCTGGCTGCACGATCTCGTAAGGACCACCATGGCCCTGACAGGCTTTGCGTGTCCAAGGCTGTCCGGGTTCGGAGTCTGCCCTTTTTGCTTCTCGATTTCAGGTCCTGGGGTTTGGGAGGGTTTAGGGTTTAAGGATTTCGTTTTTTAGGGCTTGGGGCTTCAAGGATTTGGATGTTGGCCCTCTGGCTTTAGGCTCAACCCTAAACCCTAAACCCTATAGGGAGAATGCAGGTTTACCTGCTGAGCTCTCAGGCTTCAGGGTCTCTTTGGGAGCGGTTGCTTGCTGCGGTACAAGGTTCCTGTTTCAAGGTTTAGGGGTTTAGGGTTTAGGGTTTAGGGTTTTGTCATAAGCATGAAGCCATAAAGCTAGCTCCCGCGCCCTGAACCCTGAGGCCCCTCAAGACCGCAAATCAGTAAACCCTAAACGCCACACCTCCAAGCCCTAAACCTGAATCACAAAGCCGGATACGTGACCCGAACTTCAATCTCCACGAAGGCCCCAAAACCCTGGCAAGCCGAACCCACCTCATGGAAGCCCTCAACCATAAACCCTAAAACCCCAAACCGACCCTGAAAAGGAACCCTCAAAGCAACCCCCTTCGGGAGCCTTGATCAGTGGCACTTGGGTGGGATCCATGCCGGTGGGCTTGAAAGGCTCTGCCTCTGAAGTTGAGTCTCGAGATTTAGGGTTTGGGGTTTACGGCTTGGGGGGATTGATGCGCTTAAATGCCCAGCCTTCAACCCCGAACCTTTGAACTTGCTCAGAACACATTTTGTGGTATATTCTTATAGACTTCAAACAAGGAACCCGAAAATTCAACTCTAAACCCTGAACCGAAAACCCTCAACCCCAAAAATTGATTCTGAACGCAAACTCCTGGTCTGAACCCGAAGCCTAAACGTTAAACTCCAAACTCGAAACCCCTTGCCTGCTCATGGGCTTGAAGATTCATTGGCCAAGGGTATCAGGCAGAAGGTTTCTAGGTTTAGGGTTTGGGGCTTAGGGCTTAGGGTTCGTCTTTTTCGAGCTTCGGGCTGAACCCGAAGCATTTCGGAGTCTGGGGTGTCGGGGCGTTAGGATTCAGAGATTGCAGCTGTGGGTCTGCAGCCCAAATCCCATGAAGGGTGTGGTATGCAAAACTGACCCGACAGTCGTCCAGGCCTGTGGAGTCCTCCTGAAATCGCGATGCTCAACCCCTTCAGGAAGGAATCTCCCTCACAACAAGGCAAAATATATATTGTTTCTTCTTATGCTTCAAAAGGGTTGTCCTTCAACTATAAAGGGTTTCTTGGTGTGCTGCAGGGGGAATACTCCTCGAACTATGTAGGGCTCCTTTTGCGGATTCGGTGAGAATCAACATTGAAAGGATGTTGGGCTCTCCGGTGTCTAGGGTAGTGTAGGAACCTGATTATGAAACCTTCGGCCTTTATTAGGGTTCCTTATATGAATCCTACTATTTTGGGGTTATGGGCCCAGGGTTTCTTAATCAGGTTCCTAAGAAACAGGAGTCACGGATCGGGATTTTGGCTGCAGTGCCTCGTGCGCGATTCCCAAAAAGCCGACCACATTGAAGACCTGCGTATAGGGCAGCAATGAACTTACCGGAAACCTTGAGACTGTTGGGGGAAACCGGTTAGGGTTTAGGGTTTAGGGAAACTCTGAAACCTCAACCGAACGCCCGAAGCAATGGAGCCCCAAAAAACCGTTGAGCCCCAAGTCCTGAAACTCTGAAACCGAAGCAGACGGCCCAAGAGCCCCCCCAAATCCGACTCAAGGATCTCAAGGCACTACATAAACCCAACGGAATGGAACCCCAGAATCAAACCCTCCCAAAATCCAAATACCTATAGACCGAACGGAACCTGAGTCCGTCAACCTGCAGCCCTAAGAATCATGAAGCTGGAATCCTAAAACCGTATGGACACCAACGTATATACCGTGAACCCTATCAACAGCCATCCTATCTTAGCACTACAAGATGAAACAAGAAGCCAACCTGCACAACGCTACAAACCCTTACCCCCAAATGCCCCAAACATTCACAACTAAGGGCCATAAGGACTCTGTTAACGGGCCCTTGGGGGGTCCTGATACAAAACCCCAAACCCTAAACCCCAAACCCTAAACCCTAAACCCTGAACCCTAAACCCTAAACCCACATCCTAAACCCCAAACCCTAAACCCTACACCCCAAACCCTAAACCCTACACCCCAAACCCTGAACCCCAAACCCTTACAGAACCCTTCGAGCTTCTTGGCTTCAGCCTGGCCAGGACCGAAGAGAACCGGCGGCCCATCGGCTACTCGGACCTGCTTCAGAAAAGGTGCCTTAATACCCAGAGCCTCCAAAACCCCTTAATTAAGGAATATACCTTAAATTATAATAGGATCCCTTATATGATTTAAGGTATATTCCTTAATTAAGGGGTTTTGGAGGCTCTGGGCTTAATACTTAGAAGAGGGCTCCTTTTTGAAAAAGGCTCCATTGGGGGTCTGTAAAGACTCTATAGTAGGGTTCTATATTAGGGTTCCTTAAGAATCAGAATAGGGTTCCTGTTTAAACGGGTCTAGTAGCGGTCTATAAAGAATCTACAGTAGGTTTCTATATTAGCGGCCTGAATAATTGTAACAGGGTTTTGGGGCCCATTATACTCTAATTATAATCAGGAACCTATTGGCAATTCAGTGAGGCCCCTATATGTTGTGTGTTTTTCTTCTGTCGTAGGTTCAGGCTTTACTGTCCATGTTTCCGGGTTCAGGGTTTAAGGTTTAGTGGTCGGGTTCGGGTTTCGAGATTGTTCGTTGGGGCGTTGGGGCGTCATGCACTTAATGCTTACAGTGCCTTGGACTCACTTTCAGCTCTTTGAAAGGCCGCTGGGCTTCTTTTGGGCCTCTTGGTGCATGTAGTTTCCTCATGGTTTCAGGGCACCGGCAACTGATTGGCCCCAATTTACGGTTTAGGGTTTAGGGATGTTCGGGTCGCATGCGCAGGCTTAGGCTTCGAAGGTTTAGGCACGAAGGAGTTTCTCCTTGGGGGCTCTTGCGGCTTCGGGTCCAGGATAGTGTACTGGTCTGGATAAATACACAAAAAGTGTTCCAAAGGGCTCCCGAATGCGTTATAGCACAGAAACCCCGAAAAACATACTCCAATTGTTCAAGCTTCTAGATGATCAGCACCTCCACTGTTCCTCGCTCCACAGCATAGGCTGGTCCACCATTGGTGGTCGAAAGAACCTGTGGTGTGGGATTGTTTGGGGTTGGGGTTTAGGCATTAAGCCTTACCTTGAACTATTGTTTTGCGTAGGGTCCCTAGAAATTCTATATTCGGATTTACGACAGGAACCTGCAAAAAAGTAGGTTGCGGTAGTTTGGACTGAGGGTTCAGGGTTTGCAAGCTCGGAACAGTATGGAAGCCCATACCAGGGCACAGCAAACGGGGCGTTAGCACCTTGACCCTGGATTCCCGGATTGATACTGTAGCATAATTGCACAGGGACTAGGAGGGGAAAGAGCCTCTAAACCCCAACCCTAAACCCAACCTTTGTAGCGAGGGTTCCAGTCTGTCAGGGTTTTGGGCATGCATGTTTGGCATCTCCCTGCTTTACACGTTTAGTATTGAAAGTCTTTTCGGGTTTAGGGCTTCGGGGTTAGATTGATGCTGTTGCTTTCAACCCGTCGAAAATCCCAATCCAAAGCCCCTTCCCGGCCCGAAGACGGAAGCAAGCAATATAGTCTCAACGTAAAGGTCTACATCATCAGACCCGGGTATGGGAGGGATATTGTCTAAATATCGTTGTTTTTAAGGAACCCTGAGGAATAGAACTACTAATCCCAAAAGCCCAACCCGAAACTATTCAGGCCCTGAACACATGCTCATACTCCATGATTCCTGGCCATGGACATCAATCATACCTCGAAACGAACGTTTCAGGTTTTGTTAGGGCTTGTCTTACCACACTCTGCGAGCTACTTGCATTCCCTCACCATCATCCTCATGACCACCCCCCCCCCCCATCCTCAGCATGGGAACCCCAACCATGACTCCACAAGCTCGAAAAGGGAGTTTCCGAAAATAGGGGACCCTACTATAGCACCCCAAATAGTATAGATCCTTATTATAAGGACCCCAAAACAGGGTACCCCTGATTTTCGGAAGCTCCCGTCAAATTCGCACCTCGCCAGGCGCGAGATGGATGCGCGTTGCCTGCATCAGGCTGCCAGTCTCCACCCAAACGCAGCGATGCATGTAAAGTCAGGTTTTTTATATTACAGGAAACACCCCTATCGCTGACAGAAAGCCCAACGTAAACTCATACTTGATGTGATTTTCGGGCTACAACCTTGGACCTCCCGACTGTGGCAGGTGTGGAAGTTCAGTATCAACAATAATTCGCGGAGTTCCCTATCTTAGCTGCGCATTAAGATACCCCAAAACCCTATTCTAGGCTAACTTCTGCAGACGCTTTATTTCGCTTTGGGTTTTGAAGGTTTTTTGGACGTCGCGGCGTGTCAAGCTGCAGAGGGACTCCAAGCCCCCAGAAAGAATATGCTGATACAGATCCCTACTTTAAATTCAGTGTGTAGTCTTTGATTAACGGGCTTTGAAGTATGTGGGTCTCCTGAATAGAAATTCAGGCGGTGCTTTGAATGTATATAATTCATATCGGCTGGCCAAAGACAGCGGCAACTGAAGCCAGGCTTGGGGCGTCAGGATTCTGTGGTTTAGGATTCGGGTTTAGACTTTATTTCTTCGGGGGTTTAGGATTGGAGGCGCTAGGGTATGTGGCTTGCGAGGAATGAAAAAAAACCTGCGCACAAGCACTGAAAATTACAGTGACAGCATGTCGCAAACAGTGCAATAGGCTGTCTCCTGGGCTCCAGTCTGAGAGACTCGGCTGGGTGACTGACCGCTGCAGGGGCTTCAAAAACGAGGAAAGGGTTCTCACTTCTGAGTTATGCTCAAGCAAACATATCTATGTATGTGTATATATATATATACACATTTATATCTGTATATATATATATATATATGGGCTCTTGAGGGTATACTAATGCTGATTATTTAAACCCCTACATGTTCACAACCCTCCTCTCAAAACTCAAGACTGACACCGCCGTTCTGAATTCTTATCGCCAGACTGCCATACTTGGAAGGGCAGGGGACTTAGTAAGTAGGGCTCCTTAAGGGATCTATAGGGTTCCTTAAAAGGGATCTATGGGGTTTAGGGTTTGGGGTTTAGGGACTTAGTAAGTAGGTTATAAGTAGGGCTAGACTTGGGGTAACTTCATTTAGGGTACTTATAACTCTACTTATAACCTACTTACTAAGTCCCCTGCCCTTCCAAGTACTGCTAAACACACTCAAACCTTTGGTGAAAAACACTGTTTTACAATACACAAAGCCGAGAAAAAACAAAAACGTCGAATCCCGACACATGTTTACCACCCCACAACCATATGACAAACATCCGAAACCGCAAGACCCTGCAAAATCATAAACAACCCTTTCAAACAACTGTAAAGAAACATGCAACCGTACGCCACCCTTCTTAGTTGCTGAGTTCATAAGCCCCCAAAAGTGTACACTTCTAGTTGTATAGTGGGTCATATTATCCCAAACATGTAAAGTGTATCCACTCAGCTACTAAGCCTTTAAACCCTGCAAAACCCTTTGAAATTTCATAGAACCCCTAAACCGAGGAGCCAAGTTTACTTACCTTTGGTTAGTAGGGAATGGAGGAATGGGGTACAATTACAACTACTATTACTACCATTCTTCCATTCTCTACTAACCAAAGGTAAGATATAGGATTATTGAGGCCCCTGTATTATAGTACCCTTATAGTTATAGATCCCTTATAGTAACCAAAGGTAAGAAAAGGGACCCTAATTTTGATAAAAACACCCAAGCTTAGGCCCAAACCCTGCCAGGCCTGTGCTGCGATGCTGTACGGCAACATTTGGTCGCAGGGCCTCGCAATGGCGGTTTTAGGGTTTAGGGTTTAGGGGTTTAGAGTTTTAGGGTTTAGGGTTTAGGGTTGAGGGTTCAGGGTCTGCGGTTCCGGGTCTAGGGTTCAGGATCTTGCGTTTAGAGTTTAGGGCTTGGGGTTATAAAGTTTAAGGTCTACCTGCAACCCGAAACGCCCTTTTTTTTGAAGGCCTTGTATTGGGGGTTCACAACGGCTTCGTGGCTTGTAGCTTGTGTTTAGGGTCTGGGATTCAGCGGTTTAGGGCCTAAAGGTTTAGGGGTTTGGGGTTTTGGGTCCGGGTTTTGCGTCTTAGGGTTTAGCGCCCGAGGTTGACAGGCATTGCTGTGTTCAGGCACAGGCCTTGCACATTCAAACCGAAAAGGTTTAGGACGGGGTAGAGCGTGCGGGTTTAAGGCTTCAGGCAGGGTGAGCAGGCGGGCGCAAGTGCTTCGCCCGTCTTGATTCGCCAGGGTGCTTGGAAGTCAGGGCATTAGTTAAAGTTCTTGACTGCTACTGCCAATACTGCTTCTTCTTGCGCTATTACTGCTGCAGCTGCTGCTGCTTCTACTAGGCCGCCACTCCTCCTCCTCCTCCTCTTCCTCTGCATATCCCTTCCTGCTCCGCTTCCTTCTCCTCCTTCTCTCCCTTCTCCTGCTGCTCCTGCTGCTCCTGCTTCTGCTCCTGCTGCTGCTACGGCTGCTGCTACGGCTGCTGCAGCTGCCGCGACTGCCTGCCACTGCAGCTGCTACTCCTCCTACCACTACTACCACTACTACCGCAACCACCACCATCATCATCATCACTACTGATTCATCATAACTACTGATTCCACTATGACGGTGAAGACAACGTTATAGCTGCAGCCTGAAACCAGTCCATTTACTCAGGCTTTTCTTAACCCTTCGAAACGTTCCTCAGAGATAATAATCCAATCGGCAGCATGGTGTGCTTCCACTTCACGGCGTTCTTTACATCAGCGAAGGCTGCAGTTTAGGTTTAGGGTTTATGGTCAGGGTCTGGGATTTGAGGTTCTTGTTGGCTAGACCCCAGAGTAGCCTAGGAATAAAAAGGGTGCCCTTTTTGGTTTAAAGGGGCTTATAAGGGAACCTGAACCCTTAAAAAAGGGAATAAGGGCCTACTCTAGGTCCTAGTTGGGGTTTAAAAACTTGGGGTTATGAATGGCGAGACTAGGGTCTTGAGGGCCTGTGTTCTCGAACTATAGTTGGAGAACCCCGAGGAATAGCGTTTATATGGGAGTTTCCGAAAATTAGGGGTACCTTATTCCGGGGGTCCTTATTATAAGGATCCTACTATTTGGGGTACTATATTAGGGTCCCCTATTTTCGGAAACCCTCATATTGGTACTGCATCTCAAAGCTTGACCCCGGGCACAATCATCAACCCTGGTTCCGACGAAAGTATGTAAGAATATCCCTCTATACTCCTTGCATAAGCGTATTCTGATACACCCCAGAACCCTTAACACCTGCAAATCGTCCCTGAACACCCCCCAAAAACTCCAGCAGAACCCACCCAAAAGCCCAGCAGAGCAGCTCCAAACCCTAAACCCTGAACCCTAACCCCCAAAACCTGAACCCCTAAACCCTAAACCCCTAAACCCTAAAACCCTAAACCCCTAAACCCTCAACCCCGAAACCCTAAACCCTAAACCCCTAAAGCAGCCTAAAGATGGGATGGTCCGCCAGGGCATCGCTGACCGTGAGGTCGTCCTCTTCCGAGCCTCAGGCAATTGATCTTGCACCGGGGTACCCTATAGCCCTAGGGTTTATGGCTAGGGTCTAGGATTCTGGGTTTTTTGTTAGAGATTTAGAATTTCGGGTTGAGGGTTGGAGGTTCGGGGTTTAGGACTTCTTGCTAGCATCATTACCGGCAAGAGCCAGATTCCTATGCTACCTTCCACTCCCCAATGCTGCCCTCCCTCCTTCTCCAAAGACCCCCAACCAAAAACCTTTGTTTTTTTTTCTAAGACCTTTGTCCGCTAAACTGCGTGTATTCTTCAGTCGTCGTAGTAGCAGCAGCAGAAGTAGTAGCAGCAGCAGAAGTAGTAGTAGTAGTAGTACTACTACTACTACTACTACTACTACTACTACTACTTCTGCTACTACTACTTCTGCTACTACTACTACTACTACTACTAGTACTAGTACTAGTACTACTAGTACTACTAGTACTACTAGTACTACTAGTACTCCTAGTACTACTAGTAGTAGTAGTAGTAGTAGTCGTCGTAGTAGTAGAAGTGAGGAGGAGCAGCAGTAGTGGTAGTAGACGCAGACGACGTTCAGAATTCAGGGACTTGATGCTCGCCTCCAGCCACCAAAGGGGAAGAGGGACCCTTAGTGGGAACCCCTACCCTATAATGGGGCCATATTATGGGTATATAATAGCTATATTAAGGGTGTATACCTACTTTTCCCCTTTGAAGCCACCGGGCCTCAACCCAAAACCCTGACACTCTGAGCTGTCGGCTGGTTTCTCGGTGCTCCCTGATCAGGGCCTGACTCATCGCACAGGGCTTGCACTGAAAGGGCAGAGGCCGGAACATGCCAATGGATTGGTCTGCGAACTTGGAACTTCAACCCTGCAGCATGCCAAGCAGAGCCTTGAAGCAAGACCTCATGCACTACCATCCAAGGATCCAAGTGGCTGCAGCCACAGGTAAACGACAGGAGCAACTGTGCCACGACGAGCAAGAAGATGGCTGCTGCGAGAACCATGATAATGGTAATGATGATGATGATGTTCATGTTGATGTCGACGCTGATGCTGATGCTGATGCTACTGATGATGGTGATGATGGTGATGATGGTGATGATGAAGATGATGATGACGAGGATTAGGATGATGAAAATGATGAGCAAGATGACTTATCGTTATTGACACAAGCAAGGGGCGGGGGGAGTCAAGCATATTGTTGTCCTGACAAAACGAACGAAGATGCACAAAGCGGAACCGTTGACTCTGGGTTCGAGGCTCACGAAGGCCTCCGCAGCACCCCGTGCCAAACGAACGAAGGCTCTCTTTGTGCTTACGATTTGCATGCCTCGTCGTGTACTCATACAAGTGAGTAGTCGTAGGCGTAGTAGTAGTAGTAGTAGTAGTAGTAGTAGTAGTAGTAGTAGTAGTAGTAGTAGTAGTAGTAGTAGTAGTAGTAGTAGTCTAGCAGTTGCACTAGCAGCAGTAATGTACGGACCTGATTAATTTGCCCTGGGCCTATAACCCCAAAATAGTAGGATTCATATAAGGAACCTAATAGAAGCCCAAGGTTTCTTAATCAGGTTCCTACATTAGCTCTCCTGGGTCTTTGAATTTGGGATTTTCGCTTAGCGGTCAAGTGAAAGCAAGGCAGCCGGTCCTCCAGTTGGGTTAGCCTTGGGCCGAGTCCAGCACCGCGCGCCTCCTTCCTGTTTAGGGGTTTAGGGATTTAAGGATTTAGGGGTTTAGGGGTTTAGGGGTTTAGGGGTTTAGGGTTTAGGGTTTAGGGGTTTAGGGGTTTCGGGGTTTAAGTGTTTCGGGTTTAGGGGTTTAGGGTTTAGGTAGGGGTTCAGGGTTCGGAGTCTAGGGGAAGATGCAGGTGATGGGGCTTAGCAAAGGGATGCCTGCCTAGCAGTATCTATCACCATTGTTGCAGCTTCTGCTGTCTGAGCTCTATACGCTGCGTCCCGTGAGCGCTGTGGTAGCAAAGGTTCACTATGAGCTGACGATAGTGTGAACCCTAAACCCTAAACCCTAAACCCTATCCCCGGCTAGGGTGAGGTGCCCATGCAAGCCCGAAAGGCCCCCAGGCCTAACCCTCAACTTGCCATGACACCCCAACCCTTAACCAGAAAGCCCCCCAAACCCCTAAAAAAGAGGCCTTAATCAATAGAAAAGGGTTTTGGGACCCCTGATACTTTAACAATAATAAGGACCCCCCCCCCAAAAAAAAAATATGTGTAGATGGGTATATATATATATATATATGTGTGTGTGTGTGTATGTATATATATATATAGTATTGGCAATTAATAAGGCCCCTAAACCGTTCGCCCCAAACCCGTAAACTTTAAAATCGCTGAATCCTTTCAATCCCGAACCTTAAACCCTCCTTGAAGCATAAGTCAGAGACTCCAATATCCCTTAATTATGGAGAATTCCTTGAATCATATTAGGAGTCCTACGATAATTTAAGGTATATTGCTGCATTAAGGTATATTGCCGAAATGAGGGATATGGGAGTTTCCGAAAATAGGGTACCCTAGTATAGTACCCTACATGGTAAGATCCTTAATGTAAGGACCCCGAAATACAAATACCCCGAATTTTCGGAAACTCTAAACCCTAAACCCTTTATAGCATCCTTATATCCCTTTAAGGAACCCTTAAAGGATCCCTCTAAAGGTACCCATAGTGGAGTATTGGAGTCTCTGGGAAGCTGGAACTCCCAAATGCCCAAATCTGCCCAGAGGGAGCCTTGGTGGCGTCATGTCGCGGACGGACATGATAGACATGGCAGCCTCCCAGACCCCCGGGAGGATCTAGAAAGTAGGGTTTAGGAGTTTAGGGGGTTAGGGTTTAGGGGGCAGCCTGAGGGTCTGTGCTAGGGATTCTGAAGGTTTTTTTTGCATTTACTTATGCCGGTGCCACAGTATATGAAGTGCAAAAGTTCAAAAGGGGCTTAATGAGGGCTTTGGGGTTTGTAGTGCGATTTAGGGTTCAAGCGTTTGGGTTGTAGAGTTAGGGTGGGGCTTGAGGTCTAGGGTCGGTAAGGGAATCGGCTGGTCTGGCAAGCACCCCAAAGATGTGGGGCCGAAGCACCCCCTAGCTTCAAACCGTCTGGTTCGCCGTTCCAACTCTCAACCCTAAACCCCAAAGCCTTTGGCATACTCGCCGAGCCTCAGACAGCAGGGCCCAAGTACCATCAAAAGGACAAACCTGAACCCTCAACCCTAAACCCTAAAGCCCCAAGCCTGACCCTGAGCACCCGAACCCTAAACACGAATGCCCCAAACCCTGTCAAACCCCTGAGCTAGGGTTCACGGTTTGGGGCCGCTTGGAGCCCTAGGCGAAACTCTACACCCCAAGTTCCCAGACCCCTTAATTCAGACCCCCAGTTGTGACTTAGGGCACATTCCATAACCACAAACCCTAAACCCCTAAACCCTAAGCCCACTACCCCCCAAAAAAACCGTGTGACTTAGGGTACAGTACATTCTTCCATGATTGAGTGGGCTCTCTGGCACCCTATGCACTAAACGCGGAATTCGGAACCATGAGCCCACAACTTGCAAGCCCTGAATCCTACACCTGCAACGCTGAATTCTAAAGACTGAGTCCTAAATCCGAAACGCCCAATTCTAATGCCCCGGAATCCTAAGCCCTAAGTAACCCTGAATCTGTGACCATACGCTGGCCCTAAACCCCAAACTCCAAACCACTACGACAGTGGCCTTCATAGTTAGAATAGGGTTTTGGGGGCCCCCATTACAGTATATGTATAAAAAGGAATCCCCAAAATAGTATACGTGGTGCTTAAGGCCCCTATATCATAGTACCCTACTATAGATCCCTTATAAGCCCCTTCAAGGATCTCTTTAAAGGGAACCCTGGGCAACTATTTAGGCCCCTACATGGGAGCTTCCGAAAATAGGGGGCCCTAATATAGTACCCTAAATAGTAGGATCCTTATTGTCAGGACCCTAAAATAAGGTACCCCTAATTTTCGGAAACTCCTAAACCCTAAACCTTTTATAGAACCCTTATAGGATCCCTTTAAGGAACCCTTAAAGGATCCTTTAAAGGCCCGCATATCAGCCCCAAGATCTCCCCCGGCCGCCTTTGCCGCCGCACGCGGGCTCTGGGCCCGAGAGGGGCCGATCTCTACTTTGGCCACGGCATTTGGGCCAAGGCTCTCCGGAGTTTAGGGTTTAGGGTTTAGGGTTTCGGGTTTAGGGTTCAGGGTGTAGGGTTTAGGGGTTTAGGGTTTAGGGTGCAGGGCTCCCTTAAAGGGTCCCTGCAAAAGCTACGATATCGGCCGCCTTGGGGGACGTAGAAGGGTTTCGGGTTCTTGAGTTAAGGCCAGCTATGGCTTTCAGGGTTCAGGGGTTCAGGGTGAAGGGTTTCTGGGCCCAGTTTAGGGTTCGCTGAAAAAGATTGTAAGTTTCGTGGCTGGGGTTTCAGTTTTGGCGAAACCCGAGGCCCTGGATCCAGAGACCCCAATATTCCTTAAGTAAGGGAAATGCCTGAAATTATAGTAGGACCCCTAATATGACTTAAAAACGCCCGAAGTTGGGGTTTGGAGTTTGGATGGTCAGGCTCTTGACCTTGATTGGTTTGGGGTTTAGGGGTTTGGGTTTAGGGTTTTAGGGGTTTTGGATTTAGGGGTTTAGGTTTAGGATTTTGACTTAGGCTTGGGAGTTTGGGGGCTTAGGACTTCAAGTATGGATGCTCGGGAGGATTAGCCTCTGAAGGCTCAGGCTTTGTTGGTGTTGGGCTTAGGGGTTTTCTATTAAGTGATGTGACGGGCTTAAGGGTTTTCTAAGCGATGTGACGGGCTTACGGTTTGGACGATTTAGGGCTTGGCTTGAAAAGGTTTTGGATCTTCTGTCTCCGAAATAGACTTAATAAACCATAGCTAGTGTTGATTTAAGCCTGAATCCTGAAAAGTATCTGGAACGTGACGCTCCAAACCCGAAACCTCAAAAATGCGAAGCAGAGAAGAAGGATTTACTTCCTATACCTCTTACCCTTGGTCAGTAGGGAATGGAAGAATGGTAGCAATAGTAGTCATAATCGTACCCCATTCCTCCATTCCCTACTAACCAAGGTAAGCTCTAGGATCATTAAGTCCCCTCTATTAGAGTACCCTCATAGATCCCTTATAGTAACCCTTATAGACCCCTTTATAAGGCCCCTTTCATTCCCTACTAACCAAAGGTAAGTATCCCTTTAAAGGAACCCTAAACCCCTATGGATCCCTTTAAAGGAGCGCCATTCCCTACTAACCAAAGGCAGGTACCTGAAGCCTCGCAGGCGGTTCGCACCCTACTCAGAGCTAGGGTTTTTCGGGATTCGGCTGTAATGTCGGAACCTGATAAAGAAACCCTGGGGCCTGTTTTTAGGGTCCCTTTAAAGGGGTCTATAAGGGTTACTATTAAGGGATCTATAAGGACACTATAATAATGTAGGAACCTGATTAAGAAACCCTCTGTCCATAGCCCCAAAATAGTACGATTCATTCAGGGCCCAAGGTTTCTTAAACAGGCTCCTACATTAGGTGCATCAGTTAGGAACATGCCTGCCACTTGCGTACCTCTCGACATCGAAAATTGTCAAAAAACTGCACAGGGTCAGAAAAAGTCGAAAGGCTAACGCGGATTGTTGAAATGAGGGCAGTGGACGAAGACTATGACGATGATGATGACGAAGACTGCGGCGAGGGTGGTGAGGAGGAGGGGCAGCAGGAGGAGGAGGAGGAGGAGGAGCACGAGGAGGAGGAGGAGGAGGAGCAGGAGGATGAGGATTAGGATGAGGGTGAGGATGAGGGTCAGGATGAGGATGAGGATGCGGATGAGGGTGAGGATGTGGATAAGGATGAGGATGCGGATGGAGATGGGGATGGGGACGGGGACGGGGACGAGGATGAGGATGAGGATGAGGAGGAAGATGGCAGGATGCTGATAGTGCTGCTGATAATCATGAAAACTGTGATGATGAAGAAGATAATGACAATGTCTATGCTGATGCTGATGTGGCGGTGGTGGTGGTGGTGGTGGTGGTGGTGGTGGTGGTGGTGGTGGTGGTGGTGGTGGTGGTGGTGGTGGTGGTGGTGGTGGTGGTGGTGGTGGTGGTGGTGGCGGTGGCGGTGGTGGTGATGATGATGACAGTGATGATGCCCATAATCCTGATGACCTGATGAGGCTGATGACTGTGATGACGACCACGATCCTGATCATGATGACAGTGGTGGCGCTCATGATGATATCTACAATGGTCCTATGGATTGATTACTGCAAAAAGTATCTGAATTCGGAACCCGACATACTGCATTAGGGTATGCGCAACAATGCATTTGCATGTGCCTGTGTATGTGCCTGCGTATGTGTGTATACACATGCAAAAAAAGAGAGAGATGTATGTGCAAACGTATGAGTTTGTATGTGTATATGTATATATATATATATATATATATATAGACATATGCGTATGTGTGTATGTGTGTGATGTATGTGTGTGTGTGTGTTGTGTGTGTGTGTTGTGTGTGTGTGTGTGTGCGTGTTGTGTGTGTGTGTTGTGTGTGTGTTGTGTGTGTGTGTTGTGTGTGTGTTGGGTGTGTGTGTTGTGTGTGTTGTGCTGTGTGGTGTGTGTTGTGAGCTGTGTGGTGGGTGTGTGTGTGTGTGGTGGGTGGGTGTGTGTGTGGTGTGTGTGTGTGTGTGGTGTGGTGTGTGTGTGGTGGTGTGGTGTGTGTGGTGTGTGTGGTGTGTGTGGGTGTGGTGTGTGTGTGTGTGTGTGTGTGTGTGTGTGTGTGTGTGTGTGTGTGTGTGTGTGTGTGTGTGTGTGTGTGTGTGTGTGTGTGTGTGTGTGTGTGTGTGTGTGTGTGTGTGTGTGTGTGTGTGTGTGTGTGTGTGTGTGTGTGTGTGTGTGTGTGTGTGTGTGTGTGTGTGTGTGTGTGTGTGTGTGTGTGTGTGTGTGTGTGTGTGTGTGTGTGTGTGTGTGTGTGTGTGTGTGTGTGTGTGTGTGTGTGTGTGTGTGTGTGTGTGTGTGTGTGTGTGTGCGCGCGCTTCTCTGTGTGTGTTTCTACGTGACTACACCACCTCATGCAGGAAGGATCATGGATTCATCGTCTGGCTCATGCAGCCTCAACGCCCGGTTGGGATGCAAGGTCCCATGAGGGAACCCTGTACCTGAAACCCGAAGCCTCAAATCCAAGATCCCAAACCCTTCGCAACTACGGGAAGAGCGGCTTTTCCGGCCTGGATCCCCAGAAGCATTAGGGGGCACATTCAAGTGAACGGATGGGGCAGTGTCGACATGCTGTAGGCATTTGCACCGACTTCGGACATCGACCCTAGCATCCATGATATCGGAACTACCACACTGATACCATTTCGCTCCATTCTATGCTGAATCAGCCGGACATGAGCTCTGGAACCTCCAAGACCTTTACTAATGCCCGACGCGACGCAATGCCATCTATGCACGACCCTGCGCCTCATCAAAAGCACTGCCGTCATAACTTCGCTCTCTGAGCAAAACCTGGGAGGCCGCCTGGAGCAGCCAGAACTGCTGGGGTTTTGTTGGGGTTTAAGATTTAGGGTCTTGGGTTTAGGGTTTTGGGTTTAAGATGTTGGGTTTAGGGTTTAGGCTTGATGGTTTAAGGTTTAGGGTTTTGGGTTTAAGATTTTGGGTTTAGGGTTTAGGCTCGATGGTTTAGGGTTTAAGGTTTAGGGTTTTGGGCTTTGGTTTAGGGTTTGGGGTTTCGGGTTTGGGTTTGGGGTCTAGGGCAATGTACTGTAGGGGCCTTAGAGATCAGAATATGTTCTGGGGCCCTTAGATTACAATTAGACGATAATTATAATAAGAAACCCCCAAAATAGCACAGGTAATTACTACTACCTCTATATCCGGGGCCGCCCTAATAGGGCCATAGGGAGAATAGGCCTCCCTAGACAGTTCTGCAATTGTTACTCAAAGGGTTTATCTCAGAATTAGAACAGGTTTCGGCGCATGCACCGGTATAAGGAATCATATCGGCAAGTTCTCAGGGTTCTATATTGGCAGGCGTGCTCGGGCCTAGGTGTTAGAGCTTTGGGTGACGGGTTGAGGGTTTAGGGTTGAAGCTTTTTGGATTTAAGTGTCCGAAACAGAATTCTCAACCCTCACGGCGTGGGCGCCTACAAACCCCCCAAAAAAACATCAACAACTTGCCATAATCCCCAACAAGCCTGGCACTCCCCACAAAAAAAGCATGGCCTTACACCGAAACCCCGACATTTTGCGGATGCAGCTTACGACCTAGCAGCCCACACCCCGAAAGCTGCTGGATCCTTTTTGAAGAACCTCAGTTGCCAGACCATGACGGAGATATAATTTTCGGCAAATCCCGAAGCATGACAGGGATATGTAAGAAGTCCGAAACTTTCCTTGCTTCTAAACCTAAACCCTGAACCCAAAACCCTCCAAGAACCCAGCAGACCCCCAAAATGCTGCTAGGATTCAGGGCTTGGGGGTTGTGGACAAGGAGTCTTTACAAGCATCATGGGTTCCATAGCGCTTCAGGGTTTCGGCCTTAGGGTTAGGGTTTAGGGTTTAGGGTTTAGGGTTTAGGGTTTTGGCCTGTGGGGCTTCAAAACTCCTGGGCCTAAGCAGCCAGGGTCCGGGCACACACCCAGAACTGTGGAAAGCGATGCCATCGTGGGCCGAGATGGCTCATAGGAATCATCCTGAACCTGCTCATGGTCTCAAGTTTTAGGCTTTGGGCAAAGGACTTAATATAGGGGCCTTCATGATTGGAATAGGGTTTTGGGGCCCATTATACTATAACTATAATTAATAAGAAACCCCCCAAAATAGTTTAGCCAAATATTGAGGCCCCTATATTAGGGCATTGGGCTTTGGGCTTTGAGCCAGGCTCTCACATTCTTGTCGGGCTGGTCTTGATTGTGATCACTGCCACAAAGGTTTTTGAGATGAGTAGCACTAGGCCCGATAAGGTTATAGGCTTGCGGGTGTGGGAAATCCGCATAAACCTAGAAGAAAAGTTAAAGGCTATCTATTCAGCGACCACGACATGAAAGTCGATGCTGGTAATCGCCAAGGCCTAACTCTAAAAGTAAACCTGCACCCTGAACCCTACGACCCTGTCAAGCCTTTGCCTCGATCACCCCCATATTGGGTTCTTATTCAAGGGTTTAATTTAAGTTACCACACTAAGGAAACCATGTTATTCGCTATAGAACCCCATCATGGTAACTTAAGTTAAAGCCCTTAACAAAAACCTAGCATGCAGTAGCTTAGCCACTCAGCGATGAAGTGCGGATTGACCCTAAACCCTAAACCCTAAACCCTAAACCCTCTCAGCGCCTGCTACCCAAGGCCTGTCCACCGGTGGCCACCTTGGGGCTGATGTACGAGGGCTTAGGGGTAAATATAGGCGGTTTAGGGTTTAGGGTTTAGGGTTTAGGGTTTAGGGTTTAGGGGGGTAAATATAGGGGCCTTATTAATTCGAATAGTTACATGGCTCTACAAGGGATCTATGGTGTAGGGGCCTTAAGAATTTGGACTAGGGTTTTGGAGGATTGTATATTGGAGCACAAAAAAAGGAACCCCCAAACTAGTATCGGTAATTATCCCTAAGACTCCAGTATCGCTTACTTAAGGAATATACCGTAAATTATAGTAGGAACCCTCATATGGTGTAAGGAATATGCCTTAATTGATAGGACATCGGAGTCTCTGGGACCCGAGGCCCCTACAGTAGGGCCGGCAACGACTCCCAAGGCGATAAACGACGGCGACGACCAGAACTGCGACAACGGGATACCTTAGAAAGGGCCCCCACCCTGTAATAGTGGTATAATAGGATAATATAATCGGGCCCTAATATAATCCTTATAGTCACTATTACAGGGTGGGGGCCCTTCTAAGGGATACCGCTGCTTGTCCCAACAGAGTTCAACAAGCTCATTTGGGGGCTGGTAGAATCAGAGGAGTCCAGCCCTAAACCCTGAACCCTAAGCGCTAACCCCTAAACCCTAAACCCTGGAATCAGAGGAGTCGTTAGATTTTGTCCAGATTACCGTCAACTTAAGCTCTGAAACCCTAACCCGATAAAACCCTAGCAAAAACCGTCATATACCCCTTTACTGAACTCCGTACCGAACCCTCATAAGCCCCGTGTCGGACCGCAGAGAAGCTGGTCCCCTGCAGTTTCCTGAAACTGTAACATTCGACCTGCCGGACTTCGAATACGAGTGTTCCAAGATATCGCAACATCTTACATTAGTATTGGGTTTAGGGTTTGCAGTTCGGTGTCTAGGAGTTTAGGAGGTTTGTGGGTTTATGCGAATCGGGGCTTGGGGTTTTGGGGTTGAGTGCTTAACGGTTGTCACGATCGTTCTCATAGGGGTGTTGTTAGGTTACCATAGGCTTGGATCGAGCTTTGGGGGATTGGGACCTGCACAGCCTCACCCTTAACCAACCCCATAGAACCCCATAATTAGAAGAAAAATATACCAAACAGATACCCCCATTCGCCAAATCACCTTATCGTCCCCGTATGTAGCTACACAATACGGAGAAGCATGTCGAGGCTCGGGCATGTTTAAGACGCCGCCTGGGAAGTTGGGCTGGGAAGTCATAATGAAGTAAGGTCTCAAGAGACGAACGCAAAGGTCTCTAGCTTCCGATGCTGTACCTCGCATGATCTAGGGTTTAGGGCTTAGGCAACGTTTAGGGTTTAGGGAAAGTGGTGAAGAATACAAGGTTGATGCTAGAGCTCAAAAGGAACTACGAACTTGATGCATCGGAGGTGAAAAGAAAGACACCTTGATGAAGAACGACTCTCCGGCCAAAGAACCATGCACTAAAATTGTGAAAGCCCGGCGGAGGAATGAACACTGTCTTAGGGTTTAGGGTTCAGGGTAAGCATTGCGCTGCAAGGTCACCAGATCCCGGTACCGCAGCTACAGAAGGGCGGGCGGCTTCAGCGTTTGGGCTTACGGTTGAAGGCTTAAGGTTTAGTTTGGGGGGTGCGACGTTTAGGGTTCACGGTCTGGGGTGCAAGGTTAGTTTAGGGTTGGCATGTATTGCTACACATCCTAGTGGGGCCCGAGGTTGAGAATTGAATACGAATGGCGGGGCCACAACAAGCTCACTAGGTTTCTGGTATTACTACAACGAGTAACAAATGCGCCCACCTACGACCCATAGACCCTTGTGGAAGGCTCCTTTACTAGGTGTCGATTTCAACAGTCCCCAAAATGACATCTGACTAGCGCTGTACATGAAACAACAAGGGAAATTTAAGACTATCCCAAAGCGATACCTAGTCTAGGATTCCTATATTATTTTGAGGCTTCCTTCCTTACTATACTTCTAGTATAATGGGCCCCAAACCCCGTTCTAACTATTAAGGCCCCTATACTATAGCACCCTAAACCCTAAACCCTTATACTATAGAACCCTAGAGCTTCGGGTTCTCACATGGCTCGGCGGGCGGGCGCCTGGAAAGCCTTCGCAAACTCCTCACGAGAGACCACGCCATCGTGATTCACATCCATGCGGCTGAAGAGATCCTTGGGAAGCTTTGTTTTTTTTGAACGCCTTTTTCCGCCTAGCGGTTAAGGTCGGCGAAACCCACGGTTGTGGGAGGGTTTAAGCTTTAGGGCTTTAGGATTTAGATTTAAGAGTTGTTGACATCCATGCGGTTGTGGAGAGTTTGCCCGGAGGGTTTGAAGGTTTAAGGGCTTAAGGGTCTAAGGGTGTATGAGTGTATGGGCTAAAGGTTTAGGGGATAGGGATTTTAGGGTTTAGGGTGTATAGGGGTTGGGCCTGAACCCAACAAGCACAAGCTCAAAAGCAGAAACATCCTAAACCCCGAACTCCAAACCCAAATCCTCTAACCCCCAACCCCAAGCCCAGTTTTCCGAAGGGTTTAGAGGTTTAGGGCTTTAGAGGTTTAGGGCTTTAGGGGTTTAGGGCTTAGGGTTTAAGGGTAAGGGGTTTAGGGGTTTAGGGTGTAGGGGTTTAGGGTTTAAGTTTTCGATGGTGGGTCGCTCGGAGATTTCAGGGGCTTCGACACGGAACTTGATAGGAGTTCTCTCAGGGATTTAGAAGGGCTCTGGAAGGCTTCTACAAGGGTGCACCATGGCTTCCTTCGGTCATAGGGACCCTTATGGGGGATACGGGGGAGGGGGGAGGGGACTATACTTCCTTACATAGGCAGTAAGTCCTTATTATGGGCGTTAAGGCCCCCTCCCTCCCTCCCTGTACCCCCGCAAGGGTCCCTATGATAAGGCTTCAGGGTAATCGGTAGGAAATGTACTTCTGGGAGCAGGGAACAACTCCAAAGCCGCTGTCTAAGGATAAAAACTGAGGCTCTAGGTTTAGGGTTTGGGGTTTGGGGTTGAGGGTTCAGGGTTTAGGGTCTCTCTTTTCAGTGCAGGTTCTGGTTTAGGGAGCGTTTCAGGGCTTGGGGTGTGGGACTTGTGTTCTTGGGTTGGGCTCTCGGGCGTTTTTCGGGTTCTAGCAGCTGGGGTTCAGGGTTCCGGATGGGGGATCCAGGCTGCTTAGGGTTTAGGGTTTAAGGTGTGTCGAAGCTCAAGACTTTCCGAGACTTGATCTGCTCCGGATGCGCCCATCTTTGGTGTTAGTCATACTGCTGATGGACAAAATCCTGCATCACCCATTATAAGGAATATACCCTAATTCCCCTAGTTTAGAGTCCTTAGGGTCACCCAGGATTTTGTCCATCAACAGTATCAAGGATCTAGACTAAACCCTGAACACCAAACCGTGAAACCATCTCTCCATACCCAGACAGCCCCCCCCCCCCCACCCCCCACGGAGAGCCGACACATCCGGATCTACTGGGTTGTCCATATTACCCGGTTTAGGGTTTAGGGTTTAGGGTTTAGGGTATCATGGGGAACTGAAGGTTAACTTTTTTGGTTATATAGGGATTATATAGGGACTCTACTACCTCAATCAGGTTCAAGGTTGCCTACTCTACTACTAGATTACCGACGAGCTTCTGCAAAGCTTTACATTCGGCACCAAGCTCAGAACATCGACAAAGTAACTTCCGACTAATCCTCGACTCCTCGGCTGGACAAGACATTGAAAGTAGCCTTACCTTGACCCTAAGGAACCTATCTTTTGTAGGGTTCCCTAAGATGATTTCTTTATACAAGTTCTTACCAAGGTAGGTTATTTGGGGCTAAGGTATGTCTACAGTTGATGTTACGGTTGCCTAGAAGCGGCTAGAACCTCATGTAATGAGGAATCTACCAGCCAAAGGGGAAAAGGAGGGACCCTTAATAAGGACCCCTAGGTATATATACCCTTAAGAAAGCCACTATATACCCATTATATAGCCCATTATAGGGTAGGGGTCCGCATTAAGGGTCCCTCCTTTTCCGATTTGAGAATCTATCAGCTTTAGTCTGAGGCCCCCCGCTCCAGCAGGTGCAGCGGTCGCTGCGATCGGAGCAGCTGCGTAGGTGTACCTAGCTTATGGTTGAGATAGGATTAGAGATGTAGATGTTTATTCTTTATTGGGTTGAAGTATCCATAAAAATGTAAAATGTTACCCAACTATGCCAAAGGTACGGGGTTTGGTAGCTGACAGTTGGCACATACGTGGGTGCAGCAGACAGCTGCTCGGTGGTGTACGTGTACTGAGGCTGCGCGGTGTAGACTGGACCGGGGTAGGAGTATGCTGGGGCAGGCTGCTGTGCGTAAGTGTATTGTGCATACTCGATCCGCTCTCCAGGGACATAGGGCCCAGAAATCTGTAGCGGGGCCGGTGCGGCTGCAGCCGAGGATGTCATTGGAACGGCTGCCTGAGACGAGCCTTGCACCGTTGAGTAAGTAACCGGACCTGGCGCAGCATACGCCTGCGGGATCTCCCCAGCAGGAGCGGCATAGAGAGCCTGTGCAGGCGGCATCTCCATGGGGGTGTATGAGGCAGGAGCCGCATAGACAGCTGGGAGTTGTGGGGCTCCTGCGGGGGCCGCGTAGATAGCTGGAGTCGGTCCCGCAGCTGGGGCCGGAGCAGCATATGTCATGGGCATCTGCTCTGGTGCGTAGGTCATGGGTTGCTGCTCGGGAGCAGCATACATCATAGGCTGCTGCTCAGGAGCCGCATAGATTGCCGGGGGGGCGGTTTGTGCCGCGGCCGGTGCAGCGTAGGTCATGGGTTGCTGCTCCGGCGCTGCGTAAAATGCCGGTGCAGAAGCGGGCGTTGGTTCTGCTGCTGGGGCTGCATAGGTCATCGGCTGCTGTGCGTAGACAGCAGGTACAGGATCTGGGCTCACTGCAGCTGGAGCTGCGTAAGTCATTGGCTGCTGCTCCGGCGCTGCATAGATGGCCGGTGTGGGAGCTGGGGTCGGTGCCGCAGCTGGCGCAGCGTAGGTCATGGGCTGCTGCTCCGGTGCTGCATACACTGCCGAAGCGCTGGGAGCCGGCATGGTTATTGGGGGCAGCGTGTAGGTTACTGGCTGCTGTGAGTACTGCACCGAGGAGGCTTGCCCTGCTGGAACTGTGATAGGTGCCCCAGCCGTGGCCGCGCCCACCGTGTAGGCGACGGGCTGCGGCTGGGAGTACTGCACTGAGGAACCCGTGCCCGTGGTGGCAGGTGCAGTAGCTGCTTGCACCTTGCACTGACATGCACTCCTAGACCTTGTACATTAGCACTGTTTGGCTTCACCTAAACCCTCGGCAGCATAACAGTCATGTTCCGGGGCAAAGCTCTGGTTTGAGCACATCGCGAATCCAAACGACGGCTCCTCGCCGACGTTTGATGACAACGGAAGCACTAAGAACAAGAGGTACATGGCCGGGAAGCAAGAAGCAGGGATGCGCAGAGGCACCTAGTACTGGTAGCACTTGCAATCATAGTACGAGTAATGATAATGACGACTGGTAACTTGTAACAGTTTAACAGCAAGAATAAATATCATCATAGCGATAACAGCAATTGCAGTAACCCTCATACTAGCTGCCACTACCGGTATTGACTAACATGACAGTAATGCTTGGAATAATGTAACAAAACAGAAACAGCAACTATGACGATCATAATAACACAACTGGCAGAGGTAATGCAAAATTTAGATTTATAGCAGAAACAATCGTAATAGTAGCAAACACCTCATCAGATGTATGTATGTATGTATGCATGTATGTATGTAGGTATGTAACGTAGGTCTCGCTGTCCATTTGTTTCTGTAGAAAATGACAACCTGTCTCATCTTCATCTTTACCACTAACATCTGTATCAGCATCATTATTATCACCATCCTCATCACCATCCTCAGCCACACCATCACCGCCACCATCAACATCAACATTTTCGTAAGGATAGAAAGCTAACGCTCGAAATAGTAACAAAGATCAAAACATGCCACCAGCATTGGGGTTTAGTCTATACCTACAGTCTCCATTGTATTTCCTTGTTGAAGTTAACCAAAATTTCTAGTATAGGAACCTAACCATAAAGCCGGTTGAGCAAAAAAGGAACTACAATGGAGACTATAGGTAACTAACTCCCTTATAGAGCCCTTATAGATCCCTTTAAGGACCCTTAAGACCCCCATAAAAATCCCTTCTAGGATCCCTTTCAGGAACAGATCGTCAAAGGCTTCGGAGTCATGGAGGCCACTGCCAGGGTCTACCATGATCTTTAAACCCTGAACCCTAACCCCACACACAACCTTAAAGCCGACACCCTTAAACCCAACCTTAAACTGTGTGGTTCTTCGTAGGGAATGGGGGAATTTCATTATTGGGGATTATAAAGGGACTGCTATAGGGATTCATTCCCCCATTCCCTACTAAGAACCACACGGTGAAGCCGAAACCATTAAGCCCTATCTCGAACCCTAGCACCTACATCCCGAACCCGGATTGAAGCTCAGGTTGCTAGGGTTTTTGAAGTTCAGGGTTTCGGGGCTTAGGCTTCCGGGCGTTAGGGGTTTCAGTTTGGGCTTTGCGTGTCATTGTTTCTTCTAAACGTTGGGGTTAGGCCACGACATGGTTTTGAATCTCACCCGGAACCCCTAAACCCTGAGTGCTGCGCGACGGTCGTGATCGGTGCCGCACTGGTCATGGGGGTCGAGATCGGGGCATAGCTGGCAGGAGCCTCGATGATCTTTTGGGGCTTAGGTTTCGCTTTTTCGAATACATGCAGAAGATTCCTTATTGTTAGCCGTGTGTAAGCCTTTGTGGGAGCTTTGCCCCTGAAGCACCCTGATACATTTAGAGACCGTTTCCTTTGCAGGGAAGCACTTCCCGGAAACCGAACAATCCCTGAGCCCTAAACCTTAAGCCCTTAACCCCTAAATCCCTGACGCCTAAACCTCAAACCCTACAACCAAAACCCTAAACCCCTAAATCCCTGACCCCTACACCCTAAACCTTAAACCCTAAACCACCTAACACTAAGGCAAGCGCTGCATAGGTGATCGGAGCCGCACTGGTCATGGGGGTGTAGCTCGAAGGAGCCTCAATGCTCTTTTAGGGTTTAGGGTTTAGGGTTTTCTTTTAGGAATATACAAACACGATTTTCTTATAATTTTTGGCCTCGTGTAAGCCGTTGCGGGGCCTTTACCCCGAAAGCGCCCTGACAAGAGACCGATTCCTTTGGCAAAAAAAGAACTTCCCCGAAACCGAACAATCCCTGAACCCTAAACCCTGAACCCCTAAATCCCTGACCCCTAAACCTTAAACCCTGAACCCTAAACCCTAAACCTTGAACCCTAAACCCTGAAACTTGGGGCGGGCGCTGCGTAGGTAACCGGCGCCGAGCTGGTGATCGGAGCCGCACTGGTCATGGGGGCATAGCTCGCAGGAGCCTTGATGGGGGTTTTGGGTTTAGGATTTCTGTGGGGGAATACATAAACACGATTTTCTCATTGTTGGCCTTATGTAGGCCTTTGCAGGACCTTTAACCGTAAAGCACCCTGACGAGAGAACGATTCTGTTAGAAAAAGCACTTCCCCGAAACCGAACAATCCCTGAGCTCTAAACCCCTAAACCCTGCACCCCTAAATCCCTGACCCCTAAACCCTCAACCCTGAACCCTAAACACTAAGGCAGACGCTGCATAGGTGACCGGCGCCGAGCTGGTGATCGGAGCGCCGTAAGTGACCGGAGCTCCCGTGGTGTATGACGCCGGTCCGGTGGTGGTCGGTGCGACCTGAAGACTGAGGTGCTTCAGGTTAGGGTTTAGGGTTTAGGGCTTGGGGTTTGGGGTTGGGGGTTAGGGGTCTCAGGGTTCGGGGTTTGGGGTTTGGGGTTTAAGGTCATAGGGTTTAAGGGTCTAGGGGTTAGGGTTTAAGGTCTAGGGTTTAGAATGGTTTGGGCTTCTAGGGTTTTGTTGCCTGAGTGAAGGTTAGGGGTTAAGGTCTCGGGCTAGGGCTTAGGTAGTCGGTGCCGCCGGACCGAAAATCGACGGCCGAAGACAGTTCTAATCCCTTCCTTGGGCAGGCCGCAGCTGCTGCAGATGCTGCTTCCCTGCGGTTGCAGCAACCTGCAATTCCCGGGCAATGCCTGCAGTGTTACGTTCCGCCGGTCACTGCTGGCTGCAGTTCTTGCAGCCACCTCAACTCATACGTTTCAGTACACACTCAGTCTTGCTGTCGTATGGTTTCGGATGGTGGGACAATCCCTAAACCTAATCTCTGCTCTGAGAGGGAAAGGAACTCAACCCAACTCCACACTCGCTCTGGCACTTGTATGGAGTCGGGTCATTGGATAGTCCCTGAACATGACCTCTGCGAAAGAGAGGCAGAGCGAGAGACAGGGAGAGAGAGATACAGTTAGAGGTCCCCACCCTCTACCCTTAAACGATCCCTAGATTGATTGAAATCGCCCTTAAAACTCCACTTCGGCCACACTCGCCGCCCAGGATGGGTTTTTCATAGGTGCGGTTTACTAACCGGGGTAGCAGCACCAGCAGCAGTAGTCGTCGTCGTTGTCGCGGTCGGCGTAGTAGTGGTAGTAGTAGTAGTAGTAGTAGTAGTAGTAGTAGTAGTAGTAGTAGTAGTTGTTGTTGTTGTTGTAGTTGTTGTTGTTGTTGTAACAGTTATTGTTGTTGTTGTTGTGGTAGTTGTTGATGTTGTAGTTGTAGGTGTAGGTGTAGGCGTAGTTGCAGTTGCAATAGCAATAGTAGTAGTAGTAGTAGTAGTAGTAGTAGTAGTAGTAGTAGTAGTAGTAGTAGTAGTAGTAGTAGTAGTAGTAGTAGTAGTAGTAGTAGTAGTAGTAGTAGTAGTAGTAGTAGTAGTAGTAGTAGTAGCAGCAGCAGCAGCAGGAGTAGTAGCAGTGGTAGTAGGAGTAAGAGTGGTTATTTGTCGTGTAGTAGTGGTGCTGGTGGTGGTGTAGTAGCAGAAGAAATTGGGGAGGAGGAGGGGCAGTGGTATCGCTAGTGGTCATGGTAGTGGTAGTGGTAACGGAGTATGATCATTGTCCTACACCTTACCCATTCATCCACTTTCGGCTGGCGCAGACGGAAACCAAATCACTGCACCGGTGGCCAAAACCTACAACTCGAGGAGACATCCTCTCAAACGCAAGAGCATGAAACCCACACGTCCTCGCTGAAGCGGGGATCTTTTGGGCCGCTTGGGATTTTGCGTTCAACTGTATGTCTTTGCCGATTTCGGGGTTCGGCGATTGAGCTTGTTAAAACCTAATATGGGGGCCTAAAAAATAAGGAACCCGCAAAATGGTATTGGTAATTATTTAAGCCCCCAGGTTACAGGTCTAGCTTTCCGGTGCCGGTCCTTTCGCAGATGTGCAGGAGCCCTCTACCACATTCTTTGCGAATGCATCCGGATGCGCATCAGCTTAGGGGTCTTAGTGGTTTTAGGGTTTAGGGTTCAGCAGCCTCCAACCCTGAAGCCCAAAACCCTACCACGAGCCCTAAAGCCCGAGATCTTGAACCCCCAAGACGGGCCGAAACCCCCAAAACTCCATGGACGAGCTAATGTAGAGGCCTTAATGAGTAGAACAGGGTTTTGCGGCCCATTACTCTACAACTGTAATATGGAGCCCCCCAAATACTATTGGTAATTGTTAAGGCTCCTATAGTACTTCAACATGGATGGAAGCTCAGGGCCAAGCAAGACCCGAAGATTGGCCCATGGATGCCAGCCACTGCTCATACTCCTGAATCCAAGGGTAAAAGGAGGGACCCTTAATAAGGACCCCCAGGTATATACCCTTAATATAGCTATTACATACCCATTATATAGCCCACTATAGGGTAGGGGTCCCCGCTAAGGGTCCCTCCTTTTCCCCTTTGACTGAAGGTTCAGGGCTCCACTTTGCCATTGATCGGTTTTCGCGGTGTAGGCTTACGACATGGCCTTTAACCCTGAAACCCTAAAGCCAGGAGTTCAGCATTTCGGGCGATGTAGGCAGGGTCTGAGGAAGAACCTGAGTTTGGGCTAGCGGCTAGCACGTAATGCAGGGCCCTTAATCACTAGTTTAGGGCTAAACCCTAAACCCCAAGGAAGATCACTCATTGCTCAAGCACCTCCAGCAGGGGTCTGGGGCTTTAGGGGTGAGAGACGGAGGGCCCCCAAGGGACCCCTCAAGGGCTCTTTCAGGGGTTCCTTTAAAACTGCCCCCAAAAGCAACCCTTAAAGGAACCTCTAAAGCAACCCTTCAAGGAACCCTTAAAACAACCCTCTTAAAGATGCCCTTATGGGCCTTCATAGTAGGATCCTTTCAGGGGTCGCCATCCACGGGCCCAAAGTTCAAAGCGCGACCCTAAACCCGAAGCCCCCAACCCCTTCTTGGGGCGTGCTACAGAAACAGATTATGAGGAATGTGAGTGGATAGCCCCTGTGGTTGAACTCAACTCCAAAGAGAGATTCAACAACCATGACCACTGTGCCAACTCCTGCAGGCTCATCACACGCGTGGTCGTGGTGGTGGTGGGAGGCATGGCCGCAGCGGCCTTCAATGGAAGGGAGGATTCTGGGTCTATAACGGGTCTTGGGACCCAGGTTTTTGTTTGTCAATTCCTTCTCCCGCCTAGCAGTTAAGGTCGGCTGAATCCTAGTTTGTGTTTTTCTTTTTCGCTGGCCCTTTTCCGACTGCAAGTGGGGCCTCAGCGTGAATCCTAGGGTTTAGGGCTTAGGGGTTTTTTTGGTAGGTTTCTAAGACCTCCGAGCCGGTTTGAGGCGTTGGAGTCGGGCGCCTGAGATGTTGTACCTGGCCCCGAACACTGAGGCTTTAGGGCAGTAGGAAGGGTTGAGGTTTAGGGTTTTTAGGGTTTAGGGTTTAGGGTTTGGGGAAAATCCGAAGATGAGACCGACAGACCACTACACAACCTTGCAGTAGCTGTACAATGCAGTGTTCGGTTTATGGGAATTGGCAGGAGTTGTTTCTTGCTTGCTGGCGGCCGAAGAAAATGGTCCTACCGACACATGCAGATCGGTATGTGTATATGTAGATAAACATATATATATATATATATACACGTATAGCCAAGTTTGTTTGTATTTATGCCCGGGCAGCAAGCCGGGACCATGGGTCCAGGCCTGCATCTGCATGGCCTTCTCAAACTCTTCGCGAGAGACCACTCCATCGTTATTTGCGTCGATACGGTTGAAGAGATCCTTGGAGAGTCTGCACTATAACCTAAACCCTAAAGCCCAAAACCTCATAGGGCTTCATGAGTTCAAGGGTTGCCGTCCATGGGGCTCTGGCCGTGGCGGCATCAAGAACTGAGTTCCGCGATTCTTAGAAGGGAATGGATGATAGGAACTACTGGAAAGGGACCTTGAGCGACTATCAATGGGTTCCACTCCCCCATTCCCTACTCAGAGCCAGGGAGTCTTCGATAGAGCTTCGCCAAGACATTTACGCACCCACACACAAGCAGGAGCCCACACACAAGCGGAAAACCGACATCAAATAAGAGCCCTGAATCTACGGTGTACGGGAATGAAGACACGAGACTTGTCCACGCAAAGATGTAGTCTAGTGTCCATGAGCACCCTGGTGCCAACGAGCTGAAAAAGCCGACAGCCACAACTAAAGACTTATAAAGACTCTACAACCACCAAGTTCAAACCCTCTACCCTCCTTTTCCAAGCTCCCAACTGCCGAAGCCATGACGACAGATGGATACTGAGCAAACAAGTCCTGGGAGGTCTATGGATACACATATGTATAAATATGTACATATATATATATACACAGATATAGACAAACACTGTTAGTCTGTATGCAAGCATGCATGCGTGTACGGGCGTATGTATGTATGTGTGTATGTATGTGTGCTGTATATACACTACATGATACAATGTGTAATTTCACGTGATGTCTGTAAGCTAAGATGTATGCATATGTATACACCCACTAGGTCATCTTGAAGCTTCATAAGAGCCTTGATATTGGATCCTTCTTGTCAACCCTATTGAGTCGGGGGGTGCTGAACCTTACTAAACCCTAAACCCTGAACCCACGTATGAACCCTAGCCAAAAATCTTCGGCCAAGGAAGGGGACTCTGCGAGTCTGGCTTAGGTGGAGATGAAAGCCCACGGCAGCTGTTTCTTGTGCAGCTTGTGTTGTTGATATTCTGTAGTAGGGCACTTTTCATGGAACCCAAACCCGGCCCTAAGCCGCAAAACGCCAATCCCAAACCCTAAAACGCTGCAATGTAGCAGAACTATCGAGTCCTTTCTAGAACCCCTCCACAGAAACCTGTTCTCAGAAACCATCTAGAACCCTACACCCGAAAAACCCTATTCAACCCTATGAAACCTAATCAAACCTTGTAGAACCCTTTAGAACACTACACCCCCTAAAGCTTGAACTCGAAGCCCGAAGTTCGCGAGAAAGCCAAAACTCTGAACCGTAGCCAGGAACCACGGTTTAGGGTTTAGGGTTTAGGGTTTAGGGTTTAGGGTTTAGGGTTCGGTTAGGATTGCGGCACAAAGCCGGAACGTAGTGTGTACAAGAACGTACGTATAACATGTTAGCTACACATGTTATACTTTGCAGCATATGGTTTGTGTGCGTGCATATGTGTACGATGTATGTATGTATGTATGTATGTATGTATGCATGCGTGGATGTATGTATGTACGTATGCATGTATGTATAAGTACACATATAACAGATCTCCTGCGGTTCAGGCCTATAGCTAGCAGTGAATCTGGCTTTCTTTGCGAGTCCTTCCATCCTACTCAGACAGCTGCATTCGGTCCTCCACGAAGGACTGAGCAGAGTGGGCACGAGTCGCTGTCAGGTGGCAGCACGCTCTTAGCAGTTTATGTCTCCGAGCAACCTTTCAAGTCAGTGAACTTGAAATAAGTTGTGACAGAAGTCTTGCCATCTACATCTCTCACTTCTGGGCCAGCCGGCTTTGCAAGAACAGATGCAGGGATCCACTCGGAAACCCTATAGACCACGGTAGCACGGACTATCATTATTACTCAATCATAACAATAACAACAACAATGAGAATGAAGATAGCGCCCCACTAAACCCTCAACATCGAGATATAGGGACCTTCCTAATTGGAATAGGGTTCCGAGGGCTCTTATACTATATCTACATCACGGAACCTAAAAAAACATGGGAGTTTCCGAAAATAGGGGACCCTAATATAATGGCCTGAACAGTAGGATCCTTATTATCAGGACCCAAAATAAGGACCCCTAATTTACGGAAACTCCCAAATAGAATGGTACTAATACCCTGCATTTGGGGCTTACGCCGGCCGGCGAAGTTTCCCCGGTACAGCAGACGGAGTCTGCTTCACAAGACGGACGCCCGAACACAGGGAGGCTTTAGGGATTTTGGGTTTAGGGTTTAAGCCTTCTGATGGATGCCTTGCTAGGTCAAACACGTGGGTGGTTGTCAAAATTATGGTCCCTTTTTGGGTCCCTATTATAGTACGGCACCTAATATTTAAGGTACCCCAAAAGGGACCCTAATTTTGACAACCACCTATGTGTTTTAAAAAGCTCCGTACAGACTGATAATAAGGTGATTACATCCGCGCGCCTTCCGAAGCTAGAAGTAGCTCAGTGCAAGACTATCTCGAGGCACACTCAACTGCTCGAAGGGGCAATACCTGATTGATTTTCTCAGCATGTCCCAGCTCAGTGAAGAGTAGCTAAGGCCTAGCTAGGGTTCCCAGTTTATAGAGTTTAGGGGTTAGCGCAAGGTGGGCGAGGGAGGACATGTTTATGGAAAAACAGAGCATATTCCTCCTGTCAACCAAGAGCTGGAAAAGGGTTTAGGGTTTAGGGATCTCAGCACGCACTTTTTCAATGTAGGCGTGCAAGTTTGTTAGCAAGCATTGAGCAGCAAAATGATCAGATGAGGTCGGGGCGACGTGCCACACTCGAGCCACTGAGGCAACCAAACTCATCTGATTGCCATGTATCGTGTCTTCCAGTAGCCCTAAAATCTGTAGGAACCCATATACAGGAGCCCTAAAACCTTAAACCCTAAACTTGAAACCCTAAACCCCAAAACCTTGAACCCTAAACCCATAAACAGGAGCCCTCAGGATCTAACAGTATGCTACAGTAGCCCTTCTACGGTTGATGATATAAATCCTATCCTGCAATAACTTAAGGACCCTAACCTATGGGAATTATGGTATATTCCTTATTCTGGGTACTGCTGGATTTATATCATCAACGTATGAACTCTTACGCGAGGCATGCTGCCACGCACACCCTCAGAGCCTCATCGAAACGACCGCCGCCTACCCCGGCTCAGAGCAAAACCCGGGCAGCGACCTGGGATCTGGGAAAGCTTGAAAGGAGTTTTGGGTTTAGGGTTTACGGTTTAGGGTTTAGGGTTTTGGGTTTAGGGTTTAGGGTTTAGGGTTTAGGGCTTAGGGTTTAGGGTTTAGGGTTTAGGGTTTAGGGTTCAGTTTAGGGTTTAGGGCCCAGAGACTCCAATATCCCCTGTATAAGGAATATTCCTTAAATCATGTTAGGGATCCAGTTATGATTTGAAGTACATTCCTTGATTCAAGGATATTGGAGTCTCTGGAAACCCTCTGGCCCAGAGATAGAATCTTAAGGGCTTTGGGTTTAGGGGTTTCAGTTTTAGGGTCTAGGGTTTAGGATTCCTCGCCGGTTTTTGCAGGCCCTGATGAATGACGGAACATACCTTAAAAGCCAAATAGCCTGCACTAAACCCGACATGCCGAAATGCTTCGCAGGGTCATGGGGCCTTTCAGCCTTTCAGACCTTTTGGGGGCGTGGGGGGCTTTTGGGGTTTTTGGGGTTTTGGGTTTCAGGGTTCAGGCTTTGGGTCTCTCAGAGTTTTGGGGGTTTTGGGATTTAAGGCTTATGGGGTTGAGGTTTAGGGGTTTAGGGTTCAGGGTTTAGGGTTTAGGGTTTAGGGTTCATAGAGTGCGAAGGGTTTGCCTGTAGAAAAGCTTACGTTTACACTGTACTGTTCGCATGGTTGGTCGTTACAAGCAATCAGACGTTATGCCAATACATGCTGTAATACACCATGATGTGTCATAGGACAGCATGTCGTAATGCAATAATGCATGACAACTTACTCCGTTGCGCAACCCACGTGTATACTTCTTTACACTACCAAACACTTAGAAACACTGTAGTCAAAAGCACCATGCCCTGCTGGTTACGATTACATACAAAAATGTCTGCATACTGCTTTGTGTGGGCTACTTTGCGGCGTACCAATACACAGAACCTACATGCAAGTGCGTTCTGCTGCGCACCACTAAATACAGCATTTTCGATCGCACACCATAGGATCTATGAGACGATAGACTGCGCACACGGCCACACGAGACTTTGTGCCAGTATCTACAGCTTGTCATGCTACGCCATGCACTTCTGCGCAATGAAGTCGAAGAAACCCTTCTGTTGACGGAACATGGCAGACCGTCCGACAACAATCCTATTAACTCTTAGCAAACTACGTTGCCTACGTATGACACAGGTAACAGAATGCACTCCCCAAACACTCAACCCTAAACCTTAAAACCCAAACCCCAACCCCAGCCCTAAACCCCAAACCGCAAAACCCAAACCCTAACCGAACCCCAAACCCGAACCCGAAGCCCTAAACCATAAACCCCAAACCCCCAAAAACCCACAAACTCCAAGCCCAAAACCCTAAACCCCTAAACCCTAAACCGCAAACTCCCAAACCCTCTAACCCTAAACCCCAAAGCCTTGAACCCCCAACCCTCAACGCTACTATCCCTAATTCTCCCTAGTACTCCCTAAGGTTCCCTTACAGTCCCCTAAGGATTCCTTATACCCTCCCCCCTTGAACCACCCTCCCTTAAGGATCCTATAATACTAACGACCTCCACGCCGAGGCCCGGACCGGCGCTAGAAGACCACCGGGACCAATCTCACGAGAAGGCACTGGTGGGCGGAGGCCTCTAGGGTTTAGGGTTTAGGATTCAGACAATTTAAGGTTTAGGGTCTGGGGTTTAGGATTCAGAGTTTAGGGTCTGGGGTTTAGGATTCAGAGTTTAGGGTTTAGGGTCTGGGATGTGGGGGTGTGGAGTTCAGGGTTTAAGGGTTTAGGGTTTTGGATTCAGGGCTTAGGGTTCAGGGTGTAGGGTTTAGGATTCAGGGTTTAGGGTTTAGAATTCGGAGTTTAAGGTCTAGGATTCAAGGTTTAGGGTTTAAGGGTTTAAGGTTGGTCTCTACCTTAGGCCGTAAACACTAGACGGTAGCCCTCAACCCTAAAGCTCACCCACCTTTGGCCCTGAACTGCAGCAGCTTCCCAAGCTTTGCGGTCGAGATGCTTGGCCGCATCACTTCTACATCTTCCCGTGTATGTTCTCATATATACCCACAATTGTTTCCCGGCTTTACACATGTATATACATACATAGACGCACATATGCATATATCGACATATAAATTATATATATATATATATATATATATGTATATATATATATACATATATATACATATATACATATATTATGTCTAGGACTAGGTCTAGGTCTAGGTACAGGTATAGGTCTGGGTATAGGTATATCTATATCTCTATGTATATGTACATGCACATGTACATGCACATGTGCATCTACAAGCATGTGCATCTACATGTATATGCGTATGTAAATGTATATTTGTCCTATGCACACTTATGATTCTTAGTGGTCTGTTCGACTTCCATGTTTCGTTCGGGCGTTCTTGATCAGGCGCGTGCCGGGCATCGAAACTGTGACAACAGTCGAAGAAGGGAATCCGAGGTCCCTAAAGCTGAAGTTTAGGGGTTCTAGAAGGCTTACAAAAGTGGTCTATGAGAGTTACTTAGGGGGTTGTATATGGGTTACTAAAGGATTCTATAAGGCTTTCTAAAGGGGTTCCATAAGGAGTACTAAAGCAGTTCTGTAAGGGTTGCTAAAGAGTTTAGGGATTAGGCCGTAAGGGCTACTAGAGGATCGCGGCCAGGATAACAGGGGTTGGGGTTTACGTAGGAGGCCTCCAAAATTTCAATCAAAGAACTATGCGGTTCTACTTTGCAAGGGGCTACGTTGTGGTCCCTTGTTTTCTGAAGCTGTTAAACCTGGTATAGCTGGTATCGGGTCCTGACTAAGCGGCGTACTGCTTGGGGTGGTATATGACTTTCAGCTTTTCAGACCGCACATTTTACATGGTATTGAGAGTCGTGACGGGGAAGCTAAAGCTGGAACTTTCAGGTTTAGGTATTGGGGTTTAGGGTTTAGGGTTTAGGGTTTAGGGTTTAGGGTTTAGGGCTTAGGGTTTAGGGTTTAGGGTTTAGGTATTGGGGTTTAGGGTTTAGAGTTATCGTGACGCCCCCTGCAAAAGCTCGAATGCAACGTTTTGAGACTCCGGCGTTCACGGCACCGCCTCCCGGTAGGGGTCTTGGGGCTTTGATGGTACGGGGCTTGGGGTTCTACCCCAGATTTCCACAAAGGGTGAGTGCAAATTGTAGAAGTGATCTGGCGTTTTTGCCTTTGGGCTTTTAGTTCGGATCTCTTTTGTTGGTAACAAGGCATGGGGCACAGGTCTGCTTACGGCTTCGGGCTGAGGCGCTTCGGTCTTTCTGAGGTGCAAAATGCAGCTTGGGGCCGGGAGCCTTAAGGTCGCCAAATGGGAAGGGCAGGGGACTTAGTAAGGGCTCTTAAAGGGCTCCTTAAAGGGATCTATAGGGTTCCTTACAGGGATCTATGGGGTTTAGGGTTTAGGGACTTAGTAAGTAGGTTATAAGTAGGGTTATAAGTACCCTAAATGGAGTTACCCCAACTATAACCCTACTTATAACCTACTTACTAAGTCCCCTGCCTTTCCAAGAAATGGGACATGTTTAGGCTTGGGGCTTACGTATAGGGGTTTAGGGTTTAGAGGTTCCGGGTTCGAGTTTAGGGTTTAGGGTTTAGAGTTTAGGGTTCAAGCCAGTAGGGTTTTAGGGTTAAGGATTCGACGGGGTGCGGTTGAGTGTTTAGGTTGAGGCACAAGTTCCCCTCTCAGAGTGGAAGAGCTGCTGCCCCGAGAAAAAAGATGACTTCCAGAAAGAAAGCTTTAGGGTTGAGGGTTGAGGACTTGAGTTTTAAGGTTCAATGTTCAAGGTCCGATAAAGAGCAGAAGACGGTGACAGTATGGATGGATCAGATACCGTGAATTCACACAACGAGTTTCTTCCCAGAACCCCCTCAGAGGATCTAGAAAGTAGATCCTCTAATTTGGGGCCCTAACTACAGGAACCCCACTAAGCGATCTAACTATTGGATCCTCCCGGGAGGTTCTGGGAAAGCTAAGCCTGAGGCGTAATTAAGTCCGAAACCTTGAATCCTGGTGACGCAGCTGGGGCGTCATGCCTGGGTTCCTTCAAGGGTTCGTTCAAAGATTTCTGTATACTGGCTCTCCTGCGTTTTGGGTTTGGAGTTTGGGGCTTTTAGGGCTTGGGGCTTCTAGGGTGTAGGGGTTTAGGATTTAGGGTTGCGTGGGGTTTAGGGTTTAGGGTTTAGGGGTTTAGGGTTTAGGGTTTAGGATTTAGGGTTGCGTGGGGTTTAGGGATTTCGGGTCTGAGGTCTGGCAAGCTCTAAACATCCCCTTGACCATTCATCCTGTTGAAGAAGGAAGACTAGAGCTGTTATCACTCGCCCCCACCTGGCTAAAAATGAAGGGCTGATTACCAAGATAGAAGCCGAACATTATGTTACATAATTTATGTATCTAGAATCTAGAATTGGTTTCCGAGGTTTCAATTCATACAGGGGTTCTGCCTGGCTCCCCCGCAACCAGGTGCAGCTCATGGGTGCAGGGGCCTTCATAGCCTTCTCGAACTCTTCACGAGAGACCACTCCATCATTGTTGACATCCATGCGGCTGAAGAGGTCCTTGGAAGGTTTGAGGGTTTAATAAGGGTTTAGGGTTGTTGGCATCCATGCGGTTGTGGAGAGCTTGCCCTAAACCTGAACCCTACACCATGCACCCTACAACCCCAATCGGGGGTTTCGAGCTCGAGGCCTTTAGGGTTTAGGGACAGAGCTGAGGGCGCAGAATCTGGGGTCTCCTGCATGTTTAGGCTTTTTTGCAGCTACAGGTCAGAGTTTCTGAGGCTTTTCGGATCCTAAGCCTTCATAGCAAGGAACCCCTCAATGCTGCTTATCCCAAGTAACCCAAAACCCTTGATGTGGACCTTGTCGAACCCTTCTAGTACCCTCATAGACCTCTTCCAGAACCCTCCTAGAACAAACAGCTACCGAAAGTGTTAAAACTCTTGCACTGCAGACACGCCATCTTGCACCAACGATCCGCTCTTTCCTGGGTTGGCCTTTAACCACCCTGAAAAATATTTATATATAGGGTCCCTTATAAACCCAAATAAGGAAAATAAAAATGTCCCAAAATCCAACCTAGTTTCTTGCAGGATCACAGGACGTAGGCTGAGGGTGGAAGGTTGAGCGTTTCGGGTTTGGGATTGAGGGTCTAGGGTTCAGGGTTCAGGGATGCAACGGGGTTCAAACGCAGCTTGATCCTCCCACTGGGGCCTGAGCTTCGAGGTTTACGGTGTAGGGTTTAGGGTTTAGGGCTCAGGCTTATTCAGGTCTGAGGCTTAAGGGTCTAGGGCTCAGGGTCTAGGATAGGATTTTCGCCGGCAAGGCTTGCCTGTTGCAGCTGCTGTTTCCGTGCGATGTCAACAAGTTATAAGTGTGCTGGAAGGAGTTGAGTGTACATGCATATAATGTGTGTGTGTGTCTGTGCATGCATGTGTATGTATATGTAAATATGGGTATTTACTTATAACTATCTATATTACTCTATATTACATTATATACATACATATGTATATATATATATATATACACACACAATTTCCCGACTCACCAGTATGTCAAACCTCTAAAGACCGGAAGCCTAAACCCTGTTTCAGCCTGAGGCCCGCACTCCGCCAGCGACAGTGGTTGTTGCGATCGGAGCGGCCGCTTGGGGAGCGTAGGTGTACGTGTACGGCTGGCTGCCGACGGTGGGCACAAAGGTGGGTGCGGCGGCAGCAGTAGTGTACGTATACTGAGGCGGGGCAGTGTAGGTCGGATAGCTATAGGTCTGGGCAGGCTGCGCTGTGTAAGTGTAGGTCGGATAAGACACAGGCTGCGGCTGCGAGGAATAGACTACGCCGCTGGTCTGGATCGGTGCGGCAGCGGCGGCAGCGGCCGAAGATGTCATTGGAGCTGCTGCCTGGGATGAACCCTGCACGGCACAGGTCATCGGAGCGGCAGCTTGGGATGAGCCCTGCACGGCATAGGTCATCGGAGCGGCAGCTTGGGATGAGCCCTGCACCGGGGCATAGGTGACCGTGGTTGGGATTTCCATGCTGGCTGGGGCGGCATACACCGCTGGCATCTCCATGGCAGGAGATGCAAACGAGGTCGGTGCAGCATACACCGGAGGGATTTCGGGGGCTGCCGCCGGGGCTGCATAAATGGCTGGCGCGGCTGGGACGGACACAGGGGTCGGTTCAGCGGCCGGGGCAGCATAGGTCATTGGCTGCTGCTCAGGGGCTGCATAAATGGCAGCAGGTGCACTAGCTGGAAGAGTGGCAGCAGGTGCAGCGTAGGTCATTGGCTGTTGCTCCGGTGCTGCGTAAATTGCCGGTGAGCTCATCACCGTGCTCAGCTCTGCAGCGGGCGCAGCATAGGTCATGGGCTGCTGCTCAGGAGCTGCATAAATCGCCGGTGCAGGAGCCGGTGTCATTTCTGCTGCCGGTGCGGCATAGATGGCAGGTGCAGGAGCTGGGGTGGGTACTGCAGCCGGTGCAGCATAGGTCATGGGCTGCTGCTCAGGGGCAGCGTAGATGGCTGGGGTGGGAACAGGGGCCGGTGCCTCGGCCGGGGCAGCATAGATCATAGGCTGCTGCGGCTGCTCTTGGGGAGCTGCATACACTGCCGAGGAGCTGGCACCCATCGTCACAGGCGGTAGGGTGTAGGTCACGGGCTGTGGCGAGTAGTTCACCGAGGATCCCTGCGGCACAACCGCTGCAGCAGGCGATGTCACCGTGTAGGTGACGGGCTGTGGCTGGGAATAGTGCACGGAAGAACCCGTTGGTGCCGTCTCTGAGGTAGCCGCCTGCACCTTACATCACTGCTCATGCTCAGCGGTACATAAAAGCTCCGTGGACGATTCAGAGCTTATTCCGAGAGTCACCGTCTTCCCTAACAAAGATATTGCAACGTCCCGCAGCCCATGACACGAAAAGAAAGGTTCGTTCGAATGCAAACAGCCTGGACCAGTACGGTATCCAGCTGCAATCGTCAAACTTCCAGCTCTCTCACAACTGGTACAGCATACACAGAATGCTTGATAAGTCAAACGGCATGCACTGCTTTTGAGCCACATCTGTTGGATGGAAACAGAAATTATAGGGTTGGTGGCTTACTAAGAAAAGCACCGGAGCAAGGCGGCTATGATCGTCGCCACAACTCCGATCTCAACACAAAGCCCTGTATTGCATTAGCCTTTAGATCACTGATGCCCGGCTGCTTCCACGAATGCTCGGACATTCCGACATCAGAGAGCCTGAGGTCGGCACCACGGTCGTGATCGGCGCAGCACTGGTAATCGGAGCTGCTGTCGTGTACGGGGTGCTCGCAGCCGTGTACGTCACCGGCGCAGCGCTTGTGTACGTGACCGGGGCCGGGGTGCTCGCAGCCGTGTACGTCACCGGCGCAGCGCTTGTGTACGTGACTGGGGCCGGGCTCGCAGAGGTGTATGTGACCGGTGCCGAGCTGGTCACGGGGGCCCCCGTTGTGTATGTGACCGGGGCCGGGCTGGCCATCGGAGCTCCATAGGTGATCGGAGCTCCCGTGGTGTATGTCACTGCTCCGGTGGTGGTCGGCTGTCCGCCGGCATAGGTCACCGGTCCCACGCTGACCTGCGCAAGCCCAGCTCTGAAAGCTTATTTCAACATTCGCCAAAGCACATCAAGCCAACAAAACATGCCATGACACAGCGAGCAAAAATGATAAAACAAGACTCGCTGCAGTAGAAAGCAGTACCAGCAGTAGCAATAGCCGCTAGCGGTAGTAGCAGCAGTAGATGTAGCAGTACCAGCACTTTGTAGTGGTAGTAGCCCACCGGCATCTTGTTCTCGTCTTCTTCGAAGAAGTCGAAATGCTCGCTTTACTCGCTTTACTCGCATTACTCGACTTACTCCTTGAACTCCTACTACTCCGGGTGCTCCGATAACTTCCAGTACGTGGTACTCCGGTTGATGATATAAATCCTGCATGACCCATAATAAGGAATATGCCATAATTCCCATAGTTTAGGGCCCTTAAGGTCATGCAGGATTTATATCATCAACCGTCCGTCCTGTACAAGGCGTCGTCTCTGTCGCCTTGGTCCTCGTGGCCGTGGTTTAGTCGTCGCGCTGCTGTCGGATTAGCCATCGTATTGCTCGCCCATGCCGTAGTCGTAGCCGCAGCCGTCGCAGTCCTAGTCGTTGTAGTGGTCGAAGTCGCAGTCGTAGTCGTCGTCGTAGACGTAGTAGCACTAGAAGTCTGTAGTAACAGTAGCAGCGGCAGTGGCAGGGCGGCGGCAGTGGCAGTGGCATGGTAGTGAGAATAGTGGTAGTAGTAGTAGTAGTAGTAGTAGTAGTAGTAGTAGTAGTAGTAGTAGTAGTAGTAGTAGTACTAGTAGTAGTAGTAGTAGTAGTAGTAGTAGTAGTAGTAGTAGTAGTAGTAGTAGTAGTAAGTAGTAGTAGCAGTAGTAGTAGTAGTAGTAGTAGTAGTAGAGTAGTAGTAGTAGTAGTAGTAGTAGTAGTAGTAGTAGTAGTAGTAAAGTAGTAAGTAGTAAGTAGTAAGTAGTAAGTAGTAAGTAGTAGTAAGTAGTAAGTAGTAGTAGTAAGTAGTAAGTAGTAAGTAGTAGTAGTAGTAGTAGTAGTAGTAGTAGTAGTAAGTAGTAGTAGTAGTAGTAGTAGTAGTAGTAGTAGTAGTAGTAGTAGTAGTAGTAGTAGTAGTAGTAGTAGTAGTAGTAGTAGTAGTAGTAGTAGTAGTAGTAGTAGCGGGGCTAGTAGTAGTGGTTGTTGATGTTGCTGTTGCTGTTGCTGTCGCCGTCGCTGTCGCTGTTGCTGTCGCTGTCACTGTCGCTGTCGCTGCTGCTGTCGCTGCTGCTGTCGCTGCTGCTGTTGCCGTCGCTGATGCTTGCTGTTGCTGTTGCTGTTGCTTTTGCTTTTGCTGCTGCTTTTGCTGTTGCTATTGCTGCTGCTGTTGCTGCTGCTGCTGCTGTTGCTTTTGCTGTTGCTGTTGCTGCTGCTGCTGTTGCTGCTGCAGCTGCTGTTGATTTTGCTGTAGTTGTTGCTGTTGCCTTCAATGTTGTTGTTGATGTTGTTAATGGCGTTGTTAAAGGCGCCGATAACGGTGCTATTAGTGTTTTTGTTGGTGTAGCTGGAACTGCCCTTGTGTTGTTGTTGCCGTTGTTATTGTTGTTCTTCTCGCAGCAGCAGCAGCAGCAGCAGAAGCAGAAGCAGAAGCAGAAGCAGTCGAGACTGCTCAAGATGAGGGTAGGGTTCTGTCGAGCCAAATAATTGTGCCCGAATCACGATGACGTTGAAACTGGTGCCGAGGTTGCCAGCACCGCACGGACGGTGTTGACGGTGTCGATGTTGGTAAGGGGAGTGATGACGATGAGGATGAGGATTATGATGAAACTGCTGCAAATGACAAGGGCGACGGTGATGTTGATGATCAACAAAAAGGGGAGACGATGGTGTTGAGAATGTTGACGGTTATGATGATGCTGGTGTGATGATGATGATGATGGTGACGATGGCAAAGGCTGTCATAACGAAAACATGTTAAGCCGTTAAGCATCTGCGGCAGCGACAATGAAACGACATGATGCAAATCAACGGAACAATTGTGAACGACATCCCCCGAAGTTATCACAATGACAACGCTATAGACAATGCCTGGGACAATGTCCGATTGAAACGATGCATGCACTCAGTGCCACACCTGTCCCAGCGATGCCAAGTACTGCTGGTACTCCTGTTGTTTCACCTATGTCTGGGCCTCTGCAACATAATATAGAAGCCTTAACAATTAGAATAGGGTTTTGGGGCCCAGTATACCATAATTCTATTAAGGAACGCCCAAAATAGTATAGATAATCATCGAAGCCCCTGTATTACCAGTATCAGCTTGCCAATCTCCACACATTCATGAATCATGTTCGGGTCACACTGTGACTCATCAAAGAGCTAAACCATTAGACTGACCTCAGATTGGCTGTCGGATCCTCAGGCATTGACCGGGGGCCTAAAACGACCAATACTCCCGGTTGAAGGAACACTCTGTCAGTCAGAATAACAAACTTCTCAGACTTTGAAGTGTTCTGTTAAAGCCTCAAGTCTACTTTCTAGTTGAAGGCTCTTGGGGCTCTCGGTTAGAGCCCCCAAGCCTCAAGTCTACTTTCTAACCGAAGGCTTTTGGGGCTCTCGACCCAAGACAATCCGAAAGCTCCTCCTGTGACATCACGCGTCGGTTGGTTGCCGTCACAGTGCCCTGGCTGGCGCCGGCCTACCAGGAGGGCTTGGCTTTAAGGTTCATATACCATATAAGGGATTCATACTGTTGATGGACAAAATCCTGCATGACCCTAAGGACTCTAAACTATGGGAATTATGGTATATTCCTTATAAGGGGTAATGCAGGATTTTGTCCATCAACAGTAGTATATGGGCATAGGGCCCCTACTTTTCAGGGTCATTTGGTCCTTCAGGAAGCTCGGAGAAAGTCTGCAAGACTGGGATAATGTAGGAACCTTTATAGCTTCCCTTTAAAGGGGTCTATAAGGGTTCCTATAAGGGATCTTTCAGGATACTATACTAATGTAGGAACCTGATTAAGAAATCCTGGCCCTATAACCCCAAAATAGTAGGGTTCATATAAGGAACCCTAATAAAGGCCCAAGATTTCTTAATCAGGCTCCTACATTAACATAAGGAGTGTTATAGGCACGTTCATGGAATTAAGGCCTAAACCCTAAACCCGAAATTTAATTGGGTTTAAGGTTTAATTACTGCAGTTTAAACCCTAAAGCCTAAACCCCAAAGTTCTGGAATTCTGGATTTCGGTTGGCCTGAGATTTGAGGAAACGTTAGACTAGCGAGTCCTCACTTGAAGGCTTTGGCTTTTGGAGCTCTGGGTCTCAACCTGAAATCGTAGGGAGGGTCGGGGACTATACTTCCTTAAATAGGCCTTATTAGGTCCTTATTATGGGCATTAAAGCCCCCAACCCGCCCTCCCCCTACCCCCCCAAAGGGTCTCAACCTTAGACCCACAACGCTAGCCCTTCAGCTGGCGCTGTTTATGCTTGGGCCATCCTCCGAAGCGCAGAACGTGTGCAGAGTTTAGTTAGGATGTAGGTTCACTGTCTAAGGTTTACAGCTACAGTTTAGTTTAGGGCGCTCTGGACGAGCCATGGCAATGAGAAGATCATGCCGATACCTAAGCATGAGACTACAACATACACCACTATACACCACGTCATGAGCTTACTCTGTCTCGCGCAACACTGCAGTACGCACACATGTGGAGGCATGTATGCATACATGTCTGTCGCTACATCTGTATGTATGTATACACACATACACACACATGTATATATATATATGTATATGTATGCACAAGATTATGTAGACATGTACGTGTGCAGTTGATTACATGTCGGTCTAATCAAAACCTGCATGCAATGCAGAACACAGGGAGGAGAAGTTGTGAAATAAATGGGGACTACACAAAAAAGCAATCGACAGTGCGAAACAAGACATATTGATCTGTTCTTACATGTCAGTACTTTCACAAAGTGTCCAAACTCGTCCAAACAAACTTGTATGAGTACATACTTTAGCATGCATGTATACACACGGGTTGCAAACAACGAACATAAATTCTCATACATGCCACGTGCACAAGGTGGAACATATATCGCATGATGATATGAACAACGAGCAATGAGCCACATCTGGTTTTTCTTTAAACCCTTTGAAAATTATTTATGAGTAGGTTCCCTTTATAAAGAAATAAGGGAAGTTAAAAATTATCCCAAAGCACAACCCAGGCCACATAGCACAAAATGCAAAGTAAGAAGTACGAACTTCTGCATGTCCGCACACAGAAATACGTGCGCAACACCACACGATAAAACTCATATGTGTATATTACATGTGCTGAAGCGTCTGTGTGTGGGAGAGAGAGAGAGAGGGAGGGGAGAGAGAGAAACAGAGAGAGAGAGAGAGAACGTATATCTGCCACATGATCACTTCAACCTCTTTCGAAATGTGCGAAGAAAACCTGATGTCAGACAACGCAAGACCAAGTGACCAAGTGTGTGAAACGTTGATGGTATCTCGTGGTGGCACACACAAACCTCTGTCAAAACGACTTTTACATTGCCTTGTACAGAAGGCCGAAAGTGCTGCGGCAGGACAGCACATCGTACATAAATGTCTCGCACATTACACCAGACCAAACCCGGAGAGTACAAAGACCTGTGTAATATAGGGGCCTAAATAGTTACCAGTACTGTTGTGGGGGATCCTCATTATACTTGTAGTATAATGGGCCTCCCCCCCCCCAATACCCCCTATTCCAATTATTAAGGCCCCTATGTTACCGTCGACGTGCAGGTAGGAAAGCATAGCATGTTCACACAAACATGCGTGTTCATTGCTGGCACAACCTTGTACCGGCTACCACGAGATCTGAATTCTTTCTTACGAAAGCCTCCCCTGGCAGAACCTCAACCGCACGATCCATCTGATGAGTACACCAGACCCCATAAAGTTGGAAACCAGGCTAAGGCCAAATAGTGCTGGGATTCCCTATACATTACTCTTGAGGATTGAGGCTATGGGGTTTCCAACTTTTGGGCTTCTACGGTACAGAGGCCAGGGGTCGATAAGAGCAGAGTTGTACAGACGATTACGCAGGCGGCCTGCATCTGCATGGCCTTCTCAAACTCTTCACGAGAAACAACTCCATCGTTGTTGGCGTCGATGCGGTTGAAGAGGTCCTTGAAGAATCCGCCCTAAACCCTGAGCCCTAAACCCTTAACTCAGCTGCCAAGCCTGGCTAGAGACAGAGAGAGTTCAAAGGTGTTCGGGTGTGGGTTCGCTTTTGAGCTTGAAAGATTTGCCGCTCCGGCAATACATTCGGATCTCAAAAGCACCCTGAAACAGTATCTCTAAAGTACACCTACTTACAGGATCATGGGGCTTAGTAAGTAGGGTCACGCTACGGGAACCATAGTTATAACCACTTCTGACCCACATTGACTAGGGCACGCATAACTTAAGACCTTACTTACGAAGTTCTCTGATCCTGCAACGATACGGGGGCCCATTATCTCGAAAGCCAGGAAACATGGAGACCTAGAGCATCATGGTTTAGTGCTTACCTTAAGCTACCAAAACCCACAAAAAAGTAGGGTCCCTATAAATTCCATGTTAGGGTGTAGAATAAGAACCTACAGAAAAGTAGGGTTTGGTTTTTTAAAGTAGGTCTTAGGGGACAAATCCGCAAATTATCGAAGATCCCTCTATACCGCAAAATGCAAGGGCGAAGAGTGTTGGGCTGCCGGCGAGCCTTCCTTCGGGTTTGGGTGTTAGAGGCTTAGGGCTTAGGCTCAAGGTTTAAGGTTTGGGCATGGGTCTTTGGACTTCGAACCACATTTTTGGGGTTGCTTGAACCCGGGGTGCGAGAGGAACCTACCAGGACTGCATGTCGCACAAGGCAATACATCTTTTGTGTCAGCATGGAAGCACCTAGACGATCACAGACTTAGAAAGTATAAGCCCAGATACATATAACCCTATTTGCCGTTGCAACCGACTTACGACGTCCTCGAACCCTTCAGTCAGCCTGTCGACTACCATGTCACGGAAACGCCAAGCCAGGTGGCTGATGACAAGTACGAGTATCATATCGAAGACTGCACCACGAAGCAGTCATTAACGTGCACAAACCTAGAAATCCAGCAACATGCAGCTTGTCACAACAGGACATGCATCACATATGCTAGCGAAAAACCGTGGAGAACAGGAAGTAGCAGAGGTGCAGCAATGCGAAATAATGAACGAGACCGCTACACAGCATAAGCACGACTTACGACGATTTCCAGAAAGCAATATGGAACCACTTCACGAAAAGTTGCAACACACGACGGAGTTGGCAATGTATCATAAACATAAGTAACACAGGATGCGAGAACGATGTCAATGAGCTGCTTGGCAACGTGTACTGCGACATGAAAACCTACAGCAGCCTTCCGCGACGTTGCGCTGTGGAGGGTTAAAACCTTCTGCGGGGTCTGGAGCATCATCGCACCTACGACCCACGAGTGAGCAAACCCTCAAGCCGCAACAGTCTCCCGAGAAGTTTCATACAACGTACCTTTCGAAAGTTTGCTTGGATAAAGAATATCGGATACAAAACCGAGACTGTCGGATGAGGGAGCACGCCAGAGCTTAGGGCTCGGGGATTAGGATTGCTACTCAAGCAGCGATGCTCATAGCACTGACGATAAGTCCAGCAACATGTGTCATGATGATAGATGGAATGGTGACACAGGCATATGCAAACAGAACCGTCCAAGAAGGTATTGCCGAGTTTGCTGCATGCAGCCTCGTTCCTCAGACATGGAGGTCAAAATAATTAGCATCGCTATCCCCTCGCCCTCACAGTCCCTTTTTTAGGTATCCCAAAGTGTACTATACCCTTTGCAGAGCGCTTTTACAAAGCCCTTTCGTAGAGCCTTTTTTCTGCAATCCTCCCCTTTATCTTCATAGAAGCTTTTTGTGGGATTTCTTAATTAGAAGCCAAAAAATTTCAGGGCCCCGGCTGCTGACGCCATGTCGATAGGATGGTAAGAAGCCTCTGGGCCTGAGAGAATGCGCTTCTGTTTTAGGTTTTGTTTTTTTTTTTTGGGGGGGGTTAGGGTTTAGGGTTTAGGGTGTAGGGTGTAGGGTGTAGGGTTTACCCATAGGCCCCAAAGTAGTTCCTTTTTGGGGTTCGTATGTAGAATCCTATAAGGTAATCCCCAAAAGGAACTACTTTGGGGCCTTAGGGTAGGGTTTAGGGTTCAGGGGTTAGGGGTTTAGCGTTTGGGGTTTAGGGTTTAGCTGTTTAGGGTTTAGGGTTGTGGGTTATCTCACGGGTCTTCAAAGGCTTTTTTTGGCGCGTCTTCGGAGGGACTTATCGGATGTTTGTGGTGTTGATGATTGTTTTGTAAGGGTCTATTTTGCATGGCCTGAAAGCCGAAACCATATATCCAGAACCCTGTAATACTCCTTGAAACCTGTACGAAGCCCTATCAGACCCATATAAGACCTATAGGAAACCACAGAAAGCCCGATGAAACCCCTGGAAACGCCTACACCCTATCCCCTAAACCCCGAACCCTAAACCCTAAATATAAACCCTATACCCTTAAACCTTAAACCCTAAACCCTAAAGCGACACAGCTTCCGCTATCTGCCAGGGTGCGCTCGGTGACACTCTGGCAGCCTTCTGTTGCGCTGTTGTGGCCGAGCCGAAAAAAAGTTGCAGCGGTAGAAGGGGTGTAGGGGTTCGGCCCTTTAGGGCTCAGGGTTTGAGGATTTAAGAGCTTAGGGCTTAGGGTTTAGGGTTTAGGTTTTGAGGGGTTTAAGGTGTAGGGCTTATGTTTCGAGTGGCCATAGACAAGCCCCTACACCCAGGACCGAAACCAGAACACCTCTCTCAATCGAGGTCAGAGGAAAAGTGCCAAGCCATTCGTCTACACGAAAAACCCCTGCAGCCCTGCAGCTTACCCTGCGAAAGTCTGACCCTGCTACTGCCAAGGAGCTCGTGGCTTGGTAACAGAAAGTAAGACAATCAGTGTGAAGACAGGTGACCAGCATATGAGTGAAGGGAAGACCTTCTCGTAGACAAACCAAAGATTCATATTTTTTTAGTGCGGCGAGACCTCCAACTGCATGCCGTTTGTGGAGCTGAAAAGTCGAGCAGGCTTTGGTATAGCTTCGCTTGGTGTGCTCCATGTGTTGAGCTGATCAAACCACTTCATATGGCAAACCATTGCCATGCATCAACGGAAGACAGACCGCACGACAGTTAATTAAGATTGTATGACAGTTGAAGTTACATACAAGAACCCCAAACCCTAAACTCTCACAGTGATAGAAACAACCTGCTGCAAGAACACCGGATGCAGCATCCTATGACACAAGAAACATTATTGTAAACTGGGAGTCCCGAAGGAAAGGGACCTAGAATAAGCATCCTAGCACTTAGGGCCCATTTGGGATTCCTAACTCTTTTTGAAACTCCCACTGCCGGAAGACCACACAAACCCGCATGACACAGACAACATGCAGAAACGTTGTTTGCAAAGATTGCATCCGGCCAAGTAGGGTAGCCAGGTAAGACAAAGCATATAATTCAGTGGAAGTCTCAGTTTGCATTTTCATTCGTGGTCGCACAACATCGGGTTGTACCGTAAAGCATATGAGCTTGCCTTGAGGTGATATTGCATATCGAAACGTAACTGTTTCCTTTCATGCTCTTCATCATAGACAAGAATGCAATGTAGTAGAAGTATACAAGCGCGACAGCGAATGCAACGCAAATCGCTTTACGCCTCGACTTGAATCACCTCCTTTGTCACAAGCAACCATGGAATGGGGTGGGAGCATTCCTCCCCCTTTTTCATTTCAGCCAAGTTAGAAGCAAGTTTTGCCTCCGCTGGTTTCGCACTCATGCTATACAACGAGGACCCAATTGACCCAGCAACACATCTTTGGTGAAGCAAGGCAAAATGCGACGACGGGTGCACACCTCCCAGCTGCCGGAATCGAGTGGTAAACCCTGATTTCCTCAGCTACTCAAAGACTCCAAGACCCCTCCAATATCTCTGAGGGAATACGCATGAAATCATCATATGAATCCCTTTGAGATCTGTCGAATAGTCCCGAAGTCATGGGTTTTGGAGCCATTGGAAAAAGCTGGCTTTACACTTGGACAGAGCCGATCGCAACACCTCCTTTCAGGATTCTGATTGCAAGTTAGCTCAGGAATCGCTGCCGACAGTCGCGATATGCCCAAGCCACAGATGGCATCATGCCGGTTCCTGGAGTCTTGCGCCCGAGATTGGATCAATTTAAGCCGTAAACGCAGGTATTGCTGAGACGGGCTCTGACGCTGCCTGCTAAAACCCACCTAAAACAAAAAAACTAAACCCTGAATCAAGACTATGCCTTGGAAGAAGCTGTCCCTGCCTGAGAACACGATGTCCCCAATGGCTTCGGCACATAAAACATCGACGTTGCCTTCCACCTTGCAGTCGTTGATGCTCTGCAGGATATACTCAACTGCCCAACCGAAATTGTCAAATGCGTAGATAATTCCCCATGCACACTCCATCTTCTCCTTGGAGGTTAGGAGTTTCAGGCATTCGACTGAAAAGCAAAACCGGTTCCTCTACAGCAAGAATAAACCTTGTGCACCCCCGGAGAGGACCCTCGGTAGAGAAACCATAAACGAGCCCATCTGGGAACACGTAAAAAAAAGCCTTAAAGGAGCCCCTAAAGGATCCCTTCAAGCCCAGCATTATGAAAACCGGACCAGCTTAAGGGAATGAGGCCTAAAATGGAGGGGCATGCGCCCGAAATGGAGGGCCACAATGGATAAATAATCCATGCGATTCGGAGCTCATTTTGAAGATGAGCGAGAACTGCGCGGGCACCTGAAGCTAGATATGGGAAATGGCCGAGGAATGCAAAGGCACTTGAGGCTACCTTTTCTTCAGGCGGCGATCCGGAAGGTCTCAAGGACCAGGTATGTTGAGGGTGTTGAGAGATTGTACAAGACCTCAAACCTCACAGCCAATTCGCAAGACGCAGATCGGACTCTTTCACAAAGATGTGAAATAAAGACTTTCGACATAGCGTTGGAGGGGTTTCGGAATCGAAGAAATAAAGACTTTCTACATAGCGTTGGAGGGGTTTCTGAATCGAATCAGAACGACATCCGATACTGGTGCAAAGCGACGACGGCTTCACTTCTTGAAAAAGGACCCACAGACTATAGTCGCCTTGTTGCACTATAGTCCCGGCTCAATGCTCACACGTTTACCCGGTCTCACTGAACCCTTCGGCTGCAGTCATCAAGAGCGGGTGCACATCCTCGCGGACAATCCCGTTCGTATTCCCCGTCACCTGGGCAACCATGTCGCGAAGCAGTCCTTGTGCTTGGGCCCGATCGGTGAGCTGCTGCTTCGACTCTTTCAATAGAATATGAACGATCACACTCTCCACGTTGCAAATGCGGGCTGCTTTCAAGATAGGCTTCGCCTCGGACACGTTGACCTGGAGCTGCTCGAACTGTTCCATGGTCTCACCCGTGCCAGCCTCCAGCACGTCCTGGATCTTGGCGAAGCTGGATACCAACTCCTCAGCATCACGTAGCTCCTGCAACAGATCAATGACTCAAGCCGGCTATGCCACACAACAACCCAGCAGCAGTGTTTCGATTTTTTGTAATCAGTATCGTTAGCCGTTTGTCACTCGTGACTAGTGACTGGCGTCCTATTGACTCGTGAATACTATCTCCTAGCTGCTTTAGCTTGTCAGCTTGTCTTGTCCTACCTGTCAGTCACTCTCTCGCCGCCTGGCCCCAGGAGCCACAATGCTACAACAACAAAAACACATGGCCTCGAACCTACATGGTCGGTCACATCAATCAAAGACTGTGACTAAAGTGACTAAAGTTGACGGAAGAACTCAAAACCACACGGCAACACTGCGATACTGGCTGGAACACATGTCATGTAAGCCTAAGGCCTAAACCTACGCGTGGGGACCGTGGTGCCTTCCTGTTAGCAACTTGAAAACAAAGCCGTCAGTGCATTACCAACACGACGTTACATTCCACTACTTTCACTACAGTCATTACAGATACCCTGAGTCACGAGTCCCAGAAGAGCCACCTGATTGAACTTCTCGATGCTGTCGAAGAAGGACTTGCCCCTGAGCGGCATCCTGAGCAAAGTGGTTTCAGCGAGCTGCAACACCTTGTCGAGATCAGTCTCCTCCTCCAAAGTGGCTTTCCACGACTTGCGCCCAACAACACCACTCAAGCACTTGTCCATCTTCTGCATGCTCTGATGCAGTGCCTCGGAAGCACCGCAGCACATGTGGGATATTGCGTCACTGAGAAGCTCGTCCCGAAACAACTCGTAGAAGAGGCCGAGGGTGTCCAGCTCCACCATCTCAAGGATCTTGATGTTGCAGGCATCGGCTTCGGTGCCTGTTTCATGGCTCTCCTTGGCAAGCTCCTCCTTTGCCGTAGCGACCCCTCCGGTGAGTCCGTGACCCTTCTTTTGCAATCCCATGTAGGTGTTGACCACGGTCATGAGCTGCGTCTTCTTCTTGTCGGTGTCCAAAGCCTTTGTCGCTGTGTCACCACCAGACTTGAACTTCCTCAGCTCAAATCCGGCAGACACGCCAGCCTTCAACACCTCGACGTGCTTGCTGAAGGCAATCGCGGGCTGGGAGTCTTCCGCATGGAGAAGGTGGCAAACCTTCTGCACAAGGTTCACCCTCTTCATCACGGCGATCACAGTGTAATTGCCTCCTTTCTGCTTGACCTGTTTCTGGCACACAAAAACTGAACAATACAATCACCCCGCAAGTTCTATATACATTCTAGATTCTAGCTTCTAAATATCTAAATCTAAACCTAAAGGAATCTAAAGCCTGAGTTTTTGACGTCGATACTCTTTAAGTTACGCACATGTAATGTAGAGCCCGGCCCAACAGCTGGCTGCTGGCTTGCATCCTGAAGAGCAGAAACCAGGCCTCTAGGAAAATGGAACGCATGGAGCTCACAAGCAACCCGCCCAGGAGAATCTTGTCCTTGTCTGACAGCTTGTCACGCAGGACCGGGAAATCGGCCACATTGCATCGACTCAAGATCTCCTCCAGATCCGCCAAGTTGCACGTGTCCTTCTCCGCCTGCGCAGCGATCTCGAGCAGATCGTTGAAGGCCAAGCTTTTCTGGTGCTTGGACCAGAAACTCTTCAAGGAAGCAATGATGTCTGCAATGCCAGACTCCTCGACAAAAGCACGGAGACCATCCAAAACCGCATTGATCTCCACAGTCCTGCAGCGCCCTGCTGCGAGGTCCTCTGTTGTCTTGCTCATGATGCCCTCAGCCAACGCCCGCAACTTCGTCTGAAGAAGGAAGGTGATCTCTTCGATCTCGACATCCCTCATGCCCTTGCGCACTGCATCATACTCGAGCATCATTTCTTTGAGGCGTGAGGCGGTGTAGCCCCCTTGCTTCACACTCTCGAGGAGCCGATCTCGACGGGGCTGCATTGTCACGGCGTGAGGGGACTTCTTGATGATTTCATCCACGAGCTTTCGCCACGACGCATCCTCGTTGATCAGGGCAAGCAGGTCCTTCTCAACCTTTGCATCCGACTTTCTGACGGCGGCCATCCATGTGGCCACGTCCTGGGCACTATGCTCCATCCACTTGCTAAGAGGGAACACAGCGTTCGACAAGAATTTCAGGAACTCTGTCAAACGATCCAATTCTGGCTCGAAAGCATGGATCACCTCCGGCAGACAGTCCATGCTCGCCCACTCGGCCAAGAGCTCCTTCGCATCGTCCAAGCAGGCTGCTGTGGCTTCGCAGAAGCTCTCCAAGTGAAGCTCGTACGTCTCGTAGTTCCGCAGGATCTTCCGGAAGCCCTTGCTGCCCAGCATATCCATGATCAAGGCCTTTGCAGCCTGTGCGTCACAGGGCTGTGGGTCTTTGGAAGGTACAAAGATTTTAGCAGATTAGCAACCCGACGCACCGAAACGGTAGGCCCTAGGCCCTAGGCCAAACTCTAGACTATAGTCACTCTAGACTCTAGTCTCTAAACTCTAGACTCGATTCGAGAATCTGCCAACGAGCCCGACTGGATGAGGGACTGGCCCGGCGCAAACCCCCATTTCGCTAACCTCCCCCACAAACCCCGCCACCCCCCATCGCCCACCACACCCCACCCAAGCCACCCCCAAACTCCCCTCAACCTCCTAGGATACACGACTACGACGACTACGACTATGACTACTACGACCCCAGCAACCCACCTCCCCACCAAACTTCTCACTTCCTCAACACAACTTCCACCACATTCCCGGCCTCCAGAGCTGGGGTAACCTCCTGCTTGAATGCCTCCACCTTCTCAGCGGCGGTCTCGTCGCCGATCGAAGATTCAAAGGCAGCCTGGGTGAGGCCCGAGAGCTCCTCCAAAGCCTCAGTGATCATGTTGGTGCTCGTGCCGGCAGACGGGGTCCAGGGCATCTGGCTGTAGCTTCTGCAAGGCAAACATGCCTCCACGGCGTTCTTGTAGTGCTCCACAATGATCTCCTTCTTCCGCTCAGCCTCCTCGACGTCGTCTTCCTCCGCCACGAAGATGTCCGACGCTTTGCTCAAGTGCTGGAAAACGAGGGCCCGATTTGTCCGCACTCGCCACTGCGGTGGAAGGTGCTGCGCCACCTTGTCTAGCTTCGAAAGAAGCTCTTCAAGGTCACCCAACTCCACATCCGCAAGCTCGGGTTTTTCGGAGATTTCCTTCAAGGCTTTGCACTGCTCGTACCTCTGCCGCAAGGCAACCGTCTCAAGCGCATCCGCCGCTTTCTCCTCCATGCCATCCAGCATCTTCTTGGCCTTGCAAGAACACACTGGACGACACTAAGTTCCAATATGACACAAGACTCGGAGCATTGTACGGAGCATTGTAGCTATTGTGCGGCTGGCTGGACCTGCTAGCTAGCTGCTAGCTGCTAGCTGCTACTGCCTGCTGCCTGCTACCTGGTTGTTTCAACACTGACACACTGAGCTCTGTTGGTGCTTAAAGAAACCAGAGAAAGTTTAGGCAATTTTAGGGTCTGTTGTTATTGACTGCTAGAATCTGCTAGAATAGAATCTGCTTGAAGAGCTTGGGGAACATTTGCCATGTACCGGTGCCAGACTCTACAGACCTCACACTCGACTCTATGCGACTCTACGTTCCCATTCACCAACATGTCGAGTCTTGCACTCTCTGACACCGACTGAAGCCGCTACCCCTGCAATGGCGTGACCCTTCGAGTGGTCCGTCTTCAGTGCAGTGAAGTTCTCGATGCGAAGATCCTGCAGGCACTTCACGGACACATTCTTCTTGTTGTTGATACTGTAGTGCGCAAGCGCTACATTCTTCATCTCATGATCCAACTTGTCCACTTCCTGGTCCATCTTGGATTGCTTCTTGCTCGTAGAGCCTTCCCCCTTGTCGGAGGCCCCCGTCCCAGCTGCGGCCGATGGAACCATGGCCGAGCCACTCGACCTTTCCACGGAGGCAGTCGCTTGTGCTTGTGCTGTCTGGGCCGTCTTGCGTCGCTTGGGCGCAGCTGAGTTCAAGCTTCCGTCGTGGAAGCCTGCCAGGAGAGCTTGTGCAGCTTCTTGCTTGGCCTCCTCAGCCTTCAGCGCCGCAGCTGCCTCAGCCTTGGCCGCTTTGGTCTCTTCGTCATCCTCGTCCTCATGGTCGTCGTCTTCGAACATTGCACTGAGATCTGGCTTTGGCTCTGGCTGCTTGGCACTCTCGGCGGCGCTGCGGGTCTGGTTGTCGAGGCGATCCGCAACCTCACGCAGCTCCCCCAATGTCTTCAGCATGATCTGGCCTCCCATCTTGGGCTTTTGGCTTGTGACCTGCTTCTCAACATGTGACAACACTGTCTTCGTCTGCTCGGGCACGAGCTGATTCTGGGGCATGAGCCAGTACTCGTTGGACTGAGCGGCTGTCTCGTGCCGGATCTTGACCTTCCTGACAGTCTCGCGCATCTCAGACGACATTCCCACCAGGCTCACAAGATACAGCTTGCTCGAGCTGTCTGGGGCTGCGTAGTCGCTGGAGAAAGGCTTCAAACCCAACTCTTTTGCATTCTTGCGGGTGTGCGTCTCAAGCTCGGTGTCGGTCAGCGCAGCACACTTTGTATAGATCTCGTACCCATACTTTGTCGATGCCAGCACCTCCCCTGCCGGCGTCAGCATGGGAAGCGGCTGGGTGCCCTCGACCATTGGCTTGACTACCATGTGTGTGGCTTTGGCCTGGGGGTTCGTGCGCAGCCACTCACAATATTCCGGAAACGGCAGGTCAGGCCGCAAGCGGCGGCCGGCAGCGATGCACACAACTCCGCCGGTGCCCGTAGGAACGCCGTTCTTTGTGATGAATGTCTCTTCCTGGTAGCAGCAGTTACATTGCAGCATGGTTCGGCACCAGAAAATAGTAAATAGCACAAGCAGAACTTCACTGACTATACTATACATGACATAGTCATAGTGTCATAGTGTCATAGTGTCATAGCGACTAGTGGCTAGTGACCTAGTGACCTAGTGTCACCCACGCAGTGAATGCCCAAACAAACTAAAAAAACGACCGCGGACGGACACTCAGACACCAACTCACACACCGAGACGGACACACACACACACACAGACCAACGGAATGACAGAATGAAACAGATGCCAGATTCCGCATTCAAACCCAGACACACAGAGAATCACAGACACGGAGAAAAAGAGAGAGAGAGAGAGAGAGAGAGAGAGAGACAGACAGACAGTGAGACGTAGACTTAGACGCAATGAGACGGGGGGAGACAGAGAGACAGAGAGCGAGGGAGGGAGACAAGGAGACAGATATGTAATACGGAGAGACGGGAAGAGATGATGACAGGCGCCGACATGGAGAGACACACACACACACACGCACACTCCCCCACGCTTGCCCAAAGCCCCTTCTAATACACGCTAGAATTTTAGTGTTCCAGCCCCTCCCAGTCTCAATCGCACACCTGAACAGTCCGCTGAAATCGCCTGCAAACACCAGCTGACTGACCATCACATGCGTGTGCTCATGCAAGTGTCTCCTCTGAAGTCAAACCACAGGCTGCGCACACGAGCACGGCTGCTGGTTGCACTTTCCGCGGCCTGCCCGGGCCCTGTCCCTTGCCGGTCTTGGTAACAGGGTCCTTCTTCACAGGCACCACTGCCTGTGACGAAGGCTTTTTGTCCTGCAGAAAGCAGGGGATGTGAGCAAGACGTATCTTACAATCCTACAATGGTCTGTCTCAATCTGAAAAAACAGTCAAGCGCCAGTTTCCGTCACTTGCAACCGGGCCTTCATGGACCCTTTCCCCATGGCCGACAGCAACGGTGAACGTGGGGAGAACAAAAGGTTGCACTGTGCCTACAGGTATAGGCCCTACAGTCCTACAGTAACAGGTCACAGTAACACTGTTGTGTGAGCCTTTGCCCAGCAAGATCAGGTCCAAACATTCAATATCCAAGTCCATGGACACCGCTTCAGCGAGTCTGCACATGAAGATTCAACATCGATGCTGCTGCTGGATGCATGCTCTCTCTTCGCCCTTTTGTTTGGATCTCTTCTGGAGAGCATTCCTGTAGGAGGGTACCGGGTACGTCGCCCAGAGGCCTGAGGCCGTTCGAAACTTTTGAATGCACAGCATCTGCTCTGCACGCTGCATGCACAGGTTCCAAACGCATGTACCCATGAGTAGGAACGACCGATCACAGATTCTAGCACTTATATGATTAGGACCAGGAATTAGTGCTAGTAATGCTAGTACTAGTACTAGCACTAATACTAGAGCCATGCCAGGGGAAGACTCGAAAAGGAGGGGCGCTGAGTTGGAGGTGCCCTAGGCTTCCGTGGCCTCCTGGACCTCCTTACTTTAAGGTGTCCGGCCCCGGACACCTTAGTTTACATAACAACGTTCACTGGTTTCACCAACCGTCACCAACCTCCCCTGTCCCAAAACCCCGTAGCCTTCAAACGTCCCTCCCTGCCAGGCGGTTCGCCAACGGGCTGTGCATGGCTGCGCACTCAAAACCAGTGAACCTTGTTATGTAATTTAAGGTGTCCGGGGGCGGACACCTTAAAGTAAGGAGGTCCAGGAGGCCACGGAAGCCCGAGATCTAGGGAATCTAGGGTCTAGGGCACCTCCAACCCAGCGCCCTTCCTTTTCGACTCTTCCCCTGGCATGGCTCTAGTACTAGTAATACTAGTACTAGTACTACGACTACTACTCTTGCTGCTACTACTACTACTACTACTACTACTACTACTACTACTACTAGCACTATTAAGTAGTACTACGAATAACTACAACAACTGGGTTATTGTCCTTTGCTACAAGCAGTGCTGCATTCACCTACAGTGTGTACTAGAGTTACTAGAGCTCTTTACAGTCTACAGCGCGCAAAGCAAAAACAACGTGGCTTGCAGGACTGCAGGCGTACGCAGTATCAAAAGAACACTGCTTCCTCCAGCAATCCAGCACCTGCAGCACTGGCTTGAATGGTTCCAAACTCGGAAAGCAGGGCTGGCTCGGCTTGGCATATGCCAGGCCAAAATCTACTTTCATGGGGCATTCTGGCTTATGGAGGCTACGGCTGGATTGCTGGATGATCACGGCAAGCCTTTTGTCAGATACAGGGCCCAAATGATGGAACCCAGGCTGGGAAGGAACATGCCCTCACCGGCCAAAGCACGCACACTGCCTTGGGGCACCGAAGCTGGAATAACAAGGTCGCGTCGGTGGCCTTGTAATCGAAGGTGCTCGAAAGGTAGAAGATTGCCGTCTCGTAGGTAGCTGTACACTCGCGAGGTTGTGAGCAAGCAACCCATGATTCCTTGCTGGTTTGTCCACCGGCGGTAGTCTGGGTTCTGCGACACATCGCAGTACACGTGCCGAAGCTGCATCTGCATACTGGCTTTGCTCATTCCCAATGCAGCGGGACCAATCTTCTCCATGACGACGTAATCCAGGATTGCCTTCACTCTCTCTGTCTCGGCCGATGGCTGCATGTGCCGAGTCCATGGAGTCCAGGGTTGTGTATGGTCTGACACGCACAACTTCTGCTGCATCCTAGCGAGCTGGCATTTCCAAGCCGCTGGAGTGCCAGTATTGGCCGTTGTCCGCACGGCAGCCTGACAATCGAAGGCAAAACACTTGGCACGGGGGATTCACTAGTCACCAGTCGTAACAAAAGAGGGGCTTCACTACCACGTCCATCACTACCAGTTCCTGGCCCTCCTCCTATAGTCCTAGTCCTAGTCCTAGCTTGGATCCATGGCAAACATTACATTCACTAGAATTACAATATCCTACTTGCTGATGGTGTCGTCATTTGGTGCTGTTGCCATTTCTGTTCCAATTCTTGTGAATGCAATAATGAGCAGCAAACAACACATCCCAATACCTATGTTATGAGGAGCATCAAGACCTAGCAAACTACTATTGTTGCATTATTGCTTCTGGCCTTATGTAATAAGGTCTCAGTGTTCTATGGACAGCATAGCTAGCAGGCTAAGCTGGAACATTATATTTAAGTAGCCACAATCAAGGAAATTATTTCGCAGGATGCGCCCATCGAGGAGAGAACTTTTTTTATTAGCTGCCTAACCAAAACACATAATAGTTTATAACTTACCTAGTGATGATCCTAGTAGTTCTATGTGTTTTTTGCTTAGCTACCTATGTAAGATCTTAGTACTTAGTACTTCATGAGGTATGAAATCCAAATATATTTGTACCTACCTAATTACCTAATATTTGATTAGCAGCTCATGAACACCTGAATGATTTGTTAACGACCTAATGAAAATCCTTGTATTCCAATAATTATTCGCCCCCTAACTAAGGTTCTAATATTTTATTAGCCACCTAATTAAAATCCTATTTTTTTATTAGCTACCTAATTAAAATCCTAATATTTTATTAGCCGCCTAATTAAAATCCTAATATTTTATTAGCCACCTAATTAATGAAAATCCTAATATTTTATTAGCCACCTAATTAAAATCCTAATATTTTATTAGCCACTTAATTAAAATCCTAATATTTTATTAGCCACCAAATTAAAATCCTAATATTTTATTAGCCACCTAATTAAAACTCTATTATTTTATTAGCCACCTAATTAAAATCCTAATATTTTATTAGCCACCTAATTAAAATCTTAATATTTTATTAGCCACCTAATTAAAATCCTAATATTTTATTAGCCACCTAATTAAAATCCTTATAATCTAATAGCTGCCTAATTAGGATCCTAATATTGTAGCAGCCATAGACGAGGCTAGGTGGCGTGGACCACGGCGTGGGCCAAAGAGTTCGCGTGCATTTTGGCCCTGCATTTTCGTCGGCCCTCCATTTTGCCCCTCCATTTTCCTTCTCCATTTTCGTCGGCCCTCCATTTTCGTCGTCCATTTTCTTATCGTAGAAACCCAATATTTTATTATTAAACATTTAATTAAAATCCTAATATTTTATTAGCCACCTAATTGAAATCCTAATATTTTATGAGCCACCTAATTAAAATCCTAATATTTTATTAGCCACTTAATTAAAATCCAAATATTTTATTAGCCACCTAATTAAAATCCTAATATTTTATCAGCTAATTAAAATCCTAATATTTTATTAGCTACCTAATTAAAATCCTAATATTTTATTAGCCGCCTAATTAAAATCCTGATATTTTATTAGCCACCTAATTAAAATCCTAATATTTTATTAGCCACCTAATTAAAATCCTAATATTTTATTAGCCACCTAATTAATGAAAATCCTAATATTTTATTAGCCACCTAATTAAAATCCTAATATTTTATTAGCCACTTAATTAAAATCCTAATATTTTATTAGCCACCTAATTAAAATCCTAATATTTTATTAGCCACCTAATTAAAACTCTATTATTTTATTAGCCACCTAATTAAAATCCTAATATTTTATGAGCCACCTAATTAAAATCCTAATATTTTATTAGCCACCTAATTAAAATCCTAATATTTTATTAGCCACCTAATTAAAATCCTAATATTTTATTAGCCACCTAATTAAAATCCTAATATTTTATTAGCCACCTAATTAGAATCCTATTATTTTATTAGCCACCTAATTAAAATCCTAATATTTTATTAGCCGCCTAATTAAAATCCTTTTATTTTATTAGCCACCTAATTAATATTTTATTAGCCACCTAATTAAAATCCTATTATTTTATTAGCAACCTAATTAAAATCCTAATATTTTATTAGCCACCTAATTAAAATCCTGTTATTTTATTAGCCACTTAATTAAAATCCTAATATTTTATTAGCCACCTAATTAAAATCCTAATATTTTATTAGCCACCTAATTAATGAAAATCCTAATATTTTATTAGACACCTAATTAAAATCCTAATATTTTATTAGCCACTTAATTAAAATCCTAATATTTTATTAGCCACCTAATTAAAATCCTAATATTTTCTTAGCCACCTAATTAAAACTCTATTATTTTATTAGCCACCTAATTAAAATCCTAATATTTTATTAGCCACCTAATTAAAATCCTAATATTTTATTAGCCACCTAATTAATGAAAATCCTAATATTTTATTAGACACCTAATTAAAATCCTAATATTTTATTAGCCACTTAATTAAAATCCTAATATTTTATTAGCCACCTAATTAAAATCCTAATATTTTATTAGCCACCTAATTAAAACTCTATTATTTTATTAGCCACCTAATTAAAATCCTAATATTTTATGAGCCACCTAATTAAAATCCTAATATTTTATTAGCCACCTAATTAAAATCCTAATATTTTATTAGCCACCTAATTAAAATCCTAATATTTTATTAGCCACCTAATTAAAATCCTAATATTTTATTAGCCACCTAATTAGAATCCTAATATTTTATTAGCCACCTAATTAAAATCCTAATATTTTATTAGCCGCCTAATTAAAATCCTTTTATTTTATTAGCCACCTAATTAATATTTTATTAGCCACCTAATTAAAATCCTATTATTTTATTAGCAACCTAATTAAAATCCTAATATTTTATTAGCCACCTAATTAAAATCCTGTTATTTTATTAGCCACCTAATTCAAATCCTAATATTTTATTAGCCACCTAATTAAAATCCTAATATTTTATTAGCCACTTAATTAAAATCCTAATATTTTATTAGCCACCTAATTAAAATCTTAATATTTTATTAGCCACCTAAATAAAATCCTAATATTCTATTAGCAACCTAATTAAAATCCTAATATTTTATTAGCCACCTAATTAAAATCCTAATATTTTATTAGCCATTTAATTAAAATCCTAATATTTTATTAGCCATGTACTGGAATATCCAGCCAACGAAAATGGAGGTCCAAAATGGAGGGCCGACGAAAATGGAGGGCCAAAATGGAGGGCCGATGAAAATGGAGGGCCAAAATGGAGGGCCGACGAAAATGGAGGGCCAAAATGGAGGGCCGACGAAAATGGAGGGCCAAAATGGAAGGCAGACGGAAATGCACGGCCAAAGTGCACGCGCCGGTTTCTTGATTCTTGACAGCAAATATTAAGGATTGAATTAAGTGGCTAATAAAATATTAGGATTTTAATTAAGTGGCTAATAAAATATTAGGATTTTAATTAGGTGTCTAATAAAATATTAGGATTTTCATTAATTAGGTGGCTAATAAAATATTAGGATTTTAATTAGGTGGCTAATAAAATATTAGGATTTTAATTAGGTGGCTAATAAAATAATAGAGTTTTAATTAGGTGGCTAATAAAATATTAGGATTTTAATTAGGTGGCTAATAAAATATTAGGATTTTCATTAATTAGGTGGCTAATAAAATATTAGGATTTTAATTATCTAATGGTTCAGAATTATAGGATTTGTGAAATATTAAGATTTTAATTAAGTGGCTGATAAAATATTAGGATTTTTAGTAAGTAGCTAATAAACTATTAGGATTCTAATTGATGAGTTAGCTCATAAAATATTAGGATTTTAATTAGGTGGCTAATAAAATATTAGGATTTTAATTACGTTGATAATAAAATATTAGGATTCTAATTGGGTGGCTAATAAACTATTCGGACTCTAATTGGGTAGTGTTTATACTATTTGGATTTGAATTGAATTGCTAATAAAATAATCAAAGTTTATTTAAATCTCTAATAAACAATATGAGGATGTTAATTAGGTAGCTAATGATTTAATTGGGTGGCTAGTAAAGTAAAGATATCAAGCTTTTCAAGTACCAGTAGCACCCAGGACCTAGGATTATATTCAAAGTTACTACTAAACTTTAATTATGCAGCCCACAACATGTAGTGTTTTAATATCAACATTGTTAGTTTAAGCCCGTACACTACACTCTCCGATCCCGACGGCCCTACGACCGTCTGATGTCCCTGATTATTTGGGCTTACACTATATACGCCCGGCTTTAACATGCTCGCGGAATCGACACTGCACTCGACAACTCTACTTCTCTTCGACACATCCCTTTCTGGGGTTTTCAAGCTTAAGTTCTAGGCTTTAGGACCCTAGGACCTTGGAGACTTGAGTTCTTTAGGTCCAGGCTTTATTTTAGCTTTTGCCTTTTGAAGTTCAGAGAAGTGTGGGGCTTCGGCTTGGGGATTGGCTCAGGGATTTAGCGGCTTAGCGGTTTAATGCTTCGTAGCAGTGTCCTCGTTGCTAGCTAGCGGCTGGCCGTATATATATATATATATATATATATACATATATATATGTGGCATTTTAATTCATCATAAATTTACCTAAGGAGCTAGAGTCCTAGAGTCCTAAAGGCTACGGCTACGGCTATTCGGCTATTCTCACGGCTTCAATCTTTGATGCCTGTGGGGCCTGTGGGGTGGGGTTATCATGGAGTCTTTGAATAAGGATTGTGGAGCCGCCCTTGGAAAGCCTTGATGGTTGAAAGCCCGTCGTGCCCAAAGATGTAGCATGTAGCAATTATGCCGAGTGCATGCCGTGACCTGCTCATGTGTACCTGCAAACGTGGGTTTGCGGTGGGGATGCACCAAAGTCACTAGCCTGTAGAGTAGAGTAGACTCTGAGTAGACTCAATTCCGTTCGTTCCTATAGTGTGCGTGTGTGTGTGTGTGTGTATGCGTCTGCGCATGTATAATGCGAGTATGTGTGCACACTAGACTCACCAAACTCTTTGGCTGTGTATGAACTACACATGTGAGCACACCGCCCGTCCTGCCCACGTGTCTCCGCGGAGACCTTGGCCATCTCAGCCGCATAGTCGGCACCACACTCCGGCAACAGCACATCGAAGATCTCGAGTGGCCCATGTGCCTGTTGTTTCTGGCCAATGTCCTGCAAACAAAAACACAGTCCAGGAAGAATTACAACACAGGCCGTCTGTGCTTGGGCTGTGCGGCTAAGACTCGAAGACTAAGACAAAAAATTGCATTTGGACTTGGCACCCATGACCCGCAACCAATCTGGTTAACAGTCAACGGTTCAGGTAATTGTATGGCATGTATGGAAGCCAGCTAGTAGCTAGTATGCGTCCTGGCAGATCTTCTTGAAAAGTAGCACGTCGTCCTTGCTGTAGATGTCTTTCCGCAGGAAGACAATGTAGAGCCTTCCAACGTGAACAAGGAATGCACACCCCCGCATGCTGCGCATCTGAAAATGGACCGGGAGACATTTCACTCATGTCCTGCAAGCCTACAATCCTAGAAGAAAGCGCACTGTACTGGCATGCGCTTTTTTTCAAGGCCACTCGCTGTAGCACACACACACACGATTTGAAACATCACGTCGCTCGGTGGGGTCGCTACGACTTTGCCGTCAGGTCACCCTGGAAGCACACGATCCGAAACATCACATCGCTCGGTGGGGTAACCGCGACTTCGCCGTCAGGTCACCCGGACAGGCTCATCAGATTCTGCACCCTCCAAAGGCCTTTCATACTCCAGCAGAACATTGGAGTTTGGAAGGTCCGTGAACCATGCTCTGGCCTCTTGGCGTTTCTCAAGCCCTGCAACCCTGCTGCCAACATGGGCTTCCTGCGTGTCATACTCCCCAGCAGCAGCAAGCCAGGATAGCAAGTTCCCCAGCGGCCTGCCGCTCCCCGCCCTTTTGCCGGCAGTGGCTTGCCGTTGTCGCCTGCATAACTCTCCGTGCCTGGGACAGAACGCTGTAAAGAACCCACCCTTCTGATTGTATCTGATCTCTCCTCCAATGGGTTCCGGAATTCGCATTTGTATCTGTGACTCTCGTTGCGCACGCCCTCCACGGCCGATTGGCCTCGCAACTGCTGGCGCGGCTGGTGCCGCAGGAGCCGCCGCAGCGGCGTCTGCAGGTGCGCCCGGACCGGGAGCATCCTCGTCTGCGGCGTCGTTTGGGTTCTCCGGCAATGCCAGCAATGCAGCAACAGCATCGGGCACTGGCTCCTCTGCTGGGAACAAGTCATCAGGAATATGCACCTCATGTTCCGACTGGGAGGCATCGGATCCAGCATCTGCATCTGGGCCCAGCTGCGCATTTGCATCACCGAGCAATGCCTCCACCGCCTCATCGTCTGCATTCTGGGACGCAGCTGGCGAATCGGAATCGCCGAACAGCGACCTGTTGTCTTCTTCATCGTCGTCGTCCTGCTGCTCGTCATCTGCAGCGTCGTCACCCATATCGTCCAGGACGCCGTGGTACTGGTCTCTGTTCGCCGCCGCTGACGCCTGCGCAAGGTGGTGAGTAGACACCTAAATATATGTAGCTCCAGGAACCCACAACCTCTGTGCTAGCAGCTAGCATCTAGCATAGCCCAGGAATCTAGAGAGCTATGCTTGGGACCGAACTAAACTCACTTGACTCTAGCCTGGCATGCAGGAGTTTACTTGACCGAGTAAAAAAAACATTTAAAACGCAGCAAAATTGGTAAGGCCTCACCCTTCCAGAATGCAAGCTCATCTGCGTGCAAGCAAACATCCACGAAACGAGGTTGCATCTGCCACACGGCCAATGTCTGTTCATCTTCCAGAATCTTCCAAAGTCGTAACGTGCACGGCTTGGACACGTCCACGAACTTTCTCACCAACGCCTGCATGGTCAGCAGGTCTGCCAGCACCGTCCATGGGCTCTCCACAACATGTGTCTCCTCATCACCGAAGACAAGTTTCAAAACGCCTGCTTCGTCCTGGCGTCCACGAGGCCGAAGCACGACAGCTGAAAAAGTCCATGTTGTGAAATTTGTGTAGCCGGGAAAGAAAAAAACCTCCTGCTCGCCGTCACCAATCTTCAGAGAGACCACCAGACGGCCTGCTTCGTAGTCCAAGCGTTCAGCGCATGCGACTCCGCGGCGCTTCCAGAAGGTCTTTCGAAGCAACTGCGCCAGCTTTTTGCAGAACTCCTGCTCCTTAGGCCGGGAGCAGGAGCAGGTCCCCGTTAGACCACATGGTCCCATGCCGGACGCATGCTTCTTGGACCTAGGTATCTTGCTCCGGTCTTCGTGCCGAAGGCTCGTGTGCTCCAGAGTCCATTGGTTGTGCAGCCAATCACTCATGGAAGAAGTCTGGGTGCCCTCCATCTGAGAGCGTCGGCTCTTGCTGAACGCTAAAGCATCCTGCGCAGGAAAGAGGCACAAGTGGGATTGTAGCGCTACAGGCTACAGTGCTATGGAAAGAGTAAACGTAACTAATTACTGCAAAAAGAAAGCACTTTCACTATATACGTGAGCAGGACGTGGGCGTCTTGCGGCTCTTGTTGCTGCACCGGCCTTGGCAAAGCCGACAGCGGGGGGAACGAAGCAGTGGTGCTGCAACTTGGGAACTGCTGCCGCGTGCGGGCGGGTGCGAACACCTTCCACGAGGCCAGGGCCTCCACCTCGGTCAAGGGCCTGCTGCAAGAAGCTAGTGTCAAGGGGAACGTCGGCGGGGGCAACTGCCGCCCGGGACTTGTCAGCTCGGTGACCAGCACGAAGTCGGGCCCGAAGAACTTCAAACTGGGATTCAAAGTCACTGCCAGGCAGCCTGAGGACCAGGTCTGTGTGCTTCTCTAGAACCTCGGCAGGGCGTAGAGCAAGCTGCAACGGCTGGTCCGGCTGGTCCACCAAGCTGAAGGGGCGCTTGTTGCCAAGACGTGCAGCAGCGGTTGCTGCAACACCTCTTTCCCGGTACATCTCGTACTCGTCTTGGGAGAGCCCACGGTACTCGGCAGAGAGAGCTCTTAGCAGGACGCGGTTGAACTTCTGCCCTTTCGCTCTGTCCGAGCAAAACGCGCGCCAAGCGCCACCAGGTCGCGCATGCTTCTTCTCCTTGCGCTGTTTCCGCTTTTGCTGAGCATTCTGCTTTCGATCAGAAGGATGCACATATTTACGGCCGAACCACGCACAGAGGCGTTTGGCTGATACTTGAGCAAGGTCTGGGGTATGCCCCCTGCCTCTGCTCATTGTGTACTCCCTCACAGAGCTGTGTCCCGACTCGACGCCGCTTATGTCTAGCTCGAGGAGAATCGCCAATGCGTGCAAGGCACACAGTGCCTCGGGATCGGACGGCTTACTGTATTTCTGCAGGAAGTTGTCAGAGAGGCTGTCCCGCATACAGGCAGGCCGCTGGTTCAGAATCTCATCTGCTGCCGTCGGGTCGATGAGGAGCTTGAAGAGACAGTACGGGAAGCCTTCAAAGCACCTCTGCAGGAAGTAGCAGATACAAGCCATCAAACTGGCCAGCAGTCGAAACATGGTGGCGCGAGATCGTCGGGTGTAGGAAGACTTGGCCAATGCTCTCGGCGCGCTCAGCATCATCTGAGACGCTTGTTGAAAGAAGCCTTTCAAGTACTCCCCGGTGGCTGCGTCGAGCACCCTGTAGCTGCGCTGCCCTGTCTCAGCCTGTTTCTTTTTCTGTTCAGCTTCCCATTGTGGCCCTGCAACATGGAGCATGTGGTACAGTAGCTGCAAGCCCACCTCCATGGTCTGTCGCAGGATCACCAATCTCTCGGCGACGTTTGCCGAGCAAGCAAACGACATAGCTGCGGATCGGTTCTTCTGGTTCATCTGCGCCCAAGTGTCTGCATCAACATTGAGCATGTCTGGAGGAGCTGCTTCCTCAACCGCCCCACTCTCGCAATCATGCGAGGCGTCGGCCGAGCCAGGCCGGCGGAATAGCGCCACAGCCTCGAGGCTGTCCCAGGAGTTCTCATCGGCGTCGTCTTGCTTGGCACTGTTGACAAGCCCAGGTTGAGGCTTGCCTGTGTACTTGGACAGCACCCGTGGCCACAATTGCCACACACAGGAAAGGAGACCGATGAAATCTACTGGTCGGTCCGCTCCCAGCCAAGCCTTTCTTGACAGCAGGCCACACTTCGATGGGATCAAAGACCACGACACAAATCCCAGGAACATCTCGAAGGTTTGCTCAGGCGATGAGCAACATCCGGGCCCACAGTAATGGATAATTCGAGCCGACTGCAAGTCTGAATTGCAGTATTGATTCAGCACAAACTGTCTCTGGGCATTGATGCGCGGACTTGCGCCAACTGCTCGTGTTGACACAAACAGATCAAGCAACTCCTTCCGGTAAGCTGCGATCTGTCCTCCTGGAGGGAGATCGAACACGATCTCGAGCTCTTCGTGAAATATTTGCTGCAGACATTTGCGCAGCTTTTGCGCAGAGCCTACAGACTCAAGAGCCAGGCCAGTTTGGACCACTCCGGATATGGTCTTGGCCTCTAGGTTGGTTGAGAACTTCAGGGAGGAAGCAGCTTTGTGGACACTGCAACCAATCAAGCCCGTCGTCTGGTCTGGATTCTGGCGTTGGATCTCACGCTCAGCCACCAAGTTAGCTGAATACCTATCGGCGACAGCCAGCCGAACTTGCAAAGGGTGCTTTTCTCGGAAGTGCCGCAGCTCGGGCACTTTGTTCTCAATGTCTTGAAGCACTGCTAACTGGTTTTCGCCTGTGGTGCGATCTATGCAGTACAAGTGCGTAGGAACTTCACATGTCACGAAGTGATGCTCCTTGCTCTGCACATCCACAGAGAGAAAACCTCAGCGGGCGAGAGACTCAGTCTAGCCTAGAGTCTAGAGTCTAGAGTCTAATCAGGGTCTAGGGCCCTAGGGCCTCAAGTACCGGGTAGTTATCTGCGCGCTGGCACAAGTCACAAGTCTTCGCTGTGTGCAAACACTGGGTCCTTGTTAGTGATTGATTGGGCGTACCGTTACTCATCAAGCCGAGCTGCCAAGTGTCCACTCCACACAAAATATTTTGGCATGGGTGTAGCTGTCTGCGTTCGCTTTGTCGCCAACTGCAGTGAGGTGCGAAACTTGCCCGAGCGGTGGATGATGATAAGTCGCCAGTGACATTGGCTGGTCGCTGCTTGCACTTGCATCATGCAGGAAAGACTTCGCATCTCGCACCTTCAACTTCAAAGGCGTCTCATCATAACGCACCTTGGACACAAACATCAATGGCCGAAACCGTGGGCCACGGTACACTTGCAACCAGCCCCGGAAGAAAGCTCCCAACAGCCAGGTCGTGCTGTAGAGCAGCGCACAAGCGAACTGGACCAATTCCCGTCTCATGCTGGTTTCAGGCACACCAGTGGCTCGTCTGGCAGCGCGGAAGCTTGCAAAGCTCGGCTCTGTCACATAAGTCTGCACTACAGCCTCCAAAGATGTCTGGCCCGCCTCAGCCGGAACCATAGCTTCGTTGGCCTCCTGTCCTTCATGCTCTCTATCCACGCCCTGGGTCTGCAGCTGCCGCTGCATAGCCGAGCGTGCTTGGCGAAACCAGCTAAACAAACTCTGGTGCAGCCGTGTCCCAATGTGCTGCAGACTGCTGGGGTTCCCATACAATCGATTGGCCGGGACGGCCACTCTATCGGTCTCTGCAGCCTCCATCTGTGCTGCATGACCAGGCGGAGGGACTGCAGGCAGAAACATTGCGTCCCAGGAATCATAGTCTGCGTCAGCAGCATTTACATGTACAGATGCAGTAGGCTGAACGTCGTCCGCTGCCAGAGACGGATGATCATCTGCTGCAGCTGAATCTACTGCATAGGAAAGCAGCAGATCGTCCCAGTCGCCTACGCTTTCATCCTCCATGCTCTTGTTTCGGGCCAATAGCTAGGACGCCCCGGAGCTTCTGTGGATTGACAGCTACGATATCTCGGCCCATGCATAAGACAACATGACCACTGCAATGCAGAACCAAGACTCTCAAGACTGACCAAGACACGGAACTGTGTGCGCTTGAACGGCTCAAGTGGCAACCGAACATATTAGTACCGGCCTCGGCCGACGGATCTTGATCCAGTCCGCTGCATCCATGTCCAGGCGGGCCACGTAGTAGCCACCCTTCCGAAAGGGGACTGCCTTCATTGCAGCCATGAACCTGTGCATACGGGTGATGGTTGGACTGGCGGAAAGGTAGATGTGGGTTTTAGCTAAGGCAGCCAAGGCTTACTGACTGCTCATACATTCTACAATGCTACAACCGTCTGATGCGAGATGACCGCACATGGAGGTCAGCAATGGTCATGGTCACAACAACAAAGAGAATCAGAAAGGGACAGGAAAGGGAGAGTGTGAGGGAGAGGGAGAGGCGGAGAGGGGGAGGGCGATGAATTCATGATGCATGAAAGTGCAGCACAATAGAACCATCCAAGAAATGTGTAGATGTCCTACTCTAGATATACAAAGCGAGACGCATCGAGATATGAATCAGATGCAAGCCAATGTAAGCATGCGACAGAGCTGCAAAGAAGAGAAGCAGACAGACTCGGCAGAATGAAGCAAGCAAGCCAATCGCGGGGAGACCCGTACGATTCGCGGAAACGTTTGCATGGTTTGCTGGTTTGCATCCTGCACTCCAACTGAACTGATTCACCACCCACCCACCCCTCACAAACATGCTGCCCGAAACGCGACAACAAGCAACAAACATCGAGCTCAATGAGCAAACCTGACTCTTGACTAAACGTGGCCTCTCGTAAGGACTCGTAGGATCCGTCGTGCTTGTTCGCTGGCCGAATCCCGCCACTTGCTCCGTGATTCCCACATGAGGCTCATACTTCTGATAGAAGTCGACGACTGACTGCATGGTCGTGCCGTGCATGCTGTGGCTCGCCACCGAGCCGTCGGAAAAGCGCTTGCAGCGCATTACACTGTAAGGATTACAAGGTGACCCAGTCACTGCCAAATTGATGGCATGCTTGGTGCTGTGATCCTTAAGCATGCTCTCCAAGCTCTCGTACATGTGCTCCACGGTGTGATTGGCTGCTACAATGGATCTGAAATGAGGATCCTTCTCAGCCCCTGCCAAACAGCGGAACGGGATACCAAGCGCCTGAGCAAAGGCTTAAAGTCTTAAACAGTGCTTATACTTATACTCTAGTGACTCTAGTATGGCTTATAGTAGAAGCCAGAAAGTTGGAACATGGTTTTAGGAGGATTAGTGCTAGGATCCCTTATACTTTACCTTAAGGGCATGGAGATAATGATGTTCCAACTTTCTGGGTTCTACTGTGGTCTGGCCTTAGTGCGGTAGGCTTCATGAAATGATTGCTTCCTACGCCATGCGGGTGCACTTCTCGGGTCTATGTTGGAATGCATGTTTTTTTGACTTCGGAGTATTATACAGGATCGAATATCTAAGTTGAAACAGTGAAACACTGCCAGCTGGCACACCCAAAAAACAGCGGTGATTGGAGAAGTCTAGGCACACGGAGTGCCTCGCCTTCGCAGAAGATTCCCGTACATGCTGACATCACTGCTTTCACATTCAATGATTGTTGGTGGCACACATTCATCTCTTGCGTGTGAAGCTTCAAAAGACGTCCCCACCAGCTGGTGACTCTAAAGTTCAAGTTGGCGGGCTTGGCAAGGGGGCCCGATGCAGCAGCGTCTGAATCCGACATGTATTCGGCTGTCACAGAGCGCAAGAGGCCCACACTGTGATTTTGGGCCTTGAGCTCCGTCTCATGGCTGTTTAAAGCTAGCCTATCTATGCCTGTATCCCAGCTATCCCTGCTTGCCAGGGACACCAGGACATCATCCCAGTCACCCACCGACATCGGGCCGACAGGGCTCACACATGTGCAGGCAACCTCACCTGATGACCGCCTTCGGCACATGCAACTCGCGCCCATCTGCTTCATGCATTCTTGTCGCCTGTCCATTCCTGAACTACTTATAGCATCCATTGTTGTCTAAATACCAGATACCTATCCTTAGGCTTTGCGGTTGTCATAAGCCCAGCATCGTTCTCCGTGTCCACAACTGCACAATCCTTCATCTCAGTAACAACTTGCAAGCCGAACCGAGCGAAGAAGCTGATCCTGGGAGAAAGCAAGGAGCTAGGGCCAGGCCAGGGGTTCAGGGATTAGCGGGGTTAGGGTCGAGGGTCTAGGGTTTAGGGCCTGGGGTTGAAAATTAGGGACAACACGAAAAGGACGTAGCATAGCATGCAAAAAACAGAACATAAGAAAGAAATGATATGACTGACTTGAAACACCATGAACCGTTGGATAGCTAACCAGACTGTCTTGCCTAGTGCTCAGCTGTGATGTTGCTGGAGACCTCCAACAATGGAAAGTTTCTGCAGGGCTTTCTGAAGTAGTTCTGGGAGAAACGGGGAATTGAAAGCTTCTCCGGAATACTGGTACAGTAGCTGTCACCATTATTACGATTACCTAGAAAACCTTGGAGAGGGGCCCCGGACAAGAGCTCTTGTTCGGTTTACTTCTATTTGTCTCGGTGGTCACCACACTCATCAGTCACAACGTTACATATGAAGCTTACAATGGTTCTACATGCATGTTACATGGTTGTGAGGTCTGTGGTGACGAATCACGTTGCTCTTCCTATTATCCCTAAACCCTACACCCTAAACCCTAAACCCCTAAACCCTAAACCCTTATCTTCCTATTCTTCCTCCCACTCCTTCCGCTCGGCGGCTCGCCGGGAGCGGGGGGCTCCTTTTTGTGGCTAAAGTGTCATATACCCCGAAGCCCTAGTTCAAACATTAAGGCCACTATATCATAGTACCCTCATAAATCCCTTATAGTAAGCCTTATTGACCCCTTTAAAGGAACCCTACTTCAAGTATTAAGGCCCCTGCATTACCTGCCAAGCGTCATAGCCTGAGAGTCGAAAAAACAGCTGGCCTGAGCCGCCTCAAGCTGCGCATTCGGAGGGGTACCTTCCAGGGCTTTTATAAAAAATCTCGTAAAGTATGAGATAGCATAACAAAAATGACATAATATAATAACATCATATCATATTATGTAATGGTAATATGATACAACATAGCATATAAGAATAATTACACTATAGCATCATGATATCTTCTTCAGTGTGTTATATCTTAACACAATATAACAATATGATAAGTTATAATATGATATGCAATATGATACAAATGTCATGAAATGTTATACTGCATGCTTTTGTACTTTAAACGATATGTTTTCATATAATATACCGTTAGATTAAAATGCTATAGTATGGTATAATGTGACACAGTATTACATATTATAGGGTGCTATACTCCAATAAATTGTAGTGCAATCTACCGTTGTACAAAATGATATATGAAAATATCTTATACGAGAACATGAAATCTAACGAAATATACCCATAATATGATCAAATATTACAACAGACTATGCCGGAGATCATAGGTTACAGGATCTCGGGCTCCTGGTCTTCGCAGCATGGGGCTCAGGGGGGTTTTGGGCAGAGCGCCTCGGGTACGTAGCTGGCGCCCAGTGAAAAGCTTCTCCTGGGTTCTTGCTAAAGGTTTAGGGGTTTAGGAAGGGTTTAGGGGTTTAGGGGACTTAGTTTAAGTTACCATAATGAGGAAACCATGTTAGTTAATGTAGATCCCTTTTCTGGTGACTTATACTTTCAATCCATGAACAAGAACCCAGTCTCCTTGAGCCGGAATCGCTGAAGAATATTAGGACGATGACGCCTCTGGCGCAGTTTCTTCAGGATGGCCCGTATCTCATCCAAGCGCGTACCTGGGCCGATGGGCCAAGAAGAGACAAGGCAAATTGATTCCGACGCGCATGTTGACTATCATAAGCTCGACATAGCGCTCGGACAGCTAAGCTTCCATTTACAAGACTCAAAATACCGTCTCGTCGTCGTCGAAACTGAGGCTCGAATCGCTCCGTCTGGTTGTCACTGCTGCAATCGCCAACAATGGACAGTGCGTCCGACGCCAGCTGAGGAAAGTTACCAGCAGTCCATGCAACGTTCGAAACACAGTCGCCTGCAACCAGTCCTGGAGTGATTCCATTTAAGGCAAGAAGCAAACCCGAAACCCTAAAGACAAGAGCAATTGGACAGGATCCGAAGCCTGCTGCGCTTCCACCAGGCTTCCGAAAGAAATTATCCTCAAAACCCGAAACCCATGATCCTAAACTCTAAATGCCCCGATGTCCTCCAATGCAAGTGGAGAAAGCAGAGGCAAGGTAAGAAGCGACCCACGCAACGGAGGCCTCGACACCTCCGCGACGCGGTTTTTTTGTAGTAGGGAGTAGAGGTTCAGGGATTGGAGTGTAAGTTAAGGCCTGTAGGTTTGGGTTTTGGGGGTCATGGGAGGGTGGACCCGGGAATCACCCACATGAGTTGAGGTTTTTGCAGTTTGGGCATCGGGGTTCATCATTCGGAGTGACGCTCTCAGAACATGTTCTAGCGTCTCGACCAAAAGAGCCCAGCACCCAGCATAACGTAACAATTCGATTCGATGCAGTAGCATCGATGGCCTTTGCCCAATCTGCTCTGTTCTGCAGTATTCTGGCTCGCAGACTCGCAAAAGGGTTCAGGGTTTACGGTAGGCCTCGATCGACCCATTTCCAGCCATGAACTCCCTGTCACGGTTCGTCCTGACGTACTACCACCACCACCACCAGCACCACCGCCACCACAACATGCCACGATGGGGCCAACATTGGCATCAACACTGCCACCAGCACCGCTGCCACCAGACCACCAGAGGCAGCAGAAGTGGCAGCAGCAGCACGACCACCAAACACCACCACCGCAGCCACCACCACTCCTAGCATCACCAGCAGCAGCACAGGTGACCGCTACACCCGTCGGCATCGTGTTCATCATGACATTCGTCATCATCGTCATCAACAACATCATCAACAACATCTCCGTTATCATCATCACCTTCATTACCATCGCTGCTGTCGGTGGCAACAACTGCCCATTGCCAATCTCACCGTCACTCTCAATAGCATCAGCAACAACGCACGAGACAGCCGCCAACCCACAGCAACCGCTACCACTGCAACGAGAACCGCCATCATCGCCATCGTCAGCATTGACCCAACAATCGTCATTGTCATCACTGGTGTCGTCACCCGTCAGGATTTAGCATTGGCCTGTGATATCAGCAGCAAGGTCCACGTCGTTTGCAGCAATTGTGCCTTGGTCCCATGGCAGAAACAGCTGAAATCCTAAACCCTAAAGCAACTCTGAACCCCTAAACCCCAAGTCCCGAAACCCTAAACCCTAGGCCCTAAACTCTAAACCCTAAACCCTAGGCCCTAAACTCTAAACCCTAAACCCTAGGCCCTAAACCCTAAACCCTAAACCCTAGGCCCTAAACCCTAAACCCTAAACCCTAAACCCCCAAACCCCGAAGCCTCTCTCGGCCCTTAGAGCCCTGAGTCACCTGAGGCATAGCCAGAGCACAATAATAGATCATGAGCCCAGCATAGGCAATGTACTGCATCCTCGGTCTCCCCATAAATTCTCCCTTGCGGTTTTAGGGTTTCGGGTTTAGGGTTTAAGGGTTTAGGGTTTAGGGTTTAGGGTTTAGGGTTTAAGGGTTTTGGGTTTAGGGTTCAAGGTTTTTCCTATGAGTCAGGTTGAAGAGAACCCTTATAGAAACCGAAAACAGCACTACTGTGTCTTCTAGAACAAAGACAGCGCTGCTGCAGGACCCTAACACTAACCTTGAACACTAAACCCCAAACCCCTGCAGAAACCCTGAAGGAACCCTCCCAGAGACTCCAATATCCCTTAATTAAGGAATATACCTTAAATTATAGTAGGATCCTTAATATGATTTAAGGAATATTCCTTAACTAAGGGATATTGGAGTCTCTGGGCTTGCCGGAAACCTTAACCCTGAACTGGGCCCTAGTGTCGTCTGGTAGACATCGAAGAAGCAGGTGGTCGTATCAAAGGCTCGAACCGACTCCTTAGCCCACACATGAGACTTCTGTGCAGGGCTTAGGGTTTAAGGTTTGGGGTTTAAGGTTCGGAGTTTAGGAGTTAGGTTTACGGTGTAGGGTGGGGTTTAGGGCTTAGGTTTTAGGGTTTAGGTTTTAGGGTTTAGGGTTTGGGGCTGAGGGTTCCTGTAAGCTTTCCTTTGGGGTTCCTTTACAAGTTTGGAGTTTAGGGTTCCTGTAAGGGTTTAGGGTTTAGGGTTTAGGGTTTAGGGTTTAGGGTTTAGGGTTTAGGCTTCAGGGTTAGGGTCTATAGGGGTTTGGGGTTCAGGGTTCACCGTGAACTAAGGAGGAGTTGTTGACGGCGCAGTGGCTAGGGATCTTGTGACGTTGGAGCCAGCAGCTGCAAAAAGGGGGGGGGCCTTGCCAATTTCACTTATGTTGCCGGGTATTTCATAGCATCAATAATCTCCACATAGGGACCATAAATAAGAATACTAATCTATGTGGGTAGTTGTCAAGATTATGGCCCCCTTCTTGGGCACCCTACATATTCGGTGCCGTATTACAATAAGGAGCCCAAAAAGGAACCATGATTTTGACAACCACGCATGTAGGGACCCTAACGGAACGTTTTCAGGGCCCAGAATTACCTATACTATTTTGGGGTTTCTTATTATGAATATAGCATAATGGGCCCCAAAACCCTATTCTAACTACTAAGGCCCCTACAGTATCGTGTTTTCAGGATGGTTCTGCGGAACTCTCAACGAGACTCTGGGCTGAAGATGTCGGATGTCGGTGGCACCGGGCGTCCTTCAGGATCCAGCATCCTGAGACTGAAGCCACGGTTTGGGTTTAGGGTTTAAGGGTTTAGGGTTTAGGGTTTAAGGGTTTAGGGTTTAGGGTTTAAGGGTTTGGGGTTTAGGGTTTAGGGTTTAGGGTTGTAGGGGCCCTTCATAATTACAGGGCTTCGGGTCTTGGGGTTTAGGGCTTGAGGGTTTCAGGGTATAAACTATCTAGCATCCTGAGGACACGATACTGTAGGGGCGGCCTTAGTACTCAAAAGATGGTTTCGGGGCTAATTTTACTTTCTTCAGAATAGGGAACCCCAAAATAGTATAGGTAATTGTCAAAGCCTCCATAGTAGGGGCTTTCGTAAATTACAGGTACAGGGTTTAGGGGTTCGGGGTTCGGGCTTTAGGATTCATAATTGCACTAGGGCTTTGGTGTATCTCAATACCCAAATTACATTGAAAGGATAAGGGGATACTACTGTCAAACAGTGAGACATGCATATATTGCCATCGAGGACGCCAGGGAGAATGCCGGCCAACTTTAGCAGACAGGTAAGGCAAATAACATGATGGCGCAGGCACCGGCCGAAAATCAATATTCGGGTGCCAATCTCCTACCCATGAGCCATAAAACCCTAAAAGTTCAATCGCTACAAAACACTGAAAAGCGGCGTCGAGCAAGAACCCTGAAACCTGGTGGCCATCTGTTCGCGACAAGCAAGGAACAATGCTGCGCAAACTAAGGCTGGAAATCGCAGGGGGGTCTTCCTGAAACATAAAAAACCTAACACCCTATCCTATACTCTAAGCCCTAAGCCCTAAACCCTAAACCCCATGGTATCGTATGTCAACACCCTAAACAAGCTTGGTTTAGGGTTTAGGCGTTGGGGCTTGGGGTCGAGGGCTTAAGTTTGTACCACGGCTCACTGCCATTTTTTCAGCATCCACGAAGCATCACAATATGCACCGGCATGTTACAAACACTGCACAAGGCTGTTATACATGTTCGCTGGTATGTTCTATATATGATCCCGGTTCTCGGTTCACCGACCCCCCCCAATCGTATCCCCCCCCCCCCCCCCCCCACGCTCCCCAAGCCGAATCTGTTTGTGACTGCGCAAGCTTTTTCCACACGAGGGCTCACACGCCAAGCAGACCCACGCAGGAAACCCAAACCACACCACACCACACGGGGGAGTGGGGTAACCAGCCTAAGCAGACCCACTCCCAAACCACACCACACCGCACCACAGGGAGGGGGAAGCAACCCACAACCACACCACACCACGGGGGGGAGGAGGAACCATTGGGGGGGGGGAGGGGGGGGGGGGGCGGCCGAACCTATGTCGTAGTGTGCTGTACCAGTAGTGTGTTCTCGCCTAAAGCCCTAAAGCTCTCAAGCCCTAAAAAACCCTTAACCATCAATTCTGAAGCCCTTAAGCTCTAAAGCCCTAAAACACCCTGAACCCTTAAACAACCCTAAACCGCAAAGCCTGAAGCAGAGCGTCTGAGCGAGCTCCCGGAGGAGAGGCGCATCGGGTGGCCGAGGGCGGCTTGTTGAGGCAGTCTCCAGATTCCTCGTCTCATGCTTTAGGGGTCTTTTTTTTGTTGAACGCCTTTTTGCGACTGCTTTAGGGGTCTAGTGTTCAGGGTTTAGCGTTCAGGGTTTAGGGTTTAGGGGTTTAGCGGTTAGGGTTTAGGGGTTTAGGGGTTTAGGGGTTAGGGCTTTAGGGGTTTAGGGTTTAGGGTTTGGGACAATATGAAAAACGATCATGTCCACTTCTTGGGCTGCTTTAGTACCCATAAACATGTAAAAGGTTACCCAACTATGACAGAGACTCTCCATTACGTCCTCAGACAGAATTCGAGGCTCCGGCAGCTTCTGCAGGGAAACCTAAGCTACGAGGTTTAGGATTCAGTGGGATCGAGGGGTTCAGGCTTTAGGGTTCACAGTTCAGGATCTGGGTTGCGGGTGTGTAGGGTTCAGCCTGTCATATCGACAAAGACACCTGCAGGCTTCGTGGGCCCGCTGCATCGGAGAGTGTGGGAACCTCACTGGCCCAAAACCCAAGGGAATAAAAGTTGGAACTTTCAGACTCGACTACCTTACAAGAACCCCAATAGTTGAAAAGTTGAGTTTACAGCCAATAAGGAACGGGCAGGTCTTCCCAGATCCTCCGACCCAGGCTGTCACGCGTCAGGCCGAAGGATGCATTCGCATCTGCGAGGGCTTTGGCACCCAGCGGGTGTGCCTTCTCAGACTGGGGGGAGGTGTCTGGGCTTAGGGTTTAGGGGCTTAGGGTTTAGGGGTTAGGGGCTTGGTGTTTAGGGCTTAGGGTTTAGGAGGGTTTAGGGCTTAGGGTTTAGGGTTTAGGGTTTAGGGGCTTAGTGTTTAGGGCTTAGGGTTTACGGTGCTGAAGCCTTGTCCGGAGATATGTGAGACATGTTGAGTTCGAGGTCAGGAGGGCCTTTGACCAAAAGCCCGAGTCTCTCACACTGGAAGGGCAGGGGACTTAGTAAGTAGGTTATAAGTAGAGTTATAAGTACCCTAAATGGAGTTACCCCACTTGTAACCCTACTTATAACCTACTTCCTAAGTCCCCTGCCCTTCCAAGAAGACCTCTGAAATATCCCTCCAGCAAGATGCCCTGAAGAAGCCGTGCCGTTCGAAGCACTGTCGACTGGGAATTCGGGAGAACATCTCCAAACCCAATTCCCAGTGAATCCGAAGATCCTGTGCTGAATTACCGAAGGCCACGACCATGGCAGTTCGCTTATCCTTCCCAAGGGTTTAGGGTTTAGGGTTTAGGGTATAACCTAGAGACTCCAATATCCCTGAATTAAGGAATATTCCTTCCTTAACTCATCGTAGGCGTCCGTTTTATGATTTAAGGAATATTTTTTATTTGAGGGATATTGGAGTCTCTGGGAACCGGAACCCCCGCATTCCTTCAGGGATCTGAAGAATTCCATCAGCTCGCCTCGGCTCTACACCGAAATCTCAGCGGGTTTAGGGTTTAGGGTTTAAGGTTTAGGGTAAAGGGTTGTAGAGGGTTTCCGGATTTAGTGGTTTCAGGGTTTAACAGTTTAGAGTTCAGGGTTTGGTCGCGCGCTGTCCGGGTTTGGGGTTTCAAGGCTCACGGTTTACGGGCTTTCATGTTACACTGTTACACCATACCACAAACCATATTTTAGGAATTAGAGTCCCTCCACTTTAAACCCCCAAAACCCTCAAACCAAAAACCCTCAACCCAAAACCTCAGTGGGCGCACGGTTTCGAGGGTATTTGAGGGTTTGATAAATTGGAGCTTTTCAGTCCCCGGGGCTTCAGGAGCTTCCCGCTTTGGCCAAGCAGGTGAAAGCTCTAGACTGGTCCGAGTGCTTAAATGTCTAGATATAGAACAAATATTTGGTTGCACATATACATACATTTGTATACATATATATATATATACAGGTAGCTATAACATGTATGTAAAAAGATACATACATATACATATATCAGAAATATACCACAATGTGAAAGTGTGCTATGGACAGAGTTTGCATGCCGGGCTTCGTCTTGTGGCGTAAGGAGCTGAAAGCTCAGGGGCCAACAATCACTCTGAGGACAGTCCACATGCGACGAGTTAAGGATTTTTGGTTCAGGGTTTAGCTTTACGGTTGAGGGTGTAGGGTGAGCGTGACACGAATAAGATCCACAAGCAAAGGAACCGTGACAAGAATGACGATGAAGAAGAAGCAACCTAACAGCGATAGGCATGGAGATGCGCTCGATAAAGAGAGGGTCGACGCTGCTCTGCAAAGACACAGATAGGAAGGTTGCATCAACCTCACACCTGATCGGCTCTAGTAGAGCGAAGCATGATATAGCTGTAGACTCCGAGTTAAAAAAGCCGCTTCTCTTCAGATGCCTTGATATTAGGCTGCCAAATCAAGGGTCTACATGACTGCCGTGCCACCTGAAAAACGCCCTTCTTTGCTTCGATTCTGCCACAGGAAAGGGCAAGGCTACAATCTAAATCCTGCAACCCTAAACCCGAATCGCCAAACCTTCAGCCCTAAACCCCGAACCCGAAAGCCCCCAACCTGACCCAAACCTAAATCCGAAACCCTAAGACCCGAAGCCCTAAAGGCTTGACAAGAGCTAAGCCGCTGAGATCCAAGCTTTCCTCCCCGGCGTCTGATGTAGGGGACTCCGGAGAAACCTCCGCTCCCCATGTTATCACCAGGCCCAGCGTCCCAAAAACCTTGGGCTTAGGGAGCTTGGGGTTTCGGGCTTAGGGTTTAAGGTTTAGGGTTTAGGGTTTAGGGTTTAGGGTTTAAGGGTCGAGGGATTTCGATTTTGGGCTGAGGGCTTAGGGTTTAAGGAAGCATGAGAGGACAGTAGCAAGAGATTCCCACGAAACCGAATGCTTGCAAGTCCAAGCAACAAGGCCAAGGGCTCCGAGAATCCCAGCGACCCGCGTCGTCCCAATCGACCTCTCCGAAGACAGCGCATCTGGCTGACTGCTTTGGTCAACCAGAGTCTCTTTGTCACTATGCACCATGGAGATGCCGGCAGCCGAGGTGAAAAAAGCACAAGGCTCCAGCCGAAAAGCACAAGAAGCTTGAATGGACTGACTGCAGAATCCCGAAAGGCAGTCTCAACCTTTACGGCTTCGGGCTTAGGGTTTTGAGGGTTCAGGGTTTAGGGCTTCCCTTCTGTGCCAGACAAACCGAAGAGAGTTGATCGGGCCCTTGCCGGACCTGACCTAGAGCGATTTCGGCATGGTTTCGCCAATGACAGTAGGCTATGGTCTAACGTAAGCTAGAAGAGACCCCACGCCACAGACCCGATATCACAAAGAGTTCGCAAAGCAGGGGCTGCACGCGAAATGCCAATGTGCACTGCAATCTGTGTGAAACTATCTTGCCTAGGAACCGAACTGACGGAATGAACACACTCAAGCAAACTCGTGTGCCGAAGAAGCTTGCACTCAAAGCCACGAAAATACTGGCAAAATCCTTGGAAAAGCTCCGACAATTCCGACAATGTAGCTTCTTGTGGCAACGATCTCGTCTGCTCTCCGTTGTCGGGCAGGGACTGCGGCGTGGCATCTCTGCTACGGTCACCGGAAAACAGCTGGAGCCAAGTGGCCTTAATGCTACTAACCCTAAAACTAAAACCCTAAACCTCAAACCCTGAACCCTTACATCTGAACTGACCAAGGCCCGGACATGCTAAGAATCGCAGCCGGGAATACTCAGGAAGCTGCAACTTCAAGGTTTCAGGGTTTAGGGTGTAGGATTTCGGGTTGAGGGCAGGTTGCCAGACATGCTAGGCCTATGAATACCGAACAAATTCTCCTCAGCCGCATATTTGACGGTACTAGTACTGGCACTGGTAGCGGTAGTAGTAGTCGTCGTCGTCGTAGTAGTAGTAGTAGCAGCAGCAAAAGCAGTAATGGTCGAAGTGGCAGAAAGCACACAGTAACAATAACAGTAGTACTTGTAGTTCGGCAACCACCACCGCGGCCATTGTAATCACAATACCACATGCTGTGTTGTTATCTCGTCGGAGGTTAGGGTTTAGGGCTTGGATTTACTGCAACTTACGGCTCGATGCCCGCATCAACCCCGACAAAAAGTAATGCCAGCCGTGCAGGCGAAGCACACCATATGCAATACGCACAAACTGCTGCACGAGAACATGCAGAAACATGAAGGGGTATGCCGTCATCCACTGCAATTGGAAGAAGTCAAGTTACATCTGCCAATGATTCAAACAACTGCGAAACAGTGCGGCGACAGGCGACAAATACATTCGAGTTATGACCATTCCCGAGAACTATATACACACTATGCCTTATGAGAACCTTGGTACCTATGCAATAGGATATCATCGAGAATATATCGTATGTATATACATATTATATGCAATCCACTTGACTCAAGAATGCTGCAGAGATGCCACAGTGGTGTATGACAGCTTGTACCACACAGGAAACTACAGTTCGCGTGCTCAGGACTTCGAAGGCAACTTTGTGCACCACGGCTTTGGCCCTACACGCAGAAGGAGTGAAGCGCGCCCAGGGAATCTGAGCTGCGTGCACTCAGCTCTGACTCAAAATCCTGGGTTGCGACTGACGGTGGTTGAAAGACTTGGGTTTAGATTTCAGGGCTTCGGAGTTGGGGGATGGGGTTTAGGGGATGTACCAACAAGTAATGCCATACGACCATAGCCGAAAGTAAACAAACATACCAGTGTCACCTAGAATCTTTTTCAGTCAACAGCTGCCACACCTCAGGCTGCTCCAAGATGGCTGTCTCCAGTTGCACCTCACGCGCGACGAGTGCCTCGAACATCATCAGAAACATGGCCACAGCGCACACCGGGTTGTCCAGTAGCTGACAGGCGCCTTCCTCCATTCGCAAGTCGGCGTGAAGCTCGGCGATGATCTGGTGCAGCCCGGTCTCTGCGAAGGATGCTCTGATGATCATCTCTTCTTGCAGCTCGATCATCTCGGTGTTCCTCTCATCGTAGTAGTTCTGTCGCAGATAGCCCATGGTCAGTTGGAAAGCTTTCTGGGTCCGAAGCTGCAGGTTCCGAAGCTTTCCTTGGAAGCTCGGTGAGCTGCACAGAATCTCCACAGACCTCCGCAAGGACTTTTCCTGATGGGTGACCGGGCTTTCGGTGGTGGTCACGATGGTCAGGCATTGCCACGTCTCGTTGCACACCTGAGGATTAGGACATACTTCTTCAAACTACGACGTGACGGTACTACTGTCTTCGTCGTTGCTAGTATTAGTCTTGTATATGTTGTCTAACGAATAAACGAAGCCGCGTTTTTGATTGTCATTGTGACTGTTGTTGCTTTTTGCTACAAGTATCAGGGCTACTGTTACTGTCATGGTCATCGCTGCGGTCATGGCGATGGTTCTGTTTCTTGCTACTCTCACTATTGTTATGACTACCCAAGATTCTCGAACCCAACGACACCCACGCCATCCTGAGCCCTGTTATTGCTACTTCTGTTATTACTGTCATTGTTACCATTATTGTCATGAATAGTAGCAGCAGCAGCAGCAGTAGCAGTAGCAGTAGCAGTAGCAGTAGCAGTAGCAGTAGCAGTAGCAGTAGCAGTAGGAGTAGGAGTAGCAGTAGCAGTCGCAGTCGCAGTCGCAGTCGCAGTCGGAGCAGTAGTAGTAGTAGTAGTAGTAGTAGTAGTAGTAGTAGTAGTAGTAGTAGTAGTGGTGGTGGTAGTGGTAGTGGTAGTGGTAGTGGTAGTGGTAGTGGTAGTGGTAGTGGTAGTGGTAGTGGTAGTGGTAGTGGTAGTGGTAGTGGTAGTGGTAGTGGTAGTGGTAGTGGTAGTAGTGGTAGTGGTAGTGGTAGTGGTAGTGGTAGTGGTAGTGGTGGTAGTGGTAGTGGTAGTGGTAGTGGTAGTGGTAGTGGTAGTGGTAGTGGTAGTGGTAGTGGTAGTGGTAGTGGTAGTGGTAGTGGTAGTGGTAGTGGTAGTGGTAGTGGTAGTGGTTGTTGTTGTAGTCGTATTAGTTTTGAGTAGCAGTACTCTTTTGATTCACTACTGGTATTGTTGGTATTGTTATTAGTAGTCGCAGTAGTAGTAGTAGTAGTACCTCGGCACCTTATCTTAGTACTACTATTTCTCATTAATACTATTGGTGTTATTAATACTATTATAATTGTTTTTACACTCAGTTATTACCAAAGTAACTACTAATATTAGAAGTAGTAGTGCTACTATTCTTAGTAACTAGTAATATGCGAAATATTAGTATTACTTGTTGTCGCCCGGGCACCTTCATGACCCTGCTCCAAAGCTCCTCACGCCACGGGACGCCGAGGCACCGCGGCTCGCGCGCCGCCTCGGCGCCGTCGGCGGCGGCGGCACGGAGCAGGTGACTGCCCTCCTTCAAGGGTTAAGGGTTTAGGATTTAGGGTCTAGGGTTTAGGGGTTTAGGGGTTTAGGGTCGGTTTAGGGTCGGTTTAGGGTTTAGGGGTTTAGGGTTGGTTTAGGGTTTAGGGTTTATATAGGAGATCAGGTGTTTGAGGTTAAGGATTTATATGGGGGGTGTTGAGGAAGTTTAGGGTGTAGGGAAGTCTCGGGCTTAGGCTTGCGGGCTTGTGGTTTAGGGCTTTAGGCTTTAGGGCTTACGGCTTTGGGATGGAAGTTAAGGGGTTTGGATTTGGGTGGTTGTCAAATTAAGGTCCCTTTTTGGGTACCCTGAATAAGAGGTCCCTATACTATAATAGGGACCTCAAAAGGGGACCACAATTTTCACAACCGCCCATTTGTGGGTTTAGAGTGACTGCACTGTGACTGCCCTCCTTGCGCAACTCCAGGGCCGCTGAGCGCGTGCTGATGGGATATCCTTAGGCTTGGGGCTTTCTGGGTTTGGGGTTTAGGGTTTTGAGGTTTAAGGGTTTAGGGGTTTTAGGGGGTTAGGGTTTAGGGGTTTAGGGTTTAGGGGTTTGGGGGTTAAGGGTTTAGGGGCTTAGGGTTCCGGGAGATCGCAAAAGGCTTTAGGGTTCAAGGCTGTCTGCTGACACATAGGGGATTTTTCATGATTTCAGGGTCAAAGGCTTTGTAGTGACTCATAGGGCGTTCGGGGTTTCGGGACGCTTCAAGAAAACCTGGTCAAGCAAAGAACATGCTAAGCAAGGCCTGTGTCTGCTTAAAGCCTCATCCACAAGTTTCGCAAAGCTCTCCAACTTTGCTGTGGCCCGGATACTCAGGGACTCATCGGCAATGACATCCATCAATGTTGCAACTAGAATGGCAATCAACTGGCTCAGGATGCTCTGGTAATCTGATTCACACTGCAGTCGAACCCCATTAGGTTTCGCCAGCGCACCTGTTTTTGAGAAGCCGTCATGGCGATCGAGAGGTCGCAAGGCCGAGTTGGCATAAAAGCAGCAGAACATCAGGCCAGCGTAGGAGAAAGTCGGGGACGAAAAGTACACGAACAAGGCAAGAAACTCAAAAGCGAAGTAAATGCAAAGAAAAAGTGCTGCGGCAACATCCCAGCCGACGAAAGCTTTCAGAGAGCCGCACGTGCCAACTGTCAGCGTCCCCAACAAGGAGCCAAAGGCAACGCCCATGAAACGGTCCATGTTCTTCTTCAGTGCGGCTGCCTGATTACCACCCTGGAAGATCAAGTAGGCCACAGTGCCTGCCGGCGTGGCATTGAAGGCAGGCACGAAGGAACCGGTCTGCATTCCGATCCCAAACCATCCAATCACGAAGCAGAGCGTGAAAGCCACCGAGAGCTTCAGGCAGTTCACCACGGCCTTCCAGGTCTGCAGGTCTGCTCCTGGAAGCGCCCGAACGCCGAGAAGAAATCCCCGACAAGGTCCAACGGCCACCTCCGAAGGCTCGAACTCCGCCATGGCGATGAGAAGATCTGCCACCTTCTGTCTGGTGCTTGGTAGGGAATGGGGGAATGGATCTCTATAGTGGTCCCTATATGCTCCCCAATAAGTGTCCCCAATATCCATGCCCCCATTCCCTACTAAGAACCGGATGCCTTCTGGCTGTAGCCGGAAGCACTGGAGGCCAGCGCAAACTGGGGCAAGTGGGCCAACGTGAAAAGCCGCTGCCAGGATCCCTGGTGCATGAATTTGGCCTTCAAGGCACTTAGGGTTTAGGGTTTAGGGGTTTAGGGCTTAGGGTTTAGGGTTTGGGAGAATCTGGCCTTCAAGGCCTCATGCGCCTTTAGTTGGGCATCCTCCAAGGCACTCAACCAGAACTCTAGGTGAGACTCCTCCTCTGCATCCCAGGTGATGCCTTGCCTCGGGTTCTTGTTAAGGAAGTTAGTTTAAGTTACCATAATAGGGCTCTGTAGTAAATAGTATGTGGTTTCTTTATTGTGGTAACTTATATTAATGTTAAGTTACCATGACCGGGATCTATTGTAAATGGTATGTGGTTCCCTTATATCTAAGTCACCATAATCGGGATCTACAGTACATATAGTACCTGGATTCCTTATTATGGTAACTTAAACTAAATCTCTTCACAAGAACCCAGTTGCACAGCTGCCTGGCAGCTTTGCTGCAATGCTTCCCTGGCGCTCTCGATGAGCTCCCGGAGCTTTTCCAAGTCGAAGATGTGGGGTGACTGGCGCAGCTCCTCGGCTCATGTTGAGGGATTTAGTTTAAGGTTTTGGGTTTAGGGGTTTAGGGGGTTTAGGGGATTTAGTTTAAGTTACAATGATAAGGAAACCATGTTATTTACTACAGATCCTTCTTCGGGTAACGTAAGGGATGTCCCTTAACAAGAACCCAGGCTCTTGGGCTGGGTTCGAAAGCTTTGCATGCTGCACTGCCATGACCATGGACTCCAGCCAGCCGATCAGAAAATCGAGGTTGTGACACATCTGTAGAAGCATCAGTCGGGACTGGCCAGCGGACCCCAGGTCGAAGCATTCCCACCAGCTGCTTTTCAAAAGCCCGCGAATCTCCAAGAGCTGTTGCTGCAAGCTTTGAACCTCAACTGCGAAGACGGAGGCCGCTTGTGGCCTCATCCTTAAGCATCCCATCTCCAAGAGCTGTTCAAGGAGCCGGCCGTGAGACCATGTCAAATCAAGCATCATGTGCTGGGCTTTCCTGAGTAATGTTCGAAACTTGTTTCAAAATTTGATACATATATTATATATATATATATATGTATATGTTCTCACCAGCATGCTTACCTCACTACGGTTGCTTGAATACATCAAGTTCGCCAAAATCGGCCAAGCTTCCGTAAGGCAGAGATGTTCATCCACGCCGCAACCAGCAGTGCGAAGATGCATCCTATGATGGTTCCCGTCAGGGCACTCGTTTCTGCAGCGTGAAGCTGGACGTCAAGGCCTTGGCTGAACAAAGTCTGGTCAAAGGGGTTCAGGAAGCACATGGAGAAGTAGGCTTGCCAAGACAGCGCATACATCTTGCCATTCGTGGCGAAGCCAAGGCCGAACATCAGCAGGACAAACACGAGGAAATCCACCCAGCCGAAAACCTTCGTCCAAGTCTCGTCTGTTTTGACACCGTCAGGGAAAAGGTAAAAAATCAGCCAGCAGTTCAGCACTGGGAGAAGTGTACCATAAAAGCCTGTCCAAGCCAGAGCAACCGTGCTCCCCAAGTCCTTGTACAATGTAAAGACCACTATCACCACAACATAGCTCATTGACCATCCCTGCCGTTGCCACCAGTTCAAGCAGTTGGCACCGTAAGTGGCAGCACAAAAGAACGTCACCAGCGCGCCCCGCCACGCCAAGTCCACATGAAAGGCAAAACTGGTGCCATAGCGAGATCCACGGAACACTTCTCGTTGTGCACAGCTCAAGCTGTCGGAAGGCTTTGCCAAAGCCAGCTCCTCGTCTTTGGCGAATCTTTGTCTCCAACGCCGGGTGTTGTGCTCAGAAACCCCCACGATCAGCAAGAAGCAGCCCATCAAACCGAGACAACATGCTGCAAAGACAACCCAGAAGTCGCGAGAAGGTACGGCAGACGCTTTGCCATACGCAGTGCTCTGAACATCTGTAGGCGGAATGCGGCCGGTTCTGTCATGCAAGAACTGGCTGTTGTTCATCGCCAGGTAATGGCCAAAGCTTTTAAGCACATCAGCTGTTGAGCCCAACTACATTCGCTCTGCTTAATATTTGCTCAACATACCGAGATACACCGTTCTATGCCAACGATCGCGGGCAAGACATGTGAAACTTCTTCGACAAGGCACTGCTCGTCTTCCAGAACACTCTTCAGCTTTCAATACCCACTCGAAAGCTTGTATGTTTCAAGTTGGAATTGTTGCTGAATGAAACATCTCGGAGTCGACAAATGTCGAGTGCTGAGTTATTGGAAGCCGTTACTTGCGTTTGCTTGGTGCTTAACAGTGACTTGCATAAACTGGGGAGGCCAATTTACTCACGGTTTTTAAGGAAGTGGCGGAAGGAACACAATGACTGCTACAATGGATCCAAAAAAAGTACTTTGGCGATACATCCTGCTTCCCCCGACGAAAAGCAACCTTGATGTGGGAGTTTGGAATGTGCGAATATTGATCCCCTGTTGACCGTTTCAAAGGCCCAAATGACGCCGCAATGGTAAGTACTGTCCGTTCGGCCGCCACGCTTTACAGTAGCACTTTTTTTTTTGCGTGGGCGGGCCTCAAAGACAGCAGGTTGCTGCACTCGGTCCCAGTAAGAACTACAATAATGCCAAGATAAAGTCAACTGTACAAAAGAAAAGACAACGCATGACAAGGTGAGACAGGCCGCGACTAGCAGACTTAGCCGGCAGACGTCGTTCGGCAAGACATGCCCGAAACCTAGCAACTACCACCGCTCAGATGCCCCGCTTCCCAGTCGGACTGAGTTGCGCAATGGCACATAAGCTGCCCAGCATCCAAAGGGGGGCAGGCAAAGCACATACCCTTCCTGTCCGTTTGGTGCACTTGGCCCAGGAGCCCAAGGAGGGCCACGCAAGGCCAAAACGGAGAGGCGCTTGGTGTGAAGGAATGCGCCCAAGCACCCATACAGAAGCGAGAGCATGCCACAGTGGCAGGTGCAGTAGCACTTTAATTCAAGCCCAGCTTTCCAACAAGGTGGGCCTCGCAAGGGCAGACACTCAGATTTCCGCACTATGCAGCAAGCCAGGCAGCATTGTACATGCCATGCTGGCAAGCGGTCGCGTGCAGGGCACTAGCACATACCCTTCCTGTCCGTTTGGTGCACTTGGCCCAGCTTCCCAAGGAGGGCCTCGCAAGGCCAAAACGGAGAGGCGTTTGGTGTGAAGGAATGCGCCCAAGCACTCATACAGAAGCGAAAGCATGCCACAGTGGCAGGTGCAGAAGCACTGTAATTCAAGCCCAGCTTCCCAACAAGGTGGGCCTCGCAAGGGCAGACACTCTGATTTTCGCACTATGCAGCAAGCCAGGCAGCATTGTACATGCCATGCTGGACAATCGGCCGCGTGCAGGGCACCACGCGTTCCTAGCCCAGCTTCGCACACGTGGGTCTCGCAAGCGCAGAGAAAAAACACTCAGCGACCACATCGAACACCATATTAAGAGCTGCGCAATAAAGACGCCCATGCCCAGCTTCCCACCATGGTGGGTCTCGCAAGGGCAAGGGCTAATCGAAGCAAGAAGAATCCCGGCAAGGTAGGACAAAAACCGGCAGCGGAGATCGCAGGCGTGTAATGGGGAGCTCCCAAGGGCTCCATGGGAAAGTAAAGCAGTCTCGCCAAACCAGGCCATCCCACAGCCCAGAGTTGCATTGCTGAATGGCCTAGGCCCGAAAGAAGTCAGCGCCCTCGTATAGTGCGAGGACAATCCGACAGACAAGTCGCGACGCCGGAGCCAGCACCATTAAGGCCTCGAGATCGATTTGTGGAATGGTGGCGCGCACCTGAAAGCCAAGTCGTACGATCAACTGAAAGTTGGTCGCGACCCAGACGCGGCGCTTGTGGATCATCTCGCCTGGCACGTGCGTTTCATCCTCGCAGCCGCATAGGTTCTCGGAGCGTTAGGTTACGAGCCATGGCCACGCTTCCTGAGAATCTTGTGGCTCAGATTGTCCATTACGTCTCTGGGCGCTCGCTGCAGGTGCTCTTATGCCCCACCATCGGATGCCACTCGGCAGTTGCTGTCCGCAATGACCGCATGAGCGCAGGGCAGCCGGCCTGGTTCTTCGACAGCAGTTTACTGAATACTAGGGGTCTCTGCCTTCTTGGTGCAGCGCACTTTCAGAGAAGCACGAAGGTCGTGTCAAGCGGACAGGTTGCCATGGACCGCATCGCTGCTAAACAGAGATAGGGGCAGCTCGTTGACTAAAGAGTGCCAGCCGTACCATAGGCGGCCCGCACATCTCACAAGGGCCATACGGGAGCCAGCCCGGCATCCTCTAAAAGTAAGACTCGCAAGGACAGCTGCGTTCCCAGAGCAGTCACATCCACCTATTAGACACAGCACATGAGTGACAGCACAGTTCCGATGAGAGGACCTGAGCATGCCCAATGTAAGGCCAATGGTGAGACGGGCACCAGGGCCGCACATGATCCAGGCCTCAAATTCTCACCATCCCAGACCGCCGCTAAGCCGAATGGCCAGACGGTCCACGAGCATACGTAAAACCAGAAGGAGCACTTGTATCGGCAGAAGGGCACTGCAGTAGACGACGTGGTGGGCTGATCCGCATGCTGCCATGAGGCGGCAATTTCATCTACTAGCAACCACCACCAGACCTGTGGTCGAGACTATTCCCTCCACGAAAGGTCATAAGCTTTGTCATCGCCTTTCTCTTTTTGTTTCTACTTCTGCTTTCTTCGCTCTTACCCCTTAAGCGATTCGTCCTTCAGGTCTCTTCCCCAGACCTTCTTCAAGCCTTTCTGCAAAACCAATCGGCCTGTGGAACCTGGGTTTCAAACGTGATCTGGGTTACAACCTCGGTGTCTAAACCGGGTTCCAAATCTGGGTGAACCTGGGTTTCAAACCAACCTGGGTTTAAATCTGGGTTAACCCGGGGTTGAATCGAACCCAGATTTAAACCAAATCAGAACCCAGATTCGAACCCAGGTGTGACACAGGTTTCAAACCTGGGCTAGGTTGTTGTTGTTGTTCCCCCAGACTTTGTCGCGACCGCACTTGAGCAACACCCCGACGTCTTACGGGACCAATAGCCTGCAGGAGGCACCACCTCTGTGGACGCGGCTGCTTTGCATTGACTGTGTGGCTCTCGCGCCGGGATGTGTCTTGCAACAGAAGCTCCTGGCTGGGGTGCTTTTTGGACGGCAGTGTTGAGTCCTTGCAGATGCCAGCCACAGCTGACACATTGATGAGGTCAGCGATGTGACGAGAGGCCGCGCAAAGGCAGACCATCCACAATAGAACGCAATAGGCCAACTAGACCCTGCTTCCCATGGATGGACATCGCAAAAGCCAACCCAGAATTGCACAGCGGTCCAGCCCAGCTTACCACATGGGTATCGCAAGGGCACAGTGCAAGAACGCATCGCAACAAGCTGGGTCGGGTGCAGCTGTCAGCCAGATATTGCTTCTCAGTGCAAACGTCGCAAAGCCAAATAGACCCAGCTTCCCAAGGAAGGGCATCGCAGGGGCCAATCGGGAGGGCAAAGCGGTCCAGCCCAGCTTACCACATGGGTGTCGCAAGGGCACATTACAAGAGCGCATCGCATCAAGCTGCGTCGAGGTCCAGCTGTCCGCCGGACATGGCTTCTCAGTACAGACATCGTAGAGGTTGATCGGACGGGTCCCAACGGTGCAACCTGATAAGCCCAGCTTCCCACGAGAGGGCATCGCAAGGGCCTATCGTAAGACACGAGTTGCGTAGCGCCGCCCGGCAATCTCCCGGAACCAGTGTCGCACGGAGAGGTTTGCCTGGTCCTGACGGTCAAAATGCCCAGAACCGAAATCGTCTAATACAGAGAGACAGCCGGAGCCGACCCGCTTTTGCAACCAGGTTTAGCTTCGCAGAGGGGGGCATCGCCGGGGTTAAGCTTGAATAAGAGAACGGCACTGCCCAGCTTCCCACCATGTGGGTGTCGCAAGGAACACAGACGATGTAGTATTGCAACCAAGTCCAGTCATGGGCTCGATGTCGTTATGTAATGGCTGTGCACTCGGCCAATGGGCTCCGTTGCGGGATTGTCGCACCCGAGGGTTTGTGAGGACGACGACGCTTTCCGGCAACCGCAGGTCATGTCAGGCACGTCTCCAAAGAAATGCAACGCAGGAACCAACGAGCTCCGTCAGTCCAGGCGTGGCATCCCGGGCACCTCCGGGATCGAGCAGGGACCGTGGAGCGGCAATGCCCAGCTTACCACCAGGTGGGTATCGCAAGGGAGGAGACACGGCAACTGGGTCTGTTATGGACCCGCGGTCAACTGGGATATGCAGGCCGACTTCGACCAGCAGGCAGAGCCGCCTTAAGAGCGTCTGGCTTCCCACAAGGCGGGTGTCGAGGGATGGCTGAGAAGAGCTAGAATCGAAGATTCGCAGTGTTGCGTCCCTATATCGGCAGCCGTAGCCGCGTAAGCGGCAGCGCGCACTCTGGCTCCATGGAGAAATACGGTACCCCCCACAGGGCCGGGCACGCAAAGGACCAGGGTTGCAGCTCAATAAGCGCAGATTGCAAGTCAGCCATGTGTACGAACTCTGCCCCCCGGTAGAGACAACTGACCACTCTGTATGCCGAGCGGGACACGGAGGCGACGATAACCACGAGCTCCAGGTCAAGCTGCACAATAGTGGTGCGTATTTGAACGCCGAGTCGCGCCGCCACTTGGAACTCATTCGATGCTTGGAAGCTATGGAGGTTGAGCGTCGCCAAGTAGGCGGTAACCCGGCTGTGAAATTCCGCGTATAGCTGTCTGAGCACCTGGGCAGCTGCTCTGCGCTCTGGAGATCCAATGGCACGCATTACCTGCCGGGTGGCAGCAGACGGCAGGGCTCCAAAGAGCACTGGTATTGCCTGAACCGTAGCTCTAAGGACTATCGGCGCAGCAAGATGCTCCGGCAGAGCGGCCATGGCAAAACTATGATGGCCAGGACAGGGCAAGGGATCTGAGCCAGGCAGCTTCCCACGACTGCGCTGTATCCGGGTACCCTGGGCGCCTCATCCCCTCAGTGCAAGGTGGACATGCGGAGCACGCCGTCCCCAATAATGCTCGGCAGCTCCCAAAGGACCCTGCGAAAGTAAGCAGGGTCACCCATATGAACGGCATTGAGACTGTAGAGAAATGACCAATCGCCCGCATCTTGGCGTTTTTTCAGCTGCTGAGCGTTGTAGGAGTACGTGGGCGAGTTTTTGTGGTAATTGGGGACCAGTCGAGGGCCCAAGAACTTATAATTGAGACCTCCAGCCAATCCACCCAGTGCTACGAACTGCCTGGCAGCTGCAACCCAGTCATCAATACGTAAATCTTGTCCGAGGCCCATGGGAACGTCCGCGAAGTTCCGTCTAACGATCTCCGCATGCCGGCCCTTAACGGTATGACTTCCCAGCAAATAGAAGCGTTCGGGGTAGTACATGGTGATCCGCTTGGGCCCAGGCAGCCAGACTGCCAACGCGGCACGAAGGTCGTAACCATCTCGGCGCGTCCATTGTCTAACCCTGGCCAAGGCGCTGGACAGTAGACCAGCAGGCTGCAGACTGAGTTCCGCCGCCGGTTTGAGCCCCAGGGCCTCCTCAGAGAGCGGGAGGTAAATACGAAAACGTCCCTGGTAAATCGCTGGATGAGTGAAGATATCCGGGTTCACAGAGGGATGGTGGAGCGCAACCACGCCATTCTCCCACTTATGTCGTATCCGGGCCCCTATTTGCAATTGCAGCGGACAGATATCTTCCGCCGAGAATGTGGCTGCGAAACGTACCCCGAGCTGGCCCTGACGACCTTCGTCAGCGGCTTGCTCGTCGCTGTCCCGGAAGGCTCCAATCACCTCCAAGCGCGGGTAGTCCTGTGGCCGATCGACTAGTCGGCGTACCACCAGCAGCAGTACCTGGATAGGGAGTAGGGCACTGCAGTATTGTAGTGGGGAAACGCGTCTGCCCGGGCCCCCAAGGGCCATGACAATGAAGCTACCATCCCTGGCCATGGTGTTGTCCAACGTTGCCTGATCGGCGTGCTGCCACTGCGCAACAATCTCATCGATTAATAGCCACCACCACACTTGGGGTCGTGCGAGCTCCCGCCAATACAAGTCATACGCCTTGTCCTCAGGTAAGTGTTGCAGAGGCTCGCACAGCTCGGCAAGAGCCACACTGATGGCAATCAAGGGGTTGACGCAGAGCCGCCAGGCCTCCGCCTCAGAGCAGCATCGTAGCCGCATGGCTCTGTCCGCGAAACTACAGATCCCAAAACCAAACTGATCGACGTTGACGCGAAGCGATCCTGCGGTCAGGGACATTGGGAGCGACAGGAGCGTATCACAATCAACCATGGAGGGCAAGAGATAGCGCAAGTGGTCGATCTGTGTGTGCTCGTCGTGAGTTTTTTTGGCGTGAGCGGGCCTCGTCGACTACAGCTGTAGCACTCGGTCCCTACAAACAAACAAACCAACAAACAAACGAAAACAGCGGTGAAACGAATCTGCTAATTAAAGTTAACTTATTTTCCAACGAAACTTCCGTTAGCGCGCGTTTGGGAAACCCTAACTGCGCTGCAGAGGAACCCTGTGCAAAGCACTCTCTCTTTTTTCTCCTAGCGGACATGGGGGGTCAGTCCGGGCCCGATCTTCGGGCACTGAAGAAACGATGCCACTGGCATCTTGACGGAAAAACTCGACCGCTGGTCGATGGTAAGGCGAACGACTGGTTCACCCCCCCCCCTACAAGGGACTAACCCGTACAACGGGACAATAAGGTGAAACATTCTCTGACCTACTGGGTCACTGCAGCTACCAGTTGCTACTCTGTAATCAGACGGCCTACGGCCTATGTACAAGAGCGCACTCTGTGCTGACGCCTCTCTGCTAGAGAGAACATAGGAGCGCTGCTCCTGGCAGCTCTGCTGCTTATGCGGTGTCCCAGACCCCGCATACTATACAGGGTGTGGTGGGTGGGATAAAAACTTTTTGGATCACAGATCCAACTTCAAGCCGAAAGCTGCACGGCAAAGCTTGTCTAGTGTCACTCACACACAAGTGAAAACACTGTTTTCCTTTTTCGACAAACTTTGTCTACACTTTCGGCGGAAAATAAAACCCATTCACGCACGCATGATGGATGCTTATTTTCCAACGAAACTTCCGTTAGCGCGCGTTTGGGAAACCCTAACTGCGCTGCAGAGGAACCCTGTGCAAAGCACTCTCTCTTTTTTTCTCCTAGCGGACATGGGGGGTCAGTTCGGGCCCGATCTTCGGGCACTGAAGAAACGATGCCACTGGCATCTTGACGGAAAAACTCGACCGCTGGTCGATGGTAAGGCGAACGACTGGTTCACCCCCCTTGAAGGCACTCGAAGCCTTACTCACCCCCCATTCAGTCCGCGCCGAGTGACAAAGCCAACGGCACTGCGTTGGGCTGCAGGTATTGGCGCGCTGCGCCTAGCCTCTGAGTCTCTTCCCACCAGTCTCTGCTGGGGCCATCAGCGATGTTGCTGTCTGTCGGGACTCGGAAGAAAGCAGCCCTGCACTGCAGAGACTCTTCAAAATCCACCGCTTGCGAGACTATCGCTGCGCCTTCTACCTTCCGTGTGAAGGCCTTGTGCAAGGAAGTACGCGCTGCGTCGTTGTCTATCCAGACGAACAGGTCACTGCCTGCTATATGCTTTGCCCACAGCTGAAGGCTAAGCAAATAAGGCAACAGCTCGCACTCATAGACCAACTGCTGTTTCTGTGCCCTGGCAACCCACTGGGCTGCAACCTGGCTGCTGATCTGCAGCCCCCAGGTGAAGGCGATGCCTTCTCCAATGAGCACTGCTCCGAGGCCACACTTGGGCACCAGTCGCGGGGTCTCCCACTCGCAGGCCCCGTCGATATACAGGTGCACCTTCCTGCGCGCATGGATGGACACTGTCCTAGGCGGTCCGTGCACGACTCGTTGCAGCAGGAACGCCATGGCTTGGCACTGCTGCTCGGTGAGGGGGACTTGCTCTGGTCCATCCCCAAGGACGTCGCCGACGCAGATCACTGCCATGCGGGTGTTGCGGCCCCAGGCTTGCTGCTCAGCGAAGATGAGCCTGCCGCGCAGGCTCTGCGCTTCCAGGGGGGACATGCTGCCGCGAGGACCATCCCCAGCTCTGCTGCACGGGTCGGCTTGTTGCTGACGGAGACCAAGGTGCTGCTTAGACAAGTCGACTCGCACGCCTAGCACGTCGAAGACTTCGCTGAAGTCGGCGTTCTTCTTGGGCTCTGTGGCCACTTGCCAGCCCAGCTTGTTAAAAAGGTTGGACACTGCCAAAGTGACGAGCTTCGAGTCCGCTCTGCGCGTAAGAACTGTGAAGTCATCGAAGAAGCTCGTCATCACCAAAGCAAGCTTCTCGCGGCCGATGGCTTTCAGCGCTTCGCTGCAGCGGAGGAAGGCGTGCACGGCGGCCACTGCGCCGAAAGGCATGCTGTGTAGGTGGGCGATTTTAACCTTCCCACTCTGTGGGTCCACCATGACGATGCACGCAAATTTCTTGTGTGCAGCCTGCACTGCAAGCTGCTTGTAGGCACTCTTGAGGTCCCAGGTCCTACCTACGATGCGGTGGGCCTGCTCTGCGGGCACACCCTGGCGCAGCCACTCGAGGCACACGGCGAGGAGCTCGTCGATGCTGTCGACTTGGACCTTCTCTGTAGTCCCGCAGCAGCTGTTGATAAAGCTGCTCTTAAAATTATCAATGGGGCGCACTTTGCCCTTTTGCACAACGCCGAAGCGAGACGATACTATCGTCTCGTGCAGTTTTGCTGGCGAAAAGTCTTCCAAAGAGAGCCAGCCCTGCTGGCCTTCCTCTATTGTGCTTTCCCAGACCTTGTCCGAGACCCCGTCCTGCGAGGGGCGCAGCGCGCTGCGAATGCCGCGCATACCTATACTATGGGCGTTTTCCAGTATTGATTTCTCATCTAGAGAAGGAGGCAGGATCTGCACTGGCCACAGCCCACTGGGTTGTATCCAGCCAAGCAGGGGAAAACCTTCCCGCACCTGCTTGGCCAATGTCCTGTCTGGGAAGTCGATTTCACTCAGAAGCTTTGCTAAAGCCACTGTCTGCTTAGGCTTGGTGACGCTGTTCACCTGAGCGTCAATCGAAGAACGTGCCCCGGCCTCGAGGGCTTGACACTCTGTGCAAGTTCTCGAGATCTGCATCGATGCCAATGTGCGGCGCTTGGCCAGCAGGACAGTGTCTTCATGCACTTCGGCAGAGATGGCGCGCTTGAGGGATAAAGGCACTGCCTCAATGTCCCTGGCTGGGTGATCTATGAGATGCGCTCTGCGCACCCAGTGCAGTGGCTGCAGCGGGATGGCGACGATTGCTTTCTGGGAGGCTTCGATCCACTGGATGAGCCTAGAGCCTTTTGGGAAGCAAGACCACGATTGTGGTAGCTTCTGGGGAGTCTTCCAGCCTCGAAAGCACCGCGCTGCGGGGCCTTGGAGAGTGACTTTGTCACTGAAGTCTGGCAGGCGTCGCAGACGCTTGCGGCTGAGAGGCGCTGCCTGGAGTGCTGCTGCGCATTGGTCTGCCGCGAGGGAGACCCATACCGAGCTCAGCTGAGTGGTGTAAGCGCTTTCTAAAGAGGTAGACCACACTGTGGAACCATCCACTGAGGCTCTGCCCCAGGGCAGGTGTTTGTGGGCTCCGTCGCAGTCCCTGCTTAGACCGGAGAACCAATCCAGGTTTGAGAGGATTGCAGTACGCTTGCGGCGCATGCTTCCGAACATGCACGCGTCAAACTCCACTCTGTGGGCTGACTGCAAGGCCTCTCTGAGGCAGGGCATCCTCCAGAGGAGACTACGAGCTGGATTTTCTATGGACCAGCAAACGCCGCGCTGAGATAGGGAGTGGCAACACTGTGCCATGAAGGCAACTAGGCTGTTCGCGCTGCGAACTCGTGCTGCGTCTGCTCCGCGGAGGCCTTTAAGGCCCGCTGGGCGTGATTCGCTGCGCAAAGGGCCCGGCGCTCCCGGCCTGGGAATCTCTCTAGCTCTGCTAAAAGTGTACTTTGTACTTTGTATGACGCAAACTGTCCAGCAGTCTCGCGCTACGCTACAATGCACAGTGGCATCGGCTCAGAGTGAGCAAAAGCAGTGAATCCCACCGGGCTAGCCACATGTGGGCAAACACTGCAGGAGTGGTTTTAAAAACCAACGTCAGCATTAACAAAGGTGAGACAGAGCACAAGTCATCGATCTAACCAGACGTGCTGGACTACTCGATCGTATATACACATCGGTCTGACCAGACGTACTGGACTACTAGACCTTTGTACACATGGCATCGATCTAACCAGACGAACTGGACTACTCGATCGTATATACACCGTGGTCTAACCAGACGAACTGGACTACTAGACCTTTGTACACATGGCATTGGTCTAACCAGACGGACTGGACTACTCGACCGTATGTACATGTACAAAGAAGTCCCATGCTGTAAATAGACCGTTGATGAAGCAACACCATCGAAATCAGAGGCACCATACAGAAGATTGAAGAGCAGTGGATCGGAAGCTGATAGATAGCATGGCCCACCAGACTGTGAAGGCCATGCAGTCAAAGAAACAGCTGTAGAGGCATCAGACCAAGGTACCATACGTGGCCAGTATATATAGCCAGTGAAGAACAGTGGTCATAGTAGTAGTAGGATCATCCAGCTGAATGCGACGGCATGCCACCGTGTAAAGCTCCTCATAAAAGTCCTCCCGATGGGCACCCACTAGCAGCTGTTTGAAATAGCATATGGCACCAGACATGGAAAGCTGATAAACATTGCGGTGTAGCTGCTGAAGAAGCACCTGTTTCCACTCTGCATCTGTACATGGAGCCTGCTCAAAGTAGTAATAAATGCCCCATTCAACAATATCCACGGCTGAAAAACCCCATCGATGCAAAAATTGAGCAAGGTGGTGGGGAGTAAGAAGTTGAGAGGCAGGCTGATCGGCCCAGGTATGTAGCATATCCATCGTGATACATGAGATAGGTTCACTTCCTCGGTCTCGAAGACAATGTGGTACATCGTCCAGAGAATCAGATGTTGCCGGAACCAGGACCAATAGCTGCGCAGGTGTGCCATGTGAACCACTGCTGGATGCCATACGTGCCTGAAAATCGGATGTCGTGCATCGGTTCTGAAGACAGTGTGGTACATCATCAAGTGAATTGTAGGTGCCTCTGGCATCCATCCACTGGGCACGCTGTCTGGACTGATAAATACCGAAAGGCACGTCATGTAGTAAATTGTAGGGCATACAGGCAGCATCTAGGCTTGGAACTGCAGCTGAATCCGTCGGTGTTCCCACCAAAGTGTGAGTCGCCATGTAGAAAAGATAAGCATAATGACCTGCACACACGCTCAAAGCTGGCATATGCATGAAAAGCCGGAAAAGGGCGGCGAATGAAGAGGGCACTGATATAATGCAAGGCATGCAAGCATGTACAGTGCAGCACCCGAGTGGTTGTTTTACCGCATCTACAGTGAGCTGACATACCCCACGCACTCCAGGAAGATCAAGTAGACTTCAGTCATCAACACACGGAGTTGTGCATTTGTGGGGCGACGCGCCATACAGGAATCATCTGTGTAATACAACTGGGGATCTTCCTGGGTGGACTCCCAGTGAATCAGCAGCGTTCTGTAGTGACCTGAGCGCGGAGTGGAGCCGTGATGCCCAATAAGGGCTCGGAGTCTATACATACGCCAAGCTGGTCGCGGTCCAATCTCTGTTTGAAATACTGGTAAGCGTACCTGAAGCGGAATCGTTACTGCTCTTTGGTCTTTGCGAACTCTGGCACCAACCGTATAAAAGCGAAGAAGCTGCAGGCACACAAACCGAGGCAGTGGCCACAGCCCTGGTGCAGGAGACTGCTGAGCCCAGGCTTGTATCAGCCCTGACAGCTGAATCTCAGAGTTTGAACCGCGAGAGGGCATCGGAAGCATAATGAGGTGCTGACCTTCATCGGTTGAGAATCCTGATTCGTCACGAGACTGCCAAGTACTCATTGGAAGCACATTCTGAACCGGCCATGTACGATCGAGGACATGTTGCGCAAACTCTGCCACATCCTGCTGTCGGTCAAAATGTGGCCATTCCTGAATCAATGCCTGAAAAGCCGTGTGATCAGGCAGACACAGCAATTTGAGACCATGCTGGCAGATAAAACACAAGATCTGAAATAGAGCCTGGGCATGTTCAGAGATCGAGACCTCACCAAATAGCCATGCAAGGGCAATGAAGAAAGAGTTGGCATAACAGATATTGTGTGGATTGTGCAACCGACATGATAGAACCTGCCTCGCAGCCACTCCTGGAGCTGATCCTGGAGTTGAGATCGCTTGGCTCGTTGGGGTCGAATACGTGCGCCGAATGCTTCCATGGCCGAGCAGTCCACCAATGCCCTCATACTCTGGTGTAGACGGCACGCACTCGGCTTGAGCGAGATGTCCAGAAGGAATGGAAGGGTGGGACCCATCTGTCCTTCTTCCAAGGCTTTGGTCGCCTGAAAACGTGTGATGTGGTCCTGATTGTTCAGTCCCTGCTGAGCTGTAGCTGAAGTGCTTTGTTCTTTGGACACCATTGGCGATATGTCCAAGCACCTTCGTCCGTCATCAGGCCTTGCTCCTTGAGCTTCTCCTGAAGTTGGTCGTTGGCCCGGATCTTTTCCAGACGCATCTGAAGCTCCTTGAGGAAGAGTCCGATGAGGGCTATGCGAAGAGACATGGTGAGCTTGGTCGGGTCGGCCTTCTTCTGATTGCGCCATTCGAGCGCTCCCGCAATCAGAACTGGTACCATGGTGGCATCGCCCGGGACTTGAAAGACCAAATAGTATCCGGTATCCGTCTGTAGCCGATTGAGTTGGTCGCCTTGGCGTAGGAGAAGGACGACGATCTGCCTGAGGAGCTGTTGAAGATCCTCCTGTGATAAAGTACCGTTGGAGGCCATCCTTTGCCCTTGCCGCCGCCCTTGCTCCCGGTGCCTCGAGTCCACTGTTCCGCCCTCGGACGCTTGTTGGTCAGATGGGACTGATTGCGCGCCGGTGTTGGCGTTGGATTCAGAAGTGGTTTGAGGTCCACTACTGAGGAGAGGCCCCCGAGGAGGCTCTGGATCTGGCTTTCGGCATCGAAGTCCTGCATGTCCTCCATTTCGACCTGAGACGTGGCTGGTAAGCATGTAGGCCTGAAAAACATGTATGCATTTGTGGGCATGCTGACGAGCATCCGTGGTGGTGGTACCACAGAAGCGGCACTTAGATACGGCAACTTTAGCTAGCTGCTTACACTCGGCCCGATATGCTGCGATCCACGGATTGGTTAATGCCTGATGCTGCTTGGCATAATGCTGTTTGAGAGCACTGGCATCCACTGCCCATTGACCACAGAACACACACACATTCGTGAAGTCATGTTTCGTACGCCACATGTGAAGCACCTTGGTCCACGTGTACTTGCTGGCATCCTGCTGTAGCTGCGCATCTTGGACCAAAGGTTGATCTCCAGTTGAAGGCATGGTGGTGGCAATGGTCGAGTCAGCCACCCATGCATGTTGTGTAGTACGAAGAGGATCTTCAGCCTTGTTTGTAGTCGCGGGCGCGGTTGCGGCAAAGGTGGCGGGATCTTCATGGCGAAGAATCGGGCAGCCGTTCCGCTGTATGTGTCTTTGGAGGCCACTCCATTTCGTGAATTTGTAGCCACAAAAACGGCATTGCGGAAGTCCGTTGATGGAGTAGACGGAGCGATCCTGGGGCAGTTCCCGTTTCGGTGCCAAGATCTTGTGGGCTTTTCCTTCATGGGTCTTCACCAAATGTAAAGACGGAAAAGACTGACCGCATACCTGACATCGAAATTGCTTGGTGTCAGCGGGTAGTTCCTGGAGTCGCACTTTCTGCTCCTGCGGCGTAACATCATCATGCGGAGTCTGCTGTACAGGTGTAGTCAAGGCGGTAGAGACCCGCTGTGTGCAGATCGGTTGGTCAATACCTGCTTGTAAGGCCTGAATACGTCGCAGTATATTGTCTTTGTCGTAGCATGGCAGATCAGTGTTGGAGCAAAGACGGGTATTTGCCGACTGAAGTCGTTGAGATAGCATCTGCCTGACCGATGCCATTTTGAGACTGTCCAACAATTCCTGATCAGTGCTGCGATCAAGATGCCTGGGTCGACCTGTAATGGCCCTTAGGTGACGAAGCATTTGAACATGTAGTAATTTGATCCCTGCCTCCGTGACACCTGTGGCCTCGAGTCCGTAGAGCTGGCTTGTCTGAATGCAGATGCGCCAGAGTCGAAGTCGTTGATGCCGGCTGATGCCCCCGCGTCCTTGCAGAATGCGACGAAGACGGGAATGGTGTATGGCAGCCTGTTGTACACGATGTTTGACACTGGCCAGCTCGTAGTTGCGATAGGATAATATGACCCCAAGATACTTGAATTGGGTACCAAGCGGGATAGAGAGCTTGGCAAACGTGTCATAACGAAAGTGTTTGTTGTTCTCAGCATCTTTGTAGACGTTCTTGGACAACCAAACATCAGCTGCTGTTCCGCGGATCTCGATCAACATGGTGGATTTTTCTGCGCTGATCTGAAGACCAAAGGACTTGAGCACTGAGAGTACCGTGGCGACCTCCATCTTCATCCGATCCAGGGCTTTGGGATCGTCAAGATCCCACTTGAAGTGAAGATCATCGGCGAAGGCAGTGGAGTGCTGGCATGTCCATGAATCAGCTCCTCCCATTGTCGTGTCCAGGTGATGGAAGAGGTATGTTACGAACAATAGCCACAAACATGGGGCAAGCATACAGCCTTGCCTCACGCCTTGAGCACTGTCAATATCCATCCAGGATTTAGGGTCGTCCACGTTTCCATGACGATAAGTGCCAGCCTGATGGACCTGTATGATAGCAGTGGCCAAGTCGGGTGGTACACCAGCCCATGTTAACATGGTCATCATAGTGCAACGAGGTAAACTGTCAAAAGCTTTGGAGCAATCAACAGTCAGCTGAGCACCACCAGTACATACGGTTCGTACAGCGCCCTGTCGTCGTTCATGGAGTGAAAGTGTCTGCTGTTTGACTTTGGCTCGAACAGAATCACAGTGTTGGGCAATACGGGATATTGCATCCGTAGTGGTTCTTCCTCTGGTGTATGCATACTGTGGACATTGGTGGAGCAGCTGCTCCACATACGGTTGCAGTCGCCAGCGTAAAAGGAGGGCCATGATTTTGGCAGGAGCCGGTTGTAGAGCAATAGGTCGAAGGTTTTCGGGCTTGCTGCTGGGTTTATTGGGCTTGCCCAGAAAGACTAGCCAGGACCTAGCAATGTCCTCGTCACCTGCATGTTCTCCTTCACCCCAATGCTGTGCCAAATATTCCTGTATAAGAGGAGCAATGTCAGGAGCACAAGCACGCCAGCTGCAGAGCGGAGCCGAGGTTGGGGCCGAGGCTTTACGCATTGATAATTTGCTGATGGCCATTTCCACCTCCTTTGTGGTAATGTTGAGTCCATGCCACAGATAGCCGGAGCATTTAGGGAGTGTCGGAACATCAAATACACCGCGCCAGTAGTCATGAATCAGCCCAATTTCTTCCTGTGGTGTGCATAGTGTGCCATCCTTGTTACGCATCATAATGCGCTGTCGTGGACGACGTGGTGCAAGTCTACGCACAATAGCAAAGAAAGAATGAGAGTCATGCTTGTGATAGGCCTCCTCCGCCTCGGTAAGCTGTTGGTCCCATTTATCACGTCGCGCTTTGTTGGACTGCGAATGCAGCGCTTTGCGGGCTTTGACAAGTCGCCAATGAGCACGCCATAAATGAAAGGCAACACGAAGTGGAGGCCCAAGGGTATGTCGGCGAAGCTGCGCACGTGCCTGCCAAACATGTTTCAGCGAGAGCTTAGTCTGTTCGTTATCCCATACTTCCGTCGGACGAGAGCCGAGGCGTGTGCCCGGGAAGAGTTCCTGGGATCCGTGTCGCAGGATGGCGTCAATGTGCATAGGGTGCATAATTGCATCCACGGGCTGGTCCTGTAAAGCACAAGTCAGCCGGTTTCTGACAACACTGCGCAATTGCTCTACTTGCTGAGGATCGTGCAGCAGTGTGTGAGCCATGCCTAGATGGTCCATACGGGCTGTGTGGGACTGTGTCGAGGATGTCACTGCTTGATGATACGGATTCTTGAGAGTGATAACCGAATACACAGGCAGGTGTCGGGCCCCAGACCGCCAAGAAAACAAGTGAATCTGTGATTGTGGTCTGGATAGTTTGGCGCGATGCCCGGAATCTCTCTCTCTAACACCCAGGAAGTCAATCAGTGTAGAATATTCCGCACCCACATATGTAGCAGTTTTGGCCGGCGATCCCCAGGTGTTCAGAAGACAAAGACGGTGCTGTTGTACAATGTCCTGCCATTCGGATTGGTCCTGAGCAGGGTTGGTACTGACTTGAGCACCTTTGCCGACGAGCCTCGACATCGGGGAGATACCCGTATTGATATCACCACCAAAGATCAGGGTGTGCCGGGTCGGCACTGCATCCAGGCATTTTTGGAGCTTCTCCCAGAACCTTAGCCGTTTAGCGTACACCTCAGGACTGTGAGAGATTCTGGAGTGTTGATACGCGCACACAAGGGTGATGGGTCGGTGCAGAAGAGGACGTCGCTTGGCCTCCGTAATGCGAACCTCGAGAAGACGGCCTGGGAGCCATTCTTGGTAGCGAATGTGTGACGATGAGGCAAGCTTGTTGTTGATCAGTACAGCTACACCACTGCCATTATTGGCCTTGGCAGTTTGACCGGCACCTGACAGGATCCAGTGCCAATTCTGCGTGGAGAATTCAGATGCACTTCTCCAGGTCTCCTGCAAGAATACAATCTGAACATTGCGAAGTGTAGATGGTTGATTCAACCATTGTGCCAATTCGTCATATCCTTCCTTGCTCAAGCCGCCAACATTAAGAGTAACCACGCCAACATCACTGGACTGTATGGGAGTAACAGATTGTGCGGGCTGCTGAAGTGGCCAGGATGGCAGGTTTGGCACAGCAGTGCGAGGCCGGGCACACCGAGCTTGATTGGGATCATTCGGCTGTGGACCGGAACGGAGCGGTATAGGTTTTAGCTCATCGTGGTGTGTGTATAAGCGATTGCGATACCATGTGGTCCCATGCTGTTGCAATCGACGTTGTGCTCTGAGAAAACTACGTTTGACGATAAAGTCTCCTTGTTCTTTGCGTTGTCGGTGTAGCTTCGCCTGATGGCGACCGGGGAGCACCGTTTGCGCGGCTCCCGGAGCACCCACCGAAGGTGCTCCAACCCTCGCTTCTACCCCTGAGACTCTAAGAAGTTGAGACAGTAGGATGAGCATCCATAGTCCCCAGGGGCCCCCGGACTTGGGACCGGGGCGGCAATAGCGAACTGGTGGGGGGGTGTGTCGGAGTGTAGTGGTACCGAGTAACCTGATGTAGACTCTCGTGTATGAATAGAGGCATCCACATGCATAGCAGCACCAAGGGTGCAGGTATCGCATCCAAGAGAAGGCAGTTTGCACAAAGTATGTACTCCATTGACAGGTGTGTCGGATAGCATGCCAGGCAACAAATGTACCACACAAAAGCACTGTGGCAACAGCAGGGGCCTGATCGCATACGTTCCGCCATTGTGATCGTAGTGGCTGTTGTAGCAGGTACGAACAAATCTCTGCAAGGCAGGAGTGAATCTGAGACCAGAACTCTTGCAGCAGATATATAACCATCCATAAGATCACCGGGCCTGACAGAAAGATGTGGATCAGAGGACACTGCATTTTGTAGGCACCACGCAGACATCGAGCAACGATTGCCAGGGGAGCTGACCGGGCTGGCACGATGCCAGCAAAGGTCCACCAATACATAAGGAGGACCATGTACAGACCTGTCACAGGTGCAATGTAGCCGCACAGAATAAAGCATGCGAGACAGCTGAGGGCTGCATACGGTGGACGCTTTTTCATATATGCAGAGGAGGCATTTGAGACCGTCGTAGGTGCATGTGATAGCGAAGCATCCGCAACATCTGTACTCGAAGATGCATTCTGCTGCTGCTGTATGCGTGCACGCTGTATAACACTGTTTCTCCTGCTGGCTGCGGATCTTTGCATCTCCTGAAGTTGATCGAAGCGGAGCTCCATGATTTCCTCCTGTGGGTCGGCACCAGCAGCTGTGTATGGGACCTTGCTCAGGGGCTTGCTCGGAGTACTCGATGCTGCAGCATTCTTCCCAGTGGCTTCACCCTGGCGCGAGGTTGTCGTAGTCGGAAGAGGAGTCATACTGGCCACAGGGTTTGCTGAGGTTGTGGTCGGTCGAGCAGATCCCTCGGAAACACCATCCGTGGCAGGCTCGCGGGTACCTGCTCTGGCTTTTTGGCGTCTTTTCCAGGGGGCTGTAGTCAGCACTGCATCAGCGGCTTGACGGCGAAGATCATCATGTTCGGCACGAGTGTCCTTTGGACCAGAAGCAGGAGCCTCCTCCGGGTTTTCCGTAGCATTTGTATCTAGCCTTCGGGGACGAGCTTTGGACTGGGCTTTGAGACCGCATTTGCCCACCTGCACCGCCTTGTTCACCATTTTGGGTCGCCTTGTCTGAGTACTGACCGATATACCATGAGCAGTTTCACGTAGACACCTTGGTGGCGTAGGAGGTCTTCTTGAGCTTCCTGTCCCTGGAGTAGAGGATGGGCTTCGAGCCCGAAGTCCGGTTTGTTTAATAAGGACCCCGTCCGAGAATTCACTGACCACTATACTGGATGCAACTGGTCCACGAGCTGTCGGGTCATTGTTTGGTGTGCGTGCCACGGCCGCATTCCTTGGGCTATCGGCAGGTTTGCTGGTCTTTGACTTGGCTTGTAGCTGCCGATGTCGAGGCAAAGGTTCACGTGGCCTGAGCTCACCAGCTGATGCACTGGCAGAGGCACCAGCAGTGGTGCGAGTCATCGGCGAAGAGGGAGTCTGATTATGCTGGTCGGAGTCCTGCATGGGTCGACGTCTTGGCAGTGCATCTCTGACCTTAGCCCGCTTCGCCATAGGTTCCACCGTGTCGGCAGAGTCATGAGGCTTCGGGGCGCTGCGAGAATCTCTCCCCATGCTTGCAAGCACCACGCAAAATGGTTCAACTCTGCTCGTTAAGGCTACTCGGAATAAGTATGGCCAGCACCACCATCTGTGTTCCGAAATGACACATATCACAGAATGCAGGAATCGACAATATCGTTGTAGGGCCTGATTGTGTACATACTGGCCGGAGCAACAGCTGTAATCCCAAATGCAGACAGCAACATGCAAGTCGGAACGTATAGGTGCAAGGGCTTGCACACCGCGAGTCGCATCTGACCATTGTGAATGCTGAAGCAGTCGAGCCTGCTGGTATCGGCTGATAGAATCGGCTTGCCACAGACCTGGGCAGTGAGCAATGGACAGCAGTACAGTAGGGCGAGCAAGCACAGGGTGTGGGCCAGGGGCCGTGATCGACATGAATCTGTTGCTAGACCGCAGAGGCTTTCGGAGGGTACACGTGAGGACAGGTCGAGCCTTCCCCGGGTCATTGCAGTGTGCAGGCTGCAAAAGTGTACATCAGAGGCAGGATGAGCTGTGGTCCAACCTGGCATATCATGGTAAGCATCCTGGAACATACGAGGGGACAACAGGTCCACTGCGTGCCTACAGGCTGGTGGCCCGCATAGCCTGATACAGTCCGTGCAACAGTGGGTGGCCGAGGCAATCCTGATCATGGTCGCGGGCATTCTGAGCGATGCTCGATGTATACTGTCCAATATGAATGCCCAAAGCCAGGACTGCCTCTCGGATAATTGCCGCGAGGAAATACTGAATAAACACAGGTACGACCTTCCGGTGAGGTCAGTTGTTGCACTGGGTTTGTTCAAGAACGTAGCTGAGTCCCTTGCCGTCGCGAAAACATCACAAACATATGGGCATGTCCTCTGTGAGAGGACGGAGCTGGCATAGGAATGAAGCTGCATAGCGTAAGCAGATCGAGATCCCGCCTCGTCCACGGAGTTTGCAAATGCTGCACGGGGCGACAAGAAGGCCAGCCAAAGTACACGTATATCATGCACCGAAGATGCCAACTGTATCCATGGAGAATGTGCCGTCATATGGTCTGGTTGTCTCCAGGAGTCACAGAAGCACAGGTCACACAGGACAGACATGCCTACTGTGGGCCATGATGGCTTGTTCCAACGATAACACCGCAAGCTGCATGCAGGTGAAGCTGACAACTGCAGGCATCCGGCGAAGCATCGATGAGTAGCACATACGTCATGCTGCACTGTAGGGATTTGGCCAGAAGGCGCCGGTCGTGGTCTGTTGGTTGTCCCCCGCGCCGGCTCAAGTGATTCAAAAAGCGAAGACCTGAGTACAGCACGACAGAAGGTATCATGATGCTGGTAACGGTTGTGTGTTGAGACCGAGACCAGTGTAGGTCCCACGAGTAGACTCCCTGAGGCACGAAACGGACCATAGTGGTAGCATGAGCGTGCAGCATGGGGCCATGCATGAGTCGTCCTGCATGTCGGGGATGGATGGAGCGGCCTCCGCTTCACACACACCTGAGGGTCATCGGCAATGCTATGCTTGCATATAGAAGAGGCACTAGAGGGCCTAGTCCATAGCATGAAGGTCTGCGGAGGAGCTGGCTGCGGTTTCTGTACTGCCTTGCCAAAATCGCACACTGAATACATACTTGACTGAAGCATGTGCGGTAGAGCCATGGGCTGGCCTGCATGACCACGCAACAGAAAATATGCTGCAAAACGCGAGAGTGCCATATCCAGCCGGTTGGTACTCATACGAGTTTCTGCCCGATACCGAACCGCCGCAATAACATCTTCCAGAGCGACGAAACAAATAGCCTGATTGAGGTTGTCGTTCAGCTGCGATAGAATCGTCGGCCATTCTTGGGCAGTCGTTGGGTCATCCTCTTGCGACGAATACCACATGAATAAGTCCAGTTGGTCAAGCAACTGCTGTAGCGGGGCGTGAACCGCAGAGTCCAGGCCGTGGAATAAATGTTCCACTGGATTGCGAGACCTCTCGGAGGCATTTGCAGCAGATGGCTGTGCAGGAGCAGTAGTAAGTCCATACAGAAGACTCTGACTGTCGTGGCCCTCCAGTTGTCCGACACCAATGACTTCCAGCTGTTGGAATGGCCCCATCTCCTGAGTCGGATCTGCTGCTGGCCGATGCTCAGAGCGCTCTGAGCGATGCCTCTTCGGGCTTGCGTGTACTGCGCCAATCAGAGCACAGATAACAATCAGCCCAAAAGTGGGCAGAATCCTTGTAAAGGCACGTGTCATGGCTCAGAGAAGTTCACGGACAGCAAGATAAATCTGTGGGTAATGCACTGCAGTCCAGCCTTCGAGCTGTAGGGCCGCGTGTGCGGGGAGCACTTCAATAGCCCACAGTAATACAGTAGTGGCCGGAATGTCAAGCCAAATGTTGTATGCCAGCTGCCGAATATGTGCCGAAATCGCAGATGTAGACAGCTCTTCGACCAGCAAATCAAGTGCTACTGCGCGAATATGCAGTGCAGGCGAAAGAAATACAGTGGGCAGTGAAATATTGCAAGTGCTGTGGGCTTGCACAAAAAGCAGGCCACTGACCAGTTTCCAAATTCACAACCAATCTGCAAAAATCGCCAACAAAAGCCTGTGGAAAAACCACGCGAAAAAGGTTCACCAAGCGCAGAAAAGTCAGAGAGCTGCACGCACCCGATGGCTTTAGTTACCCCCAGCCGCCCCTCTAGCTACCGCGGGACACCGGACAGCCGGAGCCCACAACTACCCCACCCACACTCACAGAAAACAACGCTAGAGCCGAGAAGCTTTCTGCTAAAAGTGCCGCACGGCGGGGCCCAGTGGACCCATCGCAAGTCTTGGTGTGAGAGCACTGCTCTCAGTAAGTTGCGACCTAGCTGCGTACAAAGGTCGAGCTGCAAGACCTTGAGGCCTCTGGCCTTGGTCTTGTGATCCACTGCGACGTTCGAGAAACCTTTCTCGATGGCCGCCTTACTAAGGCGACCGAGGCCGCAGAAAACTTCCACGAACAGTGGCGGACGGGGGGCCGCTCGCGGAGCAGGCTCAGGGGGAAAAGTGCCCAGAGCATTGTCTGCCGGCACGCTGTGCTGTTCAGACAACAGGAGCGCTGGGAATTCGGCGTCTGCCGCGAACCCTGCTTCAGGTGACGGCGCTGCTGTGGCACTTGTTGCAGGCGGGTACAACGACAGTGCCGCGGTAGAAGGGTCAGGGCTCTGCCCTGCGCGTGCCGCGGTGGCAGGAGGGCCCAGCGCTGCTGGGCGAGGAGCTGCGGGCTCAGTGGCCAAGGGCTGTTGCGGCTCTGCCGCGCTCAGGGCAGGGGGGCCTAGTCAGGCGGCCCCTGCGTCCTTGGGGCAATCTGCGGCTCCGTGTTCGGAGCTGCCACAGCTCATGCACTGATGCAACCCCCTGTCGCACTGCTTGGGGGAGCCGGAGGTCTCAAGGTCGCACCCGCACTGCAGGTTGAAACCGTAACACAAGCGCTTGCCCGACTTGGAAACGCTGTTCAAGTGGCGAAGCTCCTTTGGCATGCTCGGCGGCCTGGAGCGCTCTGCGCTCTCGTGCCGTTTACCCTTGCCCTTTCCGCGGCCTTTCTTGCCGCCTTGCTTGCCTTTGCCGGTCGTGCTACGACTGCGGTCTTCTTCGCTGCGCGTAAAGCTGCGGCCCTTGCCCTTGCGACCCCGGTCTGCCACTGGCGAGGGGAGGAGGTGCAGCGTAACGATAGGATCGGACCACATGTTCTCTACTAGAGAATCTAGTGGCCTCTTACCATCCTTGTCCGGTTTGCAACCCTTGCGACACTCTCGCGCGAGCAGCGTCCACAGTTCTTTGTCGGCGCGTACTACGTGCCAACTGTTGCCGCGCTCCATCCCCGGCGGCGCTGGCCGGTTCAGGACGGAGAAGAACTGTCGCACGAGTCTCTCGTGAATCGTGAAATCCAACACGCCGACTCTGTCGAGCGCGAGGCCCCTGCGCATGAGCGCCTGCGTGAGCTTTAGCTCATTGCCGATCTCGACGTGCACGCTGTGCTCCTTTTTCGTTACTGTGATCTCCCCAGACTCTAGGGAGAGGAAGTCCTTGTCACGCCTCACTGAGGCGATCTCGGCATCCCGACTGACGCACTGCGACGGTGGGATGTAACGAACGATGCCGTCCTGCAGCATGAGCGCGGCTTTGTCCACGAGGCTGTGCGCGGGGTCGTAGTCACCTTCGATGACGACGCCCCGGAGGCGCGCGACTTGCGCGGCGCGGCGCTCCTCGCGCTCGTGCATGGGCAGGCTCTTGCATGGGGGTGACGCTGTCACCCTCTACCCTCATCTTCAGATCCTGGATACTGAAGGTCAGGCTTTCGAAGGCCAGGCGCCGCGCTGCGGCCTTAGTGCCCAAAGACGGCTCTGTCGCCTTGAAGACCTTCTTGAGGAGTTCTTCAAACTTCGCATCGCTGATGCGGTCGGGTTGGTCAGCGACGCTGTACGCTAACTACCGAAAGTGCGGATGTCTGCCGCAAAGAGCTTCGCCGACTCGGCGTCGCCTAGGAGTTGTTGAGCTCTGCTCGAGAATTCCGCGACACTGTCGACGAGGTTCGCCATCGTCCTGCAGGGCAAGCGAAGATGAAAAAGAGAGAGAGACAGAGACACTGTGCAGACTGCAGGACCCTACTAGGACAGACAGGCTCATGATTTCGCTCTCTTTTTCACTCTGCATCGAAAGACTTGCTGCTCCAGCAAGTCTTGCAGTGCGGTCGGCCTGGTGCGAGGTTGCGAACTTCGCAACTCGTGTACTTTTCATTCAAGCAGCGACCGCAAAGAAGCCTCTTGGCGTTCTCGCCGCGGCTCGCGTGCAGCTTGCCACTGGCAAGATGACACCACGAAGAGGCCCATTCTGGGAGAGTGCACTGCACCTCCCTTTTAAGGCGAGGGTTCTCCTCTACCTCGGGCTCGGCGACGAACTCGTCTTCTCTATCAGTGTCACTGGCACTGTCTTCTGTGTCGCTGAGCTCCTGTTGTTGCGAGACCTTCAGGGCTTCCACCCCCACTGGGGGTGCTGAGCCCGAGGAGGTGTTCCTGTGAGAGGCCTTGCTAAGGTTCTCTCGCCTCAGGTTAAGCTGACTGCTAGGCAGCGAGAACTGTTTCCCGAGGGGCTGGTCGGGAAGAAAGTCGCCATCTCTGATGGCGATAAGAACCTCTTCCAGAGCCCGCGCTGCGGGAATGAGCACGTGGCGGCTGTACGTCTCAGTGCTCCGAGCACTGTCGTGCACATGGTGGGCGGGGAGTCTGCGCAGGTCCAAGTTGACGCCGGCTTGCGAGGCCCAGGTGAGGCACGTCGCCTTGAGACTGTGACTGCTGAGGCGCTCTGCGCCTTCGCATCGAGCGTTGGACAGCGCGCTGCGCAGCCAGGAGGTTATTAGGGCGATCGGCTAGATCACCATCTGATGTGAAGGCAGGGATCACTGACCCGAGCGGGATTTCTCCGCTGGAGCTGAGACCCAGCTTTTCTCGATTGGCGAGCCACTGGCTCACCCACGACTCTTCGAAGAAAACCACCGGGGCTACCAGCGGTAGCAGCAGGCGGCTTCTAGCCCCTACGGCGGTTTTCGCCTTCTGCACACGCTCGCCTGCATCCACACTGTGGCGCAGGGGTCCTCTGGGAGCTCGACGGAGAAAGAGACAACTCGAGCCGCGTCGCTGGCGCGGGCGCATGCAAAGAGCATGAACAACAAGCCCCCAGACACGACACTGTCGTGCATGGAGCCAGACAGCGCGATGCGCTCTAGAGTGGCCACCTCTGAGGCCTTAAGGGCAGGAGCCCGTCTCGGCGGAGGCGCGCTGGCTTCCGTGCTTTTTACAAAGGCCCACGATACGGGAGCTGGTCACCTCCGACTCGAAGGACAGACCGAAGACTCCCGAGCACCAGTTCAGACTCTGAATCAAGCTCGAGGGGCTGCTAGCCCCTTTCCCATTGCGCATCATCCACTGGATGTAGCGCCAAGTGGCGCGCTCGGACACTGGGAAGGGCACCACCACTGGGTTTTGCGTGTTTGCCCACTGGACAAAATTGCTGAGAGAGTTGAGGCGGCGTACAACTGTGTTGGTAGCCTTGTAGCTGAGCGCTGCCTCGATGCTGAAGTCGAGCTCGTCCAGGTCGACGCGACCAACCTCGTCGGCACACTGTGAGACGATCTCGAAGGCGTCTGGCCATGCTTTTACTAACGCCGTGAGTTTGAAAACCGCGCTGTCGCGGCGGTCGCCTTCGTACGCTGTACGACGGGAGCACACCTTAAGTGCGAAAGCCATCTCTTCCGCTACTAGCGGCTGGATGCTAGCGGAAGCTTTCCGCTTGAGCATCAGGCTGGACTCGTGCAGCACTGGCACGGGACCCACAGAAGCGGGGCGTGTCACTGACAGCTCCCAGGGCCAGCTCGCATTATGCGCAAACCATGAGGCTGATTCCCACGGCTGACGAGCACCGGCTCTGCGTGGTATTGACGACCAGAGGTTACTAACCTGGTCGTTGAAGTCGCCCTCCGGGGCGCTGCCCCTGGGCAGCATCCTTGACACAAGGAAGAGGAGCACTGCTCAAGCCAACGGCTGTTGTAGAGGCAGCTTGCAAGGAACGGGCTACCAGCACACAGATACAAGCGCACTGACTCAGTAAGGCTCAACTCAAGCGACGCGCTGCGACCCGCACCCTCCCCGGGCAGTCCTGAGGGAGGAGAGGAGGGAGAGAGAGCTGGGAGGGAAGTGAGGCTTAAAAGGCTGCGGCGATCACGCACTGGAGGACGCTGGTGGCATGCACTTAGGTGCTACCTCCAGAGGACCTACCAGGTCTTGGGAAACTGCATTGAAACCTACTAGGCAAAAGAAACTGCAGCCCTACAAGGTCTGTGTGCACGCGCAACCTGCGGTGTTCTTTTTCCGACCTCGCGGTGCGAGTGTCTGGGCTGAGCCCGTTTGTGAAGGTGCGCTGCACCTGCCTTCTGCGATCCGCAGACAGGCCGGTGAGCAGCGGGAGGCTCTTGTCCACCGGACCACTGTTCCCGGTCCTCGTCGTCACGGCGGGACCGCTGGTCCTTGCCTTTGCCCTTGCCCTTGCCGTCTCTGCGGCGGGCCTCCCGTTCGCGGTGCTCGCGCTCACGGGCTTCGGCTGCCTCGCGCTCCAAGGTCAACCGAAGGGACTCGGGCGGCCCCCTAGTAGGGCGGCGATCGCCCGTGTACTCGAGCTTGCCGTCTGTCCGCGGGACAGTGCCTGGGCAAGAGTATTGCTTGGCGCAGCGTGTGCAATGCATCACGCCGCATTCTGGACACTGCCAGGCCTTGCTGTGGCGATCGTGGGTAAATTGCCCCACCGCGCCACTGGCGCTGGGCTGTTCATAGGCATGCACTGCTGCCTTGAAAGCGTGAAGCTCGCCGCATGCACTGCACACGAACTCGGAAGAGGGGTCGTTCCAGATGTTCATCTGCTCGTTGTCGCAGACTGAACATGCAAAGACACGCTTCAGCTCCGCCTCTGGCGGCTGCTCTGCCTGATCGTCTTGATCAGGGTGATCATCTGTTGCCGGGCCGCTGGCCCGGGTCTCAGCGACGGCAGCAGGGTTGTTGCGCGGGGCCTGCTGGCAGGGACGCGGGCGAGAGCTCTCCCCACGACGTGCCACTGGCGGTGGGGGGGGCCGCTTGAGATGGCGCGGAGCGGCGGCCTTTGCGGGGTTGGTGGCGCCTGGGTCCTCTCGGGAGCCGGCACTGCCGGGCTTGAGGACTTGCGAGCGACCTTGCCCTCAAGAGGAGGATGCGGTTGCGCTGGCGGCGGCGGGGAGTCGCTCTCTGACTCCGACTCTTCCGAGCGGGAGCCTCGGTCATCTTCAGTTGCATCCCGCCGCCCGCTGGGTCCGGCGCTGCCGGGGGAGCTTCCGCTGGAAGCGGTTCTTCCTAGACCCCGCTTCCTCAGCGGGACTGGTCGGAGAGCGGTGTTGCGAGGCCTGCGCTGCAGCCGTCGTCAGAGGCAAACTGCGGTGGCCGTCGGAAGAGACACCACGTGCCGCCACTGGTGGCTCGGTGTTTGCCGGCACCACTGGGGGCTCGTAGCCGAGCAAGAGTCGCTGCAGCGCGACTGCATTGGCCTCTGCGCCGCCACTGGCGGGCTTCGTCCAACCAGCGAGTTCCGCTGCCTCTGCCGCATCCACTACCACGTCCCCTATCTCTGATAGGGAGACGGCTGCTTCGTAGAGGGCGGCCGTCTGGGCCTCCGGCACTGCGCTGAGCGCCTGCAGCATCTGCTCATTTGTAGGGTTCGCCATCTCTGATGGCAGACAGAGGCTTCCGCTGAAAGCGGGGTTGTTTTGGGCACGGGGGGCGACTTACTAAGCTGAAAAGGCTGCGGGAAGAAAGCACTGCTTGAGAACCGACACGGTTTAAGAAGCTGACACAGCTGAAGAGACCTACCACGCTCGCGTGACACACGACTGAAGCACACTAGCGGCGATCTTTTGCCACCATTCAAAGCATGCCGTCGGCCCGCCGCTGTGGGCGACGTTCCAAGTACCTCGGAGACGCCCGCCCTGTAGAGGCTGCCGAGCTGTCGGCGGCACGTACCAAAAAGAGGTGCACTGCACCAACAGGGGGCGACTCGCTGAGAGGCCAGCAGCTACTCGCTGCACTGAACGCCTAACGGCGGCCGCCCCTGACGCCGCGGTTTCTGGGTCGCTGACCCCGGCCACCGCGATAGCAGTTTTCGCATTCGTGATGATTGTGGGGGCTCCTGCCCACTGAGCAGTGCCGCCCACAAATCGCCATGCCCTGGGAGATGCAGCCCTGCTGCGCGCAAGGCATGCAACACATGAGGTCGCCACGCCTCTCCGGGTATTTCTCCCATCTCTCTGAGTCTGGGTTGCCCAGTAGGGCCATTCGTGCACGTCGGGCTGAAACTGCCAGCCTCGCTGGCGATTACGACGCTGCGGTCTGGACACGACCACAGTGTTCGCGTTCGGCGCGAACGGCACTGCCGTTGCGGCCTGGCTGCTAGCCAAGGACACCTCGGAGTCTCCCGAGTTCTGATCACTGTCAGTGTCGATGACTTCAATGACGGGCTCCGCCGCTGGCGGGGCGACGCCGGCAGCTTCGGCGGAGGGCGGGCTGCCTGTTGTGGCCGAAACAGGCTTAGCAGGGGCGGCTGCTGGCCGACGCTGTCGGCAGAGCAGTGCTGGACGAGGCGGTAGGGTCAGTACTGCCGCTGGCAGTCTTGTGAGTCTTTTTCTTTTTCTTCTCCGAAGCGAGAATCTTGACCCAACCACCCTTGCCTTTGCCCTTACCCTCTGGGTGCCATTGGAAGCCGCTGGCTTCAACCTTAGCAGCCACGTGGCCCTCTAGGGCATCCACCCAATTAAGTCTCCACTGGAGCTTGGGTACATTGTCTTCCTCCCCACTGGGGGGCCAGTCAAAAAGGGCGGTATACGGCCAGCCAGGCGTGGCCGCTGGCCGCATAGGCACGTCGCGCTGCGACATAGTATACCGGTGCATCGGATAGGCACTGCCTGAAGTGTCCGGTTGTTCCCCCTGCATCTGCGCAAAAGGGTAGAAGGGGGGCCAAACTTTGGATTCCCCTTCCCCTGCTCGATTGAGGGCTTCGTGGTCGTCGCTGACGACCGCGGGGTCTACCCGCATGGCGCAACTGAGGGCCCAAAGGAGATAACTTATCTCCTGTTGTGCCATTTCTTCACGCATGGCCTGCTCTAGCACAAATATTGGATTGCACTGCAAAAAGCGGAGGCAGGAGCGACACTGTCGCACGCGTTGCAGGCATTGTGGCGCTGCCAACTTATTTTCCTGACCGTCCCTCCTAGGGTACGGCGCCTCTGGCGACTCAGCCGCATAAATGCGTGCTGCTTGGTCAACCATAACTGGCACTGACAGTTATACTGGGAAGAACCGTGGCTTTGTAAGTGTTTATATAGATTGCAAGCATGTTGTTAAATAGCTTGCAACCCGGTTGTATCTATATTGCAAATCACTTATAAGTGTGATAAACAAATACAACTGTTAAGAGACTTAGCTAAGTGTTTACATAAGTGGTGTAAGTATGTTAAACATTTACAAAGGTTAGGGGGTTTAGCTAAAGTTTAGCTAAGTTAACATAACTTTTTGAAGTACAGTTCTTATATAGGGAAATGACTATGTTAGGCACGTAAATGACTTGTGTTTCAAGGGTGCATGTATACAGGGGGGGGCAGGGCGGACAATTAAATGCATATCCTGTTGCCATGCAGCCGTTTTTTTCAAGAGAACTTGGAAAAGATGAAGCCTGCCTGGGCTACGGCCGTGGAGCAGGCATTGAAGAAAGATGCTCCGGCATTGGAGAGATGGACGGAGATCGAAACTATCCTGCAGGAGAGCAGGAAGTGCTACAGGCAGGTGCTGCGGCCGGGTCAAGTCCTGGTGCACCCGTCGAATCGCTCAGGGTTAGGATTGAATGGAGCCCAAGTTCACAAGACAGGGGCCCAAGTGCAATCTGTAGGCTTCAGCTCCATGGAGCTGAAGCGAAGTGTTTGCATGGAAATATCCACGGATAGAGCTCTGAGCCAAAAGGCCTTTAGTTTCAACAAGCGGCAAGTGGATATGAATGGAGGGCTGCTAGCTGAGGTGCGAGGCGATGAGCGATACATGTCGTTAGCATGCAGTCACTTTACGGCATTTTGCCGTGCCTGCATTGCAGCATGTCCCTCGGACCAAGAGACGGTGTCGGACAACGGCAAGCTCACGTTGCAGCGATTGTCTACGGACTTTCGGCAGGCCGTGGATAATGGATGGGAGTGGCTGGTGCTGTCAGCGGAAGTTGATGCAGTACTGCCCTCGCTGGCCTCCTTCGTTCAGGAAGTCATGAATGCAGCCCAAGGAGTTGCAAGAACGGCAGGCGAGCTGGAGCTCGCCATGGCGATGGTGACCCGAGCAAAGTTGCTGGCAGAGCAAGGTTTGTGCATCGACTGGGATGTTGTGCAAGCTGATGTAGCAGCCACGGTGCCGGATGCCTCGCCACAGACCGTGGCCGCTTGCGGGTTGTTCTGCAGATTCTATGCAGGAGGAACCGAAGCACCTCTGCTGAAGTTTTTGCACGACTTTTCCTTGAAATATGGGGCAAGCAAAAGATTGGGAGAGGAATTCATGTCCACGGTCGCCGGCCTCCGGTTTGCAGGGCAGGAGCGATCGCATGCTTTCGCAAGGGCTGCGATGATCGCGACGAACCTGACAGCCACAAAAGTGGTAGACGGTGTGGCTCGGCTGCTGAGCAAGAGCGATGTCAGCAGGCTCTGTGCGAAAGGCATGGAAGATGCTGTAAAGGATTGGGAGGAGCTTCTTGCTCGTGCCTGGGCTCACACTCAGAATGTGACGGATGCAAGTGCACGTGCCAAGGCAGTTGAGTGCTTCGGTCGCCTGATGGTTCGCAGCACCCTCTTCATGTGCAAGAAAGAGAAGTCGGGGCAAGAAGGCCTTGAGCACGGGTCATTGGCCAATTTGCTGACTTTGTACGAACACGAGATGGGTGGCAAGAGTGCCGGTGCAACACCGGCTGCTGCTACAAAAGATGGGCCGTCTGATGCGGCCCCTGCGACCTTGGAGAACATGCAGGACCCGGCCTTCCTGATGAAGCTGCAAGGCTTCGCAGTGGGGAACCTGTACATTGGCAAGCAGAAGTATCAGGACATCTGTCCTTGGAAGCTGGAGAAAATCGGCCAGTGCCACGGCTCTTTCTCGCTGTCTTGCCCAGTGAGCTGGGACAAGAAGGTCGAGGTGCCTCTGAGCGAGCTCAAGAAATTTTTCGATCTGTATAGCGGAGATGCACGAGACTTCTTCGAGCTCTGCTGCGAGTATTTCCTGAAGTACTCGCACTGTGAAGAGGAGTTGACCTTTTTGAAGACTCCCACGTGCTGTCTGTTGGAGGGCAAAGCCAAGACAGGCAAGCTGACGATCTTCCCCTTCACGGATCAGATTTCAAAGGTTGGCTTAAAGCCGGCAGCTGGCAGTGTGGAGGTTTGGCATTCGGCCTCGGGCACAAGCTTGTATATTTCACCCCCGGCTGCAGCCGGAAGTTTGCTATCTGCCTTCTGGCAGATCCCGGTCGGCTCAGAGCCGAATCTGGCGACAGTCCTTCTGAACGAGAAGGGCTGGAAGATTCCCATTTTGAAGAACACTGCTTCGCTGAAGGAGTGCATCCTGTACAGGCCGAAGCCTGCCGAAAGTTTGAGGGCCTCGGCCCAAGAGCTGGATCAAGGATCCGCTGCCTCGCGAAAGCGAAAGGCTTCTTGAGTTACTCGACAGTTCTCGCTTGCTGAGTTTTCCGGGAAAAGGAGCCAAGGTTGATGTCTGCAATGGAACTTTTTGGCGCTTTTGCAAGTGTGAATTCAAGGATGGTTTGCAGGCACGTGTTGTTGATCTTTCCATAAAGTTCGGCTCAAGGCTAATATAGGTACAATGCCGCTGGTAATCGAAAGAGTATATGTCCTGAAGCTGGATGGTGCCAGCTGGACTGTGGGTGACAAGGAGCTAGAACCAACGGACCATGGTCCGTTTGTGGTACTTCGTCCATGGAGCCCGGGCTTGTGCAAGCTGCTTTCTAAGCAGCATAGCATAAAACTGCCAAAATACCCGGCAAAGTCATCGTTGTCCCAGAGCGATGTTTATCTATCGCTCGTGGGCTCCCGAAACGATGCCTCCAAGGAGCAGCAGTCCAAGCGGCAGGCAGAGAAACTAAAGAACAGAGCTCTGGCCTTTTCGGCGGGGAAGACAGCGAGGCTGCTCTAGTGTCTGTAACAGGCAGCTCTCCGAGAAAAGCAGCGAAGACTCGCTTGTCCCGCCGTGCTTCCAGGGAAGCAAGAGCAGAAAAGAATGTGCTGAAGGTTACCTGGATGGGAAAGGAGATCCGTGTCCTGGAGGCGGGCCATGTCACGGATGTGCCCAAAGTCCACTTGGATGATATGGCATTGTTCTTTGAAGCAACACAAAATGCCGTGCTTACTGCTGAGTCTTTTCAGACTAGAGCACGGCAAAGCTTTCCTAAGGGAACTGCTGCGAAGGACAAAGTCGTGAAAATCGGCCAAGGCCGCCAGGCTCAACGGACAGGCGACGACAGAAGGTATTCGCTTGTCAAAAAAGCCGGGGCCAAGGCCCGGCCCTTGGATCCCCTGCCGCTGCAGGAGGCTGAGGCGACTGCGGCTGCCAAAAGGGCAGCAAAAAGCCAGGGGCAGTCCTCCAAACGGAGGAAGCCTGGGGTGCTAGTGAACTGAAGGTTCGTTTGCTTCAGGAAAACCATGCAAAGCCTTGTTGTCTCATGTGCATGCAGTTGTTTGACTTGTAGCCTCGCATGTGCAGGTTGTGAAGTTTGTGCCGGTGTTTGCAGCTGTTTGGGCTCCTGTAGGGAGCCCTTGGATGGGGGCTGGCCTTTTTTACGAGGCCAGGCAAGGGATCCTTTTAAGTTTCTTTCAAACGAAACATATATACAGATATAGATATATAACTATAGACTATAGGCAGCCCGGGAGACTGCGGTTTCCTGGACAAAGCCGGGAGACTACGGTCTCCTTATAATTGTGGTGGACCACGGTTTGCCATCTGTCTGTGAGAGGAGACCACGGTCTCCTGCAGAGCTGGCTAGCAGACTACGGTTTGCTTAGTCAGTGATGCATGCATGGGTTGCTTTTCGGCAACCGTGCTGGCCGGCAGAATGCAGGCAGACCAAGGTTTGTTTGCATCTGCTGGCAAGCATGCAAAGCAAGCAGACCACGGTTTGCTTTGCTTTGGGAGAGGAGACCACGGTTTCCTCGTGGGTGCATGCCACGGCATGCACCAAATACTATATGTATATATATATATATATATACATGTGCTAAAAAGAGTCTGGCTTAAGGGATCTTCCCTAAACCCTATACCCTCCCCGATCCTCTATAAACCCTTTTTTTGTCCTGGCCAGGCGAAGTCGTCGGCCATGCCCAAGCACCGGGACCAGGATAGAAGGAGGAGGAGCTCGAGCTCAGAGGATAGAGAAGAACGACGAGATCCTCGACCACGGTCGAGATCTCACGAAGAGTCCGAGGACCAAAAGAAAAAGGAGGAGGATGGCAACAAAAAGCCAGAGGAGAACGAGAACAAGAAAGAGGAGGAGGAGAACTTGAGGAGGAAACTGTGGCCTCCGAGGAGGCAACTGAGTCCGAGGACAAAGAAAAGGATCCGGAGGAGGAGCCGGAGGAGGCTACGGCCTCGAAGCCAAAGGAGGCGGCCTCGGAGGCTGCGGCCTCGAAGCCCAGAGTCCCTTCTCTGGATGAGAAGACTGCTGAATGGCCGATAAGTGCCGCCGGCAGGCAGAGGCTGGAGAGAAAGCTTGCAACAGCCAGGGTCGCGGCATCCCAGGCAGCTCTCCAGTCCTGGGCAGAAGAAGAGCAGGCCAGAAAGGAAAAGAAGGATAAAAAAAAGGGAAAGAAGGATAAAAAAGAGAAGAAGAAGAAGAAAAAGAAAAGCGAACGAGAGAGATCAGAGAAAAAGGACAAGGAGGTGGATGAAAAATTGAAGGGGGCAAATGAGAAGGCAGCAGATGAGAAGAAGGACAACAAGCCTTCGGACGGGCCCAAGGGCCCGTCCAAAAAGTGCCCCATTTGCTGGAGGTGGATACAGGAGCATGCGGCGCCAGCACCGATTGTCGGTGTTTCACCGATTGGAAATACATAGCCCAAGGGCTCAGCAAGGAGGCTGCTGCAGGCCGGGCAAAGCGCCGGTTCCAGGAGCACTGGCAGCCCGGGAGGGAAGAGGAGAGCGAAGAGGAATCCGAAGTCCCAAGGTGGGAGCTGCGGCGGGATTCCGGCAACAAGGGCCATGGATATGGCGACAAGGGCCAGGGATATGGCGACAAGGGCCAGGGATATGGCTATGGTGATGTGAGAGGCGGCTCCGGCCCCTCGGGGGCCAAGGCCCATACCGAAGCTGAGAAGGGCCGTCCTGAGCAGGCTAAGGGCACGAAGAAGAGAAAAAAGCCCGGGGCAGGAGAGACAATCTCCCTGATTGAGCCCGAGGATGACAAAGAGGATCGAAAGCCGGTGAAGCTTTTGCCCAGGAGTTTGCCAGCTAAGGCTGGCAAGACCGGCCAGGACAAGAAGAAGGGCAGCAAGGCTAAGGGCAGCAAGGCTAAGGCCAAACGTAAGCGACAGGAGTCGCCGGTACGGGACGATGATCACGTCCCAATGCCGGACAAGAAGGACCCGGACGATCCGGAAGGAGGGTCTGGGAGCTCCTACGGGAAAGTGGTGACGCCTTTTCCAAATCGCCTGCCAGGAGCTTCGGCAGCGGTACTAGCTCGGCAGCCGCCTGCCGTCTTCCGAAAAACCAGAGTGCCGGCTGCCGTCTGGTGAAAAAAAGAGTGTCTCCGCGCTTTTTTCTCTTCTAGGGTTTAGGGTTTAGGGGTTTTTTTTTTAAGAATAAATTTCGGTTATCCTTAAGATTGGAACCTTATTCAAACGTAGAAAATATGATATAGTTTTTTCTATATCATATATATTGAAAGGAAACCATATGATATAGCATATTCTATATCATATGATGGCATCGCTTGCCATATGATATAGTTTCTACTATATCATATGAGTCTGTGGGGCCAGATATCATATGATATAGTTTTTTCTATATCATATGTAATATTTTGGCCTCATATGATATAGTTTCTACTATATCATATGATTGACTTTGTTTTCATATGATATAGTTTTTTCTATATCATATTTTGAGGGTTTTGTGGGCCTGCCGAAATGTGTTCTCTGAGCAGCGGAAAGCAGGGCCCAAGCAGCCGTGCAGCATGCATACAGATGCCCAGAGTCGAGCACAGACAAGGTTTGGTGCAGTTGTGTTCGCAGACAGGCACCCCTTCCTGGGGCCATTTGTTGTGTCACCCGTCCTGTAGCTTGGTTTGTTGTTGCCATGGAGACCCAGCATCCAAGGATGCGAGAAGCCTCCACGGAGGCGTGTGGAAGCCTCCACGGAGGCGTGTGGGAGCCTCCACGGAGGCGTGTGGAAGCCTCCACGGAGGCGTGTATGTGGCTGCTTGCTGCTGCAGGCACAGGGAGAAGAAGGAACTCTCCACGGAGATGTTCCGGCATTTGCTGTTGGTGCGGTGCCGTGGTGATATAGGGCCATGGCCTCCAGCAGCACCGATGCTTTTGCTGAAAGACCAGCGAAGCTTCAGAAGGTGAATGCTCTGAGAAGGAAATTGCCCCATCTCACAGCCTCGGCTTTGTCCGAAGTTTGCAAAGTTCTGCGGGACGAGGGTGTCCCGGAACTCACACAAAGAAAACATATAGCCGAGGCTGCCTGGCAACCCCTGAAAGAGAATAGGATCCTCAATCGTCTGTCACTTTTGCAGACAGATGGTGCAGAGCTGCAGATACCCAGTGTCGATTTTTGGGCTCTGCTGCAAGCTGCTATCTCGGATGCCGACAGCAACTTCGCCCAATATTTTTGGGCGTGCATCGACAAGAATCCTCCGAGCCCCAGCTCGGCATGGCGGCTGATCCTCTATACGGACGAGATCGTGCCGGGTAATCCTTTGGCAGTCCAGACGAAGAGAAAAATCTGGGCTTGCTATGCCTCGTTCGTAGAACTTGGAAGCTATGCATTGCAGCACGAGGAGTCGTGGCTATGCATAGGACTGCTCCGATCCAGCCTGATGGCCAAGGCCGAAGCAGGTGTCTCTCAATGGATCTCGAAAATCCTGCGAGACATATTCATGCGGCCGGCCAACCATTTGGAGCACGGGTGCATATCGTTGCAGCGACCAGGAGGTCCGCCCGTCCTCTTCCGGGTGGTTTTGTCAATGATCGTTCAAGACGGTGGTGCCCATAAAGCTCTATGGAGCTGCAAGGGGGATGCTGGCACCCGCATGTGCATGCTGTGCAGGAATGTAATAGCACAACGATGTGATATCCTGCACAGCAGCGGGCTCCCCGTGGTCGGTTCCTCTGAGATCCGAGAAAGTAAGCTTTCGCTTGCGACCGACCAATCCATCCACGAGGCCATGGCTAAACTGGCAGAGAAGAAGATGCTTCTGAATGCTGCAGATTTCAGCACGTGGCAGCAAGCCACCGGCTGGACTTATAATAGTTGTTCCCTGCTGCAACAAGAGGATCAACGATGGCTGGTCCGGCCGGTCTCACAGTATTGCCACGACAGCATGCACACCCTGCTGGTCTCCGGTGTCTTCCAGACAGTGACCTGGCTTGTTTTGGAAGCTTTGCAGAAGCAGTTTCCCAATCTCTGGGAAATCGCCGACGAGTACGTGGCCAAGTGGACCCTGCCCCGGAACATCTCGGCCAAGGCCGAAGGGATGCTGGGTCAGTCCCGAGCAAAAGCATGCAAGGAAGCCGAGACCTTTAAATGCACGGCCTCCGAAGGCTTGACACTGTCTCCAATATTGGCTTGTTTCTTCAGGCAGCTCGCCAGGGCAAATGCAAATGTTGAGGCAGTGCAAGCGATCCAATGTTTCTTGCAGCTGGACAAACTCGTGGCATGCTGCCAGAGAGCTCGCAGTGAGGGAGCGGTTTCGCCCGGCCAGATGAGAAAGCACGTTTCCGATTTCTTGCAAGCAGTGCATGCTGCTGAGTGGCAGGACCGCATGCATTCCAAGTTCCATTGGCTTCTCCACTTCGGTTCGCACCTGGAAAAGTGGGGCTTCATGGTTCAGTGCTACACTCACGAAAGAAAGCATCGCACTATCAAGAGATTCGCCGAGGACATCAAGAAGACTTCTGCTTACGAGCAGGGTCTTCTCCGAGAAGTTCTTGGACAAGAACTATATTGCTTGGCAAGGGCTGATTGTTTCGCAGCGATGCTGCAGTTGCAGGACCCGAAGCCAGCTTCTCGGAGGAAGGCGGCAGCACTTCGCAAAATCATTCCGGAGCTGACCTCGGCACAAGTGATTCATGTGGCAGAAAAAGTCAGGCTGCCCTCCGGGGAACGGATATGTCGTGGCGATGCGGTGCTGCTTGAAGGGAACGGTTGCTTGGAGTGTGCCCTTGTCTGGGCATTCGTGGAACTGGCAGGGCAAGCCTACAGTGTTGTGCATTCCATTTCTTCTCTGCTTTGCGATGACCTCGTGGGGGAGTGCTCCTGCATAGACAGCCTGCATCTGCTGCCATGCAGAGACTTTCTGTGTGCATGCACATGGAGAGACATGGCCGGAGGCCGACGACAAATCATCCTGCCTGCTTCCCTCCGATGAAAAAGATTGATCCTGCATGCATCCTGGATTTTGGGAATCTGCACGTACACACACATGCAGGCGACCTGTACCATGCTCTTTTTCCATGGATGTGCATGCAGCTGCCATTTTGGCTCCTGTAGTGGGGTTGTAGCATCTTGGCTCCTATAGAGGGGGCTTCTGGATTCTCCTTTTCTGGCCACGGCTATATATATCTCGCCACGGCGAGATGGCCCGAGAGTTGCAGGCCGAGTTAAGCCCTATGGCCGAGTGGGCACAAAGTGGGAGCAAGGCTTCGGTCGATGCTTTGATGAACAGCTGGTGCACCCGGCTGGAGAGCCTTGGCTCTCTGTCGTTAGGGCAAGCCATGCAGATGAAGCAGACGATCCAGGATCTGAGCTTCGAGAGCACCCTGTCAGAACGGTTGCTTGAAAAAGTTGAAGCCAAAGTTCTGGCAACGGCCACGGCTGCAACACCGCCGCCAGATACTACATATACGCCTCACAAGCGAAAGGAGGAAAGCAAGCCGCAGACCTTGCTGAAGCCGGAAAACTTCATCACGGTCACTGAGTGGTCTATGCTGGAAAAGTCGCCAGCACCGGCAAGGCTGGAAATCCTTCTGAAAAGGTATCTGCAGCTGGGCCTGAGGAACCTCACAGAACAGACGGTCAAGAAAGGCCTGGCCTTCCTCTTGGCACTGGCAGCCGGCGAGCTCAGTCAGATGCCGACATATGAAGAGATCTACGAAGAGGTCCAGGTCTTCAAGAGATCTTGGGAATCCGTGAAAACGGATGCAGAGCCGACTGAGGTCGGCCTGCTCACGTATCCCGATGACCCCAGCAGCTTGCCGAAGGCTCTGTTCGACCGAGCCTACAAGGCTGAGGACCCGCCCATGGGCAAAGACGTGAGGGCTGGGATCTGGCTAGCTCACATTCCGATGCGATCTACTTCCAAGCTCTTGCAGAAGAACAAGAAGCAGAGGCTGCCGAGGCCAGATGGCCAGGCCGCCGTGTCTGAGCAGCATGCGAACGAGTTCCAGAGCCGCATGGAGCAGTGCTTCGGGCGACTGGAAAGAATGCTGGACCAGGGCTGCGGTCAGAATGCCATCCAGGATGGTGGGCGAAGGGAGCTGCAGCTTGCTGCAGGCGCAAGTATCTTGCAAAGGAGGACTGCATGCTTCTTTTATCTTTTCCTTTGTTTTGCATCTGTATATACACAGCCCATGCATGCCTTTCCATTTGTATACCTGCTGCAGGACCCCTGGACGGAACTCCATCACAGGAGGCGAGCTGAGCAGCAGCAGTGCCGGGGTCGGCTTTGCTCTGGGCAACCCAGCCCAGCCGGTTTCGGCTGCGACACAGCAGACCTCGCCAGGGCGACAGTCGGCCTTGCAGCTAGCCCTGCCTCCAGCCGAAGAACCCGAAGCAACGGAGTCGCTCCCTGCCGAGAACGATCTCGAGGACGAAGCTTTGTTCAAGAAGCTCAAAGATCGCAAAGCTGGGATTCTGAAGAAGCCGGCCGCTGCAGCTGCAGCGAGTGGCCAAGGAAACTTGGCAAAGAACAAGACAAAAACGAATGGCCAAGGCCAAGATCCAAAGAAGAAGGGCAGCGGCAAAGGCAAAGGAAAGTCCAAGGACAAGAGTGCTTCGAAGAAAGGCCAAGGCAAAGCAAAGGAGCAGCAAGCCCAAGGCTCGCATGGAAAGCGGAAGTTCCAAATTGTCTGGGAGGACGGCTGCATCCAGAAGAACTATGCTTCTCGCATGTACAAGCGAGCCGGAACGTGGGCAAAGCAGCAAGGCTTCTCGGAGCAGCAAGTGGTAGAGTGCCAGCGAGAGGCCCACAGAGAGGCCATTCTGCTGTGGAAGAAGAAGAACGGCTGCTAAGCCAGCTGTGCAGGGCTCGAAAGCGATGCAATGCCAACCAACTTTTTGCTTCTGCTCATGTGTGTGTGCCCACATGAGCATGTGCATCACCGACTTAATCGGCATGCTGCACAGATCACGATCATTTAATTCCATGCAGTTAATGGCTGCATCCCGACTCAAGATCGCATGAGAGACAGATGCGAGGACAAAAGCCGAAGCTTTTTTTGTGTATATATGTATATATACACATATACATGCAGGGCATGCATGACATGGTGCTTTTTCATACAGTTATATATATATATATGCGACCTGCTGTCGCCATGTGGCTCAAGTGCTGTGATAGAAAAAGTAGACTGCGAGTGCGTGTGGGCCAAGGCCTGTGAAATGGGAGGAGCCTGCAGCCGCCGTTTGAGGATGGACCCGTGTGCAGGACCATGCACGGAATGCGGTGCCCCCAGTTGCTGCAGAGCGAAAAAAATGCACACCAGAACCACTGGTGTGCAAAATGCACAATCAAGTGGTACAACGAGAGGGATGTCCGTCGCAGCAACTACAGAAGGGCATGGAGGGAGTACGAATATATGAATATCGTGGAGTCCGGGGACGAGCATGCTCTCCCTACCGTGACCGAGCAGTCCGACTTCTGTTTTGCAGGGTTCAGGGCTTGAGGCTTTTATGTTCAGGGCTTGGAAGGTTTAGACGTATAAGGGACCCCTTTATGTTACTTAGACTAACCCCCTTTTCAAGCTATGCTAACCCCAAAAGCTAAACCAACTTAACCCTTTACATTTGTTTGTAAACAGATAGCTAACCTCGAAAAGTATGTTAACCATTTACAAGCCACCGGTTCTTCCCAGTATCAAAGGGAGTGGAAGGTCGTCGCTGCGGAGCACTACAAGCCACTCTATAAAAACTTTTTGGATCACAGATCCAACTTCAAGCCGAAAGCTGCACGGCAAAGCTTGTCTAGTGTCACTCACACACAAGTGAAAACATTGTTTTCCTTTTTCGACAAACTTTGTCTACACTTTCGGCGGAAAATAAAATCCATTCACGCACGCATGATGGATGCGGAAGCTAGCTGCGGCGCACAGGCTTTGCTGGTGTTGGCTGTTCAGCATAAACTACGGGTCCTCAGCGACCGATTCACAACAACAGTGGGCCGTCGTCCAAGGTTGTCCAAGATCAACGGTGGAGCCCAAGTCAAAAGCTCCGGCCGGTTCCGTCAAACAACGGTCGGCCCGAGATCCTGTTGTGTCACGAAGACACTTCGACGTGTGTCGAAAGTCATGGACATTGGGATTGACCGAGCAGAGCCAGTTGCCTACCAGGCGCGCTCCGAAGTCGACGGTGGCCATTGTTCCAGCCGATGTTGCATGGTGCCACAATTGAATAAGAAAATCCATGACTCCACGGCAAGTCAGGGAAAGACACTTTGACGTAACCGAGTACCGGTCGCAGACTTGAGTGCCGTACGAGAGAAGAGCAGTGTGACACTGGCCGAGCCGAGCCCTCTCTACTGTTGCCCACTCCTTAGTTTGTTTGCTACTAAAGATCTCATACTGCTTCGCAAAGGAACACATTTGCGAAGAATGACGTCCACCCCGGGCACCAGACGGGCGGAATGTTGACGGCGTCCAGCAATGCAGCTGCTCGCTGGCTCCACGCAGTGTCGGATTTGGATTTTTGCAGCAGTGTCGACACCAGGCGTTGGAGCCGTCCCAGCAACACCGACGGTGTCGTGGACAGAATTGGAAGTGAGACTGGATTGGTGGGATAAGTGATTTCTTGCAATATTTGTTTTAGCTGCGCTTTTACAAGAGTGTGGCTTCTAAAGCGACCATTTCAACTCAAAACTCCACTTCCAATGCACAATGCAAACTCTCTTCCCAATCCAAATTGCACTTCTTCTGTGTGTGTGTGCGTGTGTGGTGTTTTGTTTGTGTCTGTGTCTCTGTGTGTGTGTGTGTTCGTGTGTGTGTGTGTGTCAAACCAGCTACATCACATTGCCACCAGCTCCACTTTTTTCGCCTTTGAACAACACTGAGAAATTAGGATAGGTGGCACTCAGAAGCTTGATGGCTTCTTCGCATCGTTTAGAAGAGAGATAGGCAAGCGGTCTTTCAACACAACAGGACCCACTCCTGAAACAGCGCAAACTTTCGAACAGTAGCTTTACGAAAGAATGCGGGTGTTTCAGTTTTTGTTTTGGTTTTCCTATGCAGACAGTTTTCGCAGCAAGACTGAGCGAACAGCTGTCGGAAGTGCTTCTTGGGAAACTTTAAGCCATTTTTTGGGTGATGGAAAGCCGCCAACTGCCGAAAACCAGCAACTTGTTGAAGGGCAAGTTGCAGGAGCAGCAGCTTCAAATGTCCAAGACATTCCGGCTGGTAGCGCTGATGTGCCCCCCGATGATGAGAATCCTTTTGCCGATCTCGAGAGTAAGCCCGAAGTTTGCGAAGTTTCGGATGCCGACCCGTATGAAGGCATTCCAATTCGGTTGCTCAGCTGAAACCACAACTGCGCCGATGCCAGCGCAGAAATATGCTTTGCAGCTCTTCTGTTTGAACTTTGCGAATTTTGGGACCTTTAGGACTTCGGATGTTCTGTTAGAGATTTTGTTTTTAGTTTTTGTGATAGCAAAAATGGGTTTTGGGCGCTTTGGCCAAGAAGTCAAAAGACCATACGTGGTTTTGAGAGTTTGGCTCTGACTTAAAGGTGGTGTTGACTGTTCGGTGACGCAGTCACAGCAGCAGACGTGCTTCTGAGAGACTTGACCTGAGACCCCAAGGTTTGAGGCTGTGTTGACTGTCTGGACCCAAAGTCAAAGTAGCAGACGTGGTTCTGGGAGACTTGACCTGACAGGCGAAGGTTTTGAGGTGGTGTTGACTGTCTGGATTCGCAGTCGCAGTAGCAGACGTGTTTCGGGGAGACTTGACTTTGGGAGTCCAAAGTCAAAGTAGCAGACGTGGTTCTGGGAGACTTGACCGTAGAGGACAAGGTTTTGAGGCGGTGCTGACTGTTTGGACCCAAAGTCAAAGTAGCAGACGTGGTTCTGGGAGACTTGACCTGACAGGCGAAGGTTTTGAGGTGGTGTTGACTGCCTGGATTCGCAGTCGCAGTAGCGTATTGCGGGGAGACTTGACCTTGGAGTCCAAAGTCAAAGTGGCAGACGTGGTTCTGGGAGACTTGACCGTAGAGGGCAAGGTTTTGAGGCGGTGCTGACTGTCTGGACCCAAAGTCAAAGTAGCAGACGTGGTTCTGGGAGACTTGACCTGACAGGCGAAGGTTTTGAGGTGGTGTTTGGAGGCCTGCCTTCCAGGCAGGGCTTGGCAACCAAGTCCGGGCGTGCGCCGCTCCAGGCGCCACGCCTTCAGAAAGGTGCGCCAAAGGAGCCGGCGGAGCGGTTTTGGGTGCGCTTGCCAGCGAAAAAGGGGGCGTGGCATCTGGAGCGGCGCGGCTGACGCCGCGCCGCCCTGCGGGCGGCGCGGCGTTTTAAGTGGTTAAGTTTACCGCGCGCGACGCCGCGCCCGCCGTTGTGGCGGCCAGCAGTCCAAAGACTGGGTTCTTGGTGTCGAGCACCGGGTAGAAGGGGCGTTCTTGGATGGGCTGCCCAGTGGGGCCATTGTGCTCAAAATCCATGCCACGCAGGAGCAGCTGCACGGAGGAGCCAGGCAAGCTGCAAGCAGCAACCAGTGCACAGGCAGCGCAGAGCGGCTGAGTGCGGTTGACAGACTACTGCTGGTAGAAAGCACGGGCCGTGGCACTATCCTCGCGCGGAGGGTGCTGAGTCCCTAAGCGCGCAAGTCCTGAGGTGCGATAAAGAGCCTCCCAGCTGATGAGGGCATTGTGAAGCGATGCATGTAGCTCCAATGCCACATGATGTCCCACCAATGGGAAGAAGCTGCGATAATCAGGGGCCAGTGGGCCCCGTGCTGCCAGCTGTAAGACGTTGGTGGGCATCCTCCCCCTTCATGGTGAATCTGCCCGACTTGTCCACCAAACAGACATCCACCGCTCCAGTGGTGTCGGCACACACTGTATAGTGACTGTAGTGGTGAAGAGATCGATGAACACGCCAAGTTCATTCCGGTGACCGAAGAAAAATTCGAACAGAGTTTTGGCTTGCTCTTCGGCAGTCAGAAACCCCGGCGGGGGGAATTTGGCAGATGAAGTCAGAGAATGACGTCTCTCAGCAACCATCCGGTGCGCGGCACCGGTGTCTGCATTCGCCGGGCGCGGATTGCTCAGTTCCAATCCATGTTTCAGGAGATTAAAGACAATGGTGGTTGGCGGTCATCAACATAGACAGATCTGCAAGCAGCCGCGTAGATCTGCCTAGTAATTCACCTGACCTCTCCGGACGTGCACAGATTTTGAACAAGCCTTACCTCAGCGGGGTTATTGAGCCAAAGAAGCAATCGGCAGGCAGACCGTCAAGCTGGTGTCCATAGCAACGCTCCAGAGTGGACCAGTGGACAGTATGTAGCGGGTCCTCCAGGCGAAGTGGTGCACCAGCGTCCGGAAGGATGAGAGGCTCAAACTGCACAGGCTTACATCGCACAAGCACACAAACATAGGCGGCAAACAGGCAGCAGGCAGGCAGGCAGACAGGCGCCAGCTTGAGTGATTCCACGAATAGCAACCGACTTCGCCGTGAGGCAAGCCAAGGTGTTGAGTTGCACTTCGCCTTTACCCGCACCAGAACAGGCGGATGTCGCACCAGGACACGACGAGGACTTTCCAGGCACCCCTTCGCATCAGTTAGACAGTGGAGGACTGTCTCAGCTTTGGTACGTGCTTGGCTTATCCTGCATCAATGCGCCGACGGTTCTCCATTTCCAGAGTGCTAATCATCAATCGTCCCTCGTCAGAAGGTTGCCTGCTTCGGCTAGACTTTTGCCAAACACAACTTCTGACTGTCTTCGTAGCCTCCATGGTTCCCAAAAACAGGAAACACGATCGCGAAGCGGAAGGCACAGACACGCCACAACCACCTCAACCCAACAGCCGCCCTTTTGCTTGTCAGTCAATCGCCGGCCTTTTGGGAGCTGCACTTCTGCGGGAAAGTGCAAGAGGGAATTTCCTGTGCAGCTTGTCCTGTGTGAAGGAAGATAGGACTTGAAGATGCCTACAAGGCGGGTGCTGCTTGCCATTGGCTTGCCTGTGCAACTTCACAGACGGTCGAGGCAGCAGCGAGGGCGCCATGCTTTCCGTCCATCCCGGCTTCCGATCTTCCGTAAACGGGTCCTGGATCTCCGCGCCCTGGCTAACAAGCCAATCTGCGTGATGCCTTCTGCAGCGAGTAGCGCGCCAGCAACGGTTCAAAATGAGTTCCACATCTTGGTTGCTCTCATGGGAAAGCTTTCTGTCGCCACATCGTCGGTGCTTGCCAGCTCCGATGGCCTCCTTATTCTCGGTAATTCTGGCGGTACGCGCCTCTAAGCGCAGCTCCCTGGGTATTCTTGGCTGTGCCGGATCCTCCAAAACCTTCTTCTTGTGGTGTGCACTTGTATGCATAGATGCCGTGTTGGAGCAAAATGTTTGTTGGAATTCCGTCGCTGCAGCGGCTGGTACCACTCAAGTTCTTCCTCCAGGCTGTGCATGGGCAGATGGCCCGGAGCAAATGGTCGCGCAAGCGACATCAGATGGCTTCCAAGCATGAGCCAGAAGGATACCAGGCCGCAGGGAAAGTAGTAGGAAAATCGGCCGGAAGAACTAAGCAGTCGGAGTGACCTCCAGCTTGCCGACGGACTCAGTTGGATCCAGTCGGGCCGTAGCAACGCTTGAGCAAAAGAGCTGCCACGTGTCATTGCGGGGCGGCACCGAGAAGGTGCTGGCACCCGAGCACTCGAGACGCACCGAAGCAGAGGCGCTGGACATGGAGCTTCATCGCCATTTGCATCAGCTAAGACTTAAGAGATTGTTGTTTTCTCCTCAGAGGAGAGTGAAACGAAAAGAGCGCTGCCCGTCCCGAGTCCGCCGAAGAGATTTTGTCGCTTCATAGACTTTCTCGGACAGATGCAGAGGAGGAGATTCTAGATCCAGACGTCCTGCCGAGGAAGCTAGCGATGTTGATGACTTTGGTGTTTTTCATGACAGCCAAAGGGAAGTTGAAATCGACATTTCATCGGAAGCTGAGGAGCCGGCCGCAGCGAAGACCATTGGACGAGCAAAGAAAGCATATGCGGTTGGATGCTACATCAGACTCAAACCAGATGGCCAAGAAGTGGAGAGGAGAACTTTCAGAGGGACCTGAAGGGTTCTGCATGGTTCGTTTTCCATTTGAAATGCCATTCCAATCGGAGGTGCCGAATTTGTGGCTTGCTCAGATTAAGGAAGGCCAAAAAGGCCCGAAACTGAAACGAGCTCGTGCGACGGCTACTGTCAAAGCGAAGGGCAAGTGCAAGGAGTCGTCCGCTTCGATCCCAGAGCAGGCTGAAGATACCGAAGCTGCTCCTGACGAGGAGTGTCCTGTGTCAGAAAAGCATGCAAGCGATTCGGGTCCTGAGGAAAATTTCGATCCGCCAGGGCCTGCACATTCTGCAGCTAGTGATGCACTCCTGTTCAATGGCTATGATATCACAGGAGTGCCAAAAGAGGCTCAGCCACCGGCCGATGCTTCGGACAAGCACTCTTACACTGTTCGACTGCCGGACGGGGTCGCCATTGACGTCCTTGTGAGGAACAGGGCTTTCTGGATCAAGAAGCCAGTAGAATGCCGATCCCAGTACTCCTGGTCGTATTACGACAATTTAGCAGATGCTTGGAGTCACTGCATTCAATTTTGCCGGGATTCTCTGGCAAAAGAGCAGAAGCCTGAGGCGGCTAAAACCCTGACCTGAGTCGTGCGGGTGGCGGGGAGATGTAGGATTGTGTATATATATATATATATATCAGCGATTGTACAGGTGGATGGAACATGCAAAGGTCGAGATGCTGCATGCATGCAGGATTGGAAAAATAGTTTTGTCAGAAGTTTGCAACCTTACTTGCATAGCTCAGCTTCGTTATAAGGCATGTGCAGAGATTTTGAGGAATCATGTAGCTGGTGCACACACATGCTTGACTTGATGTTGCTGCAGCCGTTTTCGCATGAGTCTTTTTGTTTTTGCTTTGTCAAGTTCGGGCCTCAGAGTGCGAGCTTTTCCGAAGACGCATGTTGAGATCTGGACATGTGCTTTGCCAGTGCAAGTGTTCCTTGTTTTTTGTTGACTGCCAGCAGCTAGTTCAGAAGTCCATGCATGAGCTCCTTGGGGGGAGCTTAGTTACTTAGAGAATATCGTTGCTGCGCCTGCAGGTCTGCCGGCAGCAGCTGCGACTTTCTCGGTGGATCTGCAGGTCGAGGTGCGACGGCAGGTTTGGATGCTAGCTCCTTGGTAGGAGCATGTGCATGTTTGGAGATGCATGTCAGAAGATCTGCTGGTCAGGATCGCTGTTTGCAGGGCATGCAGATGTGCAGAATCTCCTTGGTAGGAGCAGTCTCCTTGGTAGGAGCAGTCAGGATTCGATTGCCTCGTAGCTGCGATTTGCTCGATAGCTTTTTTGAGCCTGGATTTCTTTGGCTCCCGCCAAGCATGTTGAGCAGGCATTCGCGCGAGGACGCACAAGCCCTCCAAGACGTCCGCCTTTGCCCGAAATGCGGGACGAAGAGCTACCTTCGGAAAAAGACTTGCATCAACATTTTATGCCAGTATTATTGGATGAGGCAGTCTCCAAATACGAACCTGTGGGCCAAGGGCCCACTTCAGTCTTCCTCGGCCAGCTCCAGGACGCAGCGGAGCTGGGACTGGTCGAGTTGGAAGAACTCTGGCAATGCCGATGCAGTTTATCAACATAAACTTCAGGTCGGCCTGGAAGAAAGTATCATGGATGAGGAGACAGAGCAAGCAGATGAGCCAAGTACGTTCAATCCCCTTGGGGACGAGGACGTGCAAATTCTGGCCGAGAGCTCTGGGCCCATCATCGAGGAGGTATGTTCCAGCGATGAAGAGGCGAATAACTTCTTGTTCGGTTTGGAGAAGAAAAAGAAGGTAAGCTCGTATGAAGAGTACGAACAGGCTCGCCAAGCATGGGAAGCAGCTTCCAAGGAGCACAAGGCGGGGGCTGCTCTGAGGACAGCTATAAAGGTTGAGAAGGAGCAAAGCTCTGGCAGCCCGGCAGCCCAAGCGGCCCTTGAAGAATGCCAAAAGTTGGAGAGGATTCAGAAAAAGGGCCCACCGGCTGCAGTGCAAAAGCGGCGCTTTCCTCCTGTGCCAGTGAAAGCCGAGCCGTTGCAGGAGGAGCCAGCTCCGATGGACCGCGGCCTGCAAGCTCCTGGGGAGGAGCCGGCTATGGTGGAAAGCCCCGAGGCCCTGAGCAAGGTCAAAGCGACACTGCGAATGAGCAAGGTCAGGATGCTTGGGATTATGGCGATTCTGGCTATGGCGGCTATGGCCGTGGTTGGAAGCGCGGCGATCGCAAGTATCAGCAGTCGAGCTCCAGCTGGCAGAGGGGCCCGGATCCTGGCCCAGATCAGGCTGCCACGCAGAAGTACAGCGATTACGAAGAGCGGATGGATCGACAATCCCAGGCTTACTGGGGCACGAGTCGATGGGAGCGAGAACATCCCCCTGAGGAGCAACAGGCTTGGAAGAAGAGCAAGGGGAGGAAAAGAAAGATGCGGCTCGCCAGCCAAATTGAGACTCTCAAGCAAGAGGGGAGATGGGTCGGAGGAGCTCCGTCGGAATCCTCAAAGCGGCTTCGTTTGATCCGCGAGGCCTGGGCTAAATTCTGTGATATCAGGGTAGGTAGGAGCCAGCTTCTGTACATGCTCAGTGCATATGTTATAACTTTTTGTCACATCAATATGAAGCACATGTTCATTCTGTTTGCAGGCCGGGGCGAAGCAGATTGCAGGCCAAGGAGCCCGTCAGGGGGACGGTGGTGCAGCTGAGGAGCCAGCTGCAGTGGATGCGGGTCCTGACGAGGCTCAGGAGGAGCCCGGCTTGGTGGATACCTGGGAGAGCTTCCAATCCATGGTGCAAGGCGCCGAAACCATTGAGCACGTGATTGGTTTGGATGAAGCTTACAAACGCTTGAAGAATAATCAAGCGGAAACACAGGCAGAGCAGGCGGCTGCAGATGAACCCGAACAAAACCCTGAGGGCTCTGAGGACCTGAGCTGAGGCAGCGTCTGCTGTAGCATTGTTTCTGCGGATTGATCTTCCCGCAACGAGACGATAAAAACAAGGACTCCTTGGCAGGAGTCGCCAGCTAGTGTGCATCTTTGTTTGGGTCGGCAGTGCTCGTAGGTTGCAGCTTGTTGGTAGGAGTCGCCAGCTGGTGTGCATCACGTAGATATGAAGAAGGATCTGCTGGAAGAGCTGATGTCCGAAGCCGAAAAGCGGTACGGCTATGAGAGATCGACGAAAATTCACCCCAAGTTCGAGGTGCTCAGCAAGTACTTCTACATGCACTCGAGAGGCCAGGTGGCCCGCCAGGCCACGAAGACGGAGGAGTCCCTGGGAAGCCATTGTTCCGGCATGAAGAACTTGCAGTTGAAGGACAAGAGGTCCCTCGACATCATGTTGGGCAAGAGTGCGGCAAGCGCCAGTTCCAAGGATCCGGCTTTGCAGCCGAGCGAGAGCCATACCCTGGCGAAAGATCTTTTGAAGAAGATCGTGGCCGAGAAGAAAAAGCTGACCCAAAACAACGAGGAGCTCAAGTCTTTGAAGACCAAGATTTCCACGAAGTACAGCGGGGACAAGACATGGGACAATCGCAAGGACGACGTCGATCACGCCATCGCAGCTCTCGAGGACTTCTTGGGTGTTCTTTGCCAGCACGAGGCCGAGAATGTGCCGGCGGATGTTACTTCCGATTGCACCGAGCTTGTGGCCACCTTTCACACTGTCGTCGACCAGGCTGCCAACCACGACAAAGGCAGCAAGGCCTTGCTCAAGAAAGTCAATGGCCTGATGGAGTGATCGGCCCGGCCTTGAGTTAGTTCATCACCCTCGATGATATTATCTGCAGGTAGCAGGCTAGGCGTTGCTTCAATATAAGTTCGCCTTGTGGTGGAGCTCCTTCGCAGGAGATGCACGGTATGTGTGCTTGCTCACGAGTGTTTGGTAATGTTTTGCATGCTTGCTGCATTTCATGACATTCCATGTCCATTGCAGCAAGCAGGCTCGCAGCTGCCAGCTCGCCTGCATCGCAGGCTAAAAATTTGTAGGCTTAACAGGCCTTGCTTTGTAAGCCCTCTAGACCAGGTCTGGAGGCCTCCAATCTGTGTGGAGTTTAGCTTCACTACATTCCTCTCCCGCTCGCGATAGGGGGAGGAGTGCATGGTTTCAGGCAAGCTGGCCTTTGCAGTTTTCTTTTGCATTTGGCCATTGATTTGCATTATGGATCAGTCAGTGCCTGAGAACAGTGATTGTGCTGCAGTTGGTACAAATAGTGCCGACTTCGAGCAGGACCGTTGCATTGTCAAGAGATTCCAGAAACGGGCATCACTTCAGCAGGAAATTCCCGCTACTGTGGAAGCCTCGCCCTCTGCAGTGGTCCTTGATGCGGTTGTTTCGTCCTTGCAGGAAGGTCAACATGAGAGTCACTTGCCCCCTGCATTGGCTTCATCTGAGAGCGGTGATCAGGCAGTGACTCCGGCGGATTCTGCATTGGTCTTGTCTGAACAGGGCGATCAGCATGAGGCACCTTCTGGTCCTGATGCACCTGCAGGCGGGTCTTGCCCACCGTCACCATTGTATGATGCGGACTATGATTTGGTAGATCCTGTAGATACTTCCCTGGAGCTTTCTGCATCTGCGGACAAATCGGGATCTACCTCGTGGGGCCTGGTTTCGCCAGTGCCTGAGAAGAGTGCTACATTGTCATCGCCAGGGTCACTGCATTTTTCTCCGCTCCGTGTGGGGCGACTTTCATTCGATGAATTTGTCAGGGAGATTGCACAGCCTGTGCTGCCGGCCTTCTCTCAGTTGGAATGCCCTACTGGTCCAGGTGACATGGACTCTCATCCCAAAGCGACTCCTTTGGCTCGCCCTGTACATCTCAGGGAGGGCAGAGGTCGTGCTTCTAGCGTGCATTCTCTGGCTGTCAGGTCGAGTGACGATGCTAAGGCCAGGCCGGCCTTTCCGCTTCGGGCCTCCATTGGAGTGCCTCGTGTTACTCCCAAGCCTCGGCCGGTCCCTTCGGCTCGCGGAGCATATGCATCCTATCCGTCTGAACAATTGCATTCTTCTGCTCAGGCATCGGGGGCTATCTCAAAGAGTTCGCCTCCATCTCAAGGTACGGGGACCTCACTCCATTCTGGTGTGGCCCCAGATCTGCCGTCTGGACCATTGTTGACCAAAGGTCCTTGTGCCAAGAGAGGCATTGAGCTCCTTCATTCAGGAGCAACCAAGGGAAGCTACAAAATGGTCAAGCAATCCGAGGTCCACTCCACTCAGTGGTCCCGGGCTCTGCATTTATGGTCTGAGCTATGCGAGTTTGCGTTGGCATGTTCTTCATTGCTTTGTGATATTTTCAGCAGCTCTAACAAGAATGCCCTGTTGGAGCAATTGCTCCGCCGAGTATCAGACACCACGGCGCTGAGATACATTGCAGTTATGTGGCAATTGCTGCACACGGTGCGGGACCTCGGTTTTGACCTCACATCGCTGTCTCAGGTTCAGCTTATTGACTCAATTCATACATTACAGAGATCTCGCAGCCATCACTCTTCGGTCCATTCCATTAATGTGCTCAAGGCTGTACGATGGTTTTCTTCTACAGTGCAGCCCACGGGCTTTCCGTCATTATATGATGGATTATTTCATGCCAGGGCTTGGCAGTCGCAAAGTGCATCTAAAGAGGCGCTACCTCTTCCATTATCCTTTATATTGTGGCTGGAGGTTCAACTCGTGTGTGGCCACTTTACATTGGAAGAGACTGCTTTCGCTGGATCAGTGCTAGTTTGCATCTGGTGCAGTCTGAGGTTTGGCGACTCTCAGCACATTCAGTTGTCAGATCTCTACATTGACTTCGATAGCTTTAGAGGTGCATCTTATCGAACGAAAACCCAAAAATTTATGGCCTTTGGCTGCCTTTTCTCAGGCCTTTTGAGGCTGCCACGTACACAATGCTGGCTATTGCATTGGCTAGGGGCTCTTGAGAAACTTATGGATTTGCATTCCGATCCTTCCGACATACCGGACTACATTTTCTTCCTTCTGGACAAGGATTGCATCAGACCATTGACTAATGCGGAGTGCCTTTCGAGGCTCAGACGATTGCTGGTCATGTGGAACCAGCTACCATCGGGTCAAGAACTTCAGTATACGTTACATTCCATGAAAGCTACATTGCTTTCTTTCAGGGCCACCACAAGCATTCTGCTTCTTGTGTGTTATATGGGCGAGACGCCTTCTCCCCATTACTTCTCGCTCAGGACAGTTTCATTGAGAGAGTAAGAGGCGGCTGGCAATCGCGAACTCCGTTAATGCGTGGAGTCACCTTTATGCCTCTTGAACCTGCATTGCAGTGGCCTCCGGATCTAGGGGCCGTATTGTCTGCTGCCTTGCCCGTCTTCTTCAGGTTGGATACATTTCCGCCGACTTCGGTGCCCTCGCCCGATGTACCCTCAGCTTCGGCTGCATCTGCTGCACCGGTCAAGGATGTTGTTCCTTCTGCTTTGCCTGAAAAGGTTCGTGAAGAAGCGGAGACGAGCAGCTCGGAGGGCGAGCTGGGCGAGGCTGAGGAGATTGCATGCCTCAGTGCAACCACCAGCTCCATCATACATGCTTGCATTGAAGGCAAACCGGCTTGCGGCTGCCGGGGAACCTTCCATTTTGTTTCGCACCCACCTGCGGGCTCGCGATTTTGCAAGTCAAAGCCTTGCATTTCCATTCTCACGAATCTGTCTTAAGCTGCCTGGGATCTTGCGAAACACTGCATTCGGTGTGCCTTGCGACTGTGATCATGCCAGTTCAGTCTGTGCCTTTTGCATTCTGAGTGCGGGCGATTGCATTCTTTTACTCTGGCAGCGGAGTGCTCAGCAGCTGAACCGTGTGGATGCTTTTCGCATGCTCTACTTGCACTTTGTGCCAGGCATGACATGTCACTGCCACACAAACCGATGCACATTCCTTTAGCAGGTTCACTTTTACATGGCTGTTAGGTTTGCTCTGATTTTCGCATTCCGCTCCTCTTGCATCATGGAGAATATCCGCCCAACTCAGCAGATCAGGGACGCTCTGAGTTACATTTACAATTCGGATGTTCACCAAGTGGTCAGCTGCATCAGGGGAGGACCGGCTGCAGGGCAGCGAAAGTTGCTGCTGATCTCTGCCATGAGTTTCCAGGTTTCTTCTGCATCTTCGAGTACATCTGCCCCTCCTGAGCAGAAAGAGGACAAGACTTCCATTCAGGAAGATGCCCAGGGCAAGAGTACATTGGATGCTGATGAGCCAAAGGGGTCCGATCCATCAGCCTCAAAGGGCACCACTACATCAGTTGACGATGGACCCCCTGCGGATACAGTTCCATCGCCTCCACCAGCCCCGAGTACATCTCCTGCTGCACAAAAAGCTGAGGCACCGCCGATCAAGCCGATCCACGACCCTACATTCCTCGACGACAATGTGGCGGCGGATGCAAAGTGCCCAGTGGCCACACGCCAGGTCGTGTGCTGCAGGGCCGTTTGTGATACGGTCGGCTGCATTGCCTTGTGCGGGTATAGCAGCGAGATCCCCAATGACAGTCACTTCATTACATCCTCCACTCGTCATGCCTGTAAGGCATGTTACCGCAATAAGGTCCATTCCAAGGAGCACAAGTCGTCGGATGCATCCTGGGATACGGAGTGGAGTGAGTGGGGCGATGAGGATTGGCACGGGGACTCCTGGTCCTGGTGGAAGCGCAGCGGGTACTAGCCTCTTTATGGTCTAGCCTGCCTTTTTACATTCTGATCGGGGCTGCGCTTGTTTTCCATTGCCGGCCCCACCTTTGGACTTTGTTCCTACATTTCTCGAGCTTTCGGCTGCCGCTCGGCGCCAATACTGCACCTCCCGGCGAGGGAGTGCAAACAGCCGGGCCTTTCGCCTGCTTTTGCATTGCTCGGCTTGCGACTGCTGCAACTCAGACCCTTGTGGTTTGCTTGATCGACCTCTCTGTGTTGATCGTCTTTTGGCTCAGCGATTGCCAACATGCAACATTTGCATTCACTGTCACTATGCAGAACACTTCCAGGCTACCTCTGGCAGGTCACACCTCTTGTAAGAGGCTAGCTTTTGCAGCCATCCGCATTTTGGCGACCGGTGCATTTGGCACCTTCTTTTACAGGCCTGAGGCTTCTGCTTCGTGTGCACTCTTTGCTTTGCACCCCGCCAGGTCGCGATATTTCTCGGGCTCATGTCGGCCCTCACTCTGGCCCAGATCCTCAGGGAAGAAAAAGTCCCGGATCTTATTGCGAGCCAACTTTCGTCACAGCTGACGATTCACTCATTTCCTTGCATTTGCGAAGGAGTCGAAAACTTGCAGGACTCCATCAAAGATGTGCTTGATGCACCGGGACAGGCCATGCTGAACACTGTTATTTTGGCATGTCTCAAGGCTTCGTATCATCGATGCATTTCTTCAGTGATATCGACTTCCCCTGCGGCCGGCACTGCATCTGTTGCATCTGGGAGCGCGGTGCCTACTGCATCGTCTTGGACGGAGCCTTTTCCTGCGAAGTTGAGCACTGAACGAGTGAATACCATGAGAGCTACATTCGAAGCTTCATACCCTTCTGAGATTCTCGATGCATCCAGTATGCCCTCGTCACGGCTACTTGCATCTTGCAATAAGCAAGTGCAACAAACACTACTCTTACATTCCATGGAAGTTCCGACTCAGCGAAGAGAAACAGGAAGACGTCACTTCATCCAGACCGAAAAAGATCGCACGTCTCGACGACTTCCTTTTTGACGACGTCCCTTGCAGGGATATCGCCGATACTGGCGTGTCGCAAATGTTCCTTTCACATTTGTTAGACCTGATCGCCTTTGCATTTTGCTTGTTAGAAGTCGCTCACCTCAGCTCCTTTCGTGCATACAACAAGCTTTTTATAAAGCTTGCATTCCATCGTCCGCCGCCGGAGTCAGGGCTGCGAAGCCCTAACGTCACGGAAATGCAGGCGGCGGACAAAGAAGCTTGGAAATGCATTTGCGAATTGGTGAACAAAGGTTGGTGCATTGATGATGCATTGCATGAGATCGTCCAAGTACGTTGCATTTTGCAGAGTCACTTGCAGCCACGTGTTTTCATTCAGAAAACCAAGAGGCCCAGCACGGGGTCAGGCAACACAACACAGCCTGAGAAAACCCCCCAGAAGGGCAAAGGTGGCAAGGGCAAAGGCAAGAATGGGAAGTCGAAAGACAACCGGGACCAAGGCGGTCCCAAATGGATGGTTTCATTTTACGAGAACGGCGTGCAAAAGCAGATGTGCAAGCGGTGGAACCTTCGTTCCGGCTGCAAATTGGATGACTGTGCATTTGTGCATGGTTGCGCGGTGGATGTCGGGGGAAAACCCTGTGGGAAAGACCACCCTGCCTATATGCATAAGTCCTGAGACAGCCCGAAATCTGTGGAGGGGCAGCTTTCTGGGCCTACATCCCACATACCCTCGCTGGTTCCGTCAGCTGGCCATACATCCACTTCTGATGCTGATATCCTTGATTTGCTTCAGCAGACTTTTACATTCAATACAGTGAAGTACAGATGGCAGGCCATCGAGGGAGATCGTTCTGATGCTGCTTACTTTAACCTCGGTGGTTTCTCTCAGTCGGTGCGGTTCGGCTTAACGAATCATACATTCCAATATCAGCAGATTTTATGCCGCCTGAATGCATGGTTGAGCATGCTGTTTCCATTAGGTACCTGGACGTCGATCTGTGTTTCGCACAATGAAATGCTGAAAGTGCATCGCGATACATCCAATGAGCCAGGTACCCTCAACTATACTGTTGCATTGGGAGATTTCTCTGGTGGCGGTCTATTACTTGAGTCGTCGTCAGGTGATCGCTCTCTGCATGTCGAGGCCTTGCAGAAGTGCATTTCTTTTTCCGTTGTTGATACCAGGTCCTCGCCTCTTGCATTCGATGGTGGTCTTTGGCATGCCACCGAACCCTTTGTGGGGGACAGGTGGGTCGTTACTGCCTACACATGCAGACGTTTGAGCGAGTTTCAGTCCTCGGACCCGGATGCATTGCGCATGTGGGGATTTCCATTGCCGGGTGAAGCCTTGCCGCGGAAAGTTCCTCAACCTCAGGCTGTTGAACTGCCTCAGCCTGCTATACCTCAGAAGTTCTGTCTTTTATTGGCATCCCAACACTCTGAGTTGCTTCGTGCTGGTCTTTCCACTGCTGGTGTGCCTCACGTTTGCATTGACTCCCTGGATCAGGAAAATGTCAGGCAATCTGTCTTTCGTTGTGCTGGTGAAGGCGTATTTGCCTCCATCTTCATGGTCTACTCGCCGAAGTGGAGCGAGAGCCACACTCGTCGGGTCCTCCAGCTTTGCAAAGTTGCATACTCTGCAGGTGCAACTGTGCACTTGGATATATCGGGTTGGAGCCAATGCTGGTCTGATCAACTTTTCCTACACTGCATTTCTACTGGTCTTCAGCACATCGTGCAGGTGCCGGCATGTGCGTTACAAGGGGGTTGGGGGTAGCCCCTGGATCATGGTCTCTTCCTCGCCTTCCTTTTCTGCATTGGGGCACCCATGCTCGTGTAGTCGTTGCAGATCGACCTCCACGATTTCTGATTATCCTCCTGCATTTGTGGATGCTCTTTGCGATATACTGTTGATATCCAAACTTCGCAAATGCTCAGGTCAATGTGAATTTTCCATTGATGAGGCTTGGTCTTGCATTCCAGTCAAGCAGTGTGATGCTGCCCCACACGCCTGGGTGGATGGCGGTGGCCTCAATAGCCGCCCGGACTGGAGTGGCCAGGACCGCTCCACCAAGGATGTTTTCAAATCCCTTCGTCATGCATTGATTGCTTGGTGTGGCAAGGCATGCATTCCTTCCAGGCTGCGTCATAAGATCTTGCATCCCTCTGAGGCTCATCTTTTCTCGGCTACTGAGCTTGGGGAACTCCGCGGCCTCTTTGGTACCTGGCTTGAGTCTCAGGGGTGCACCGATGTTGACTGGTCGATTAAGAAAGGCCAGCCCTATTGCCTTCATTCACTTTCTGCACTGTCCTCAGCTCTTCAGGATGCAGATATGACTTTGTTCAATGCATTGATCAGTGGGGTTCCCACTGGCTTTAAACACGACATCCCTCTATCGGGGGTTTTTGCCCCCTCCGGGCACGGCTTCGGATGATGCATTGACCGTGTGTGAAGCAAACTGGCAGGGAGCTGAGGACGACCCAGTGCTCCTTGAGGAACTTGTCCAAATCGAGGTGGACAAAGGCTGGTTGCGATGCATTGAGTCTTTGGAGGCTGCACGTCAAATCTGGCCCAACGTGGCTGTCGGCAAGCTCAACATCGTGCATTCGGAAGGCCGTAAACCTCGGCTCGTTGTAGACTCTTCCATTTGTGGTACAAATGCATCCTGCCTTATTCCGGAACGGTCTGCACTTCCTACATTACAGACCATACAAGCTTCCTGGCCTTTGCGTGGGAAGCACGAGCCACTCGCGGCTTGGTCTCTTGATGTTCAAGCTGCACACAAGTCCATTATGGTGCGTGAGTCCGAACAGGGCCTCCTCGGCATCAGGGTTGGTCCCAAGCTTTATTTCTATGCAGTTTGTCCATTCGGAGCTGCTTTTTCTGCATTCTGGTTTGCTCGACTTGGTGCATTTTTAGTTCGGACCCTTCATCGTTTGATTTTCATTGCTCATTTCCTTGCCATGTACGTGGACGACTTACTTGGCTTCCAATCTGCATCCGTCGCTGAGATGAGCTTTTGCATTACACTCTGTTTCTGTGGAGCCTTTTCCATTCCGTTATCGTGGAAGAAATTACAGTTCGGCTGCTCCATCCGCTGGATAGGATGGGAGCTCAATTTCGGCATGGGTTGTGTCTCCATTCCATCCGACAAGCTTGAAAGGTTGCACTCGGTTATCGTGTCGGCACTCCGTGGCAAGTACACTGACCGGGCTACATTGAGCAAGTTGTGTGGCATGTTGCAGTGGCTTTTCAAGCTTTTTCCATTGGCTAGGCCATGGCTGAGGTCTCTTTATCAGGATCTCAACACGCCTCGTGCAACCAACTTCAGTGTTCGTTAAAATGACTGGCAATCTTTCATTTCATGCCTCAATGATACCTTGCATCTGGTCAGGTTACCTGCTGGGGCTGCCATCACGGTTGGCAGCCGGGTGCTTGCGGTAAGACATCGCAAAGTCAGCACTAAACGGGAACTTTTGTCTTGCAATCTTGGAGATAAGGACATTTGGCTCCGCATTGCTGATTCAGCTTCCAAACGCCGTGCATTGAGCCCGGCTTCTCGTAACCTGTTGTTTTTCTGGCTTCAATGGTCTTCTTTGCCTCCTATCTGGCGATCTCTTCGTCCAGTTGAACATATCATGGTGGAGGCAGCAGCTGATGCCATGGGCAATGGCCGTACATTTGCCATTGGCGGCTATATTGCATTGCCTGGGAGTTCTGGTTCTCTGAACGCTTTACCGTGGAGGATTTTGCATTTGCTGAGCTTCCTCTTAAGTCTGAAGCCCACAAGGACATTACATGCTATGAGTGCCTTGGTCAGACGGAACTCACCGAAGGTGATAAAGTTTTATTTTCACGATTCCGTGTTTTAAATGTTTTGCATTTCAAAGAGCCCGAAGTTTTCCATCAATCGCATGCAACCCTCTGGTTGTGCGGCATGGACTCTTCGTTTCATCCCTGCTACATCGTGGCTCCAGGGTGGGAGGTGGGAAACCCTGTAGCTGGGCAATCGCCCAATTTTTGGTTCTCCGGCCGGGGGTTGTGGTTGTGCCACGGCTGCGTGCGGCTCGACTCGCCGGCATCCAGCAAGCTCGCTTGGGGTTGAGAACTTAGTGCACTCCTGGTCGATGTGTCAGTGGTCACATGGGGCCGACTTCGGCGGCGACAGTAGAGCAGTACAGGATCAGCTGCAAGCTGCAAATACTGCGGCAGATCCTGGTTTCTTGTGGTGAGCGCTTCAGCCCGCCGTGCGTTTTGCGAGCCGGCTTTCTGCAGCGTCATCGCATCTTGCAGGACCCAGCCTCCGCCTGTATATTAGGCCGGTCTGGGCGCTTCATCTCTGCCTTGGGTTCTGTTGGCCAGCATGTCGCAGCGCGTCTTTGCAGTGTGTGGGGCCCAGGCTCCGTTTGTATTGTGCCGGCATTTCGCTGACGCTTTCTGCTTCAGCTTCATGGCAGCGATATTTCTCCAAACGAAGGGTTAATGCAGACTTTGGTCAGGCAGCAGTGTGCGTGATCAGCTGCGAGCTGTGCGGCAGATCCAAGCTTCTTGTGGTGCGCATGCTGGATTCCTCTTTGCAGATGTTTGGTTACTTGAAGCAGGGCCGACTTTGGCGGCGACAAAAGTGACGTGCAGCATCCGCTTATGCAGCAGTTCTCGCGTCAAGTGATGCCCATTTCGGTGGCGATAGCGGTCATGCTCGGTTGCGAGGTGCACGTCAGATCTGCATTCCGCAGGTGCCTGGAGTGCAGGCTTATCTGATGGATCTGGGCGGCTTAGTGGCGACAGCTGTCGTGCGCCTCAGCCGCAGATCAGGCTTGTGGTCTTTGCAAGCACTGCAGCTACATCAGTTGCGTCCAAGTTGATGGTTCAGTCGTCACATGCCAGCCGTGCAATGCTGGATCAACTGCGAGATGTGCCGCAGATTCCTGCTCTGGCATCCAGTGCAGTGCAGTCACTGCAAGCGTTCGTGATGGATCTGTGAATACGTGGGTTGCTCAAAGCTTATGGATCTGTGATCGCGACGCTTCGTGCATCTTTTGGTGGCGACAGCATTGTGCTCCCAGCCCCTTTTGTACTGCAATTGCCTCAGGTCGCATGTGTTGGGGCCGGCTTCGGCGTCAACTGCGCAGTAAGGGTGAGCTGCAGGAAGGTTCCATGTTCCTGCGTGCTCTTGTCGCAATTGGAAAAATCTTGATAGAGAATGTGCAACCGACCCAAGCTTCATACGGCAAGTCCGGCGCCGTTGCGGCAGTATACTGGTAGTTCTCGCTGAGGGCAGTTCTGACTTTGTGGCGACAGCAGCTGTGTAAAGTCTGGGCTGTGCGATGCTCTGCAAACTCAGTGCCAGATTTTGGTGCAACCCTGCTCGCTGAATCAGGGTTCCATGGCATGATGCTGACTTCGGCGGCGACTTCGGTGCAGTACAGGTGGAGCTGTGAGTACCGCCGTGGATCCAAGCTTCTTGAGGTGCACTCTCTTCTTGGTCTTATTGGCCTGTGTTGTCTGCCAGTCTGAGAGCTTCAGCTCGGCTGAAGAACATTTCGAGAACTGGCATTTCAAACCGTCGCTGTTTCTGGGGCTCAGGCTCCGCCGGTGTAACAGAACAAGTCAGCTTTGCGCGCAGAGCACAGGCTCCGGTTGTGTGGCCCCGCCGTGCATTCCGTGAGCCGGCTTTTCGCAGAGTCAACACAGCTTGCGGGGCTTGTCGAAATACGGGCCTGCTTGGGTACTTCAGCTCTACCTTGCATTTTGTTGGCCGCTAGCCAGCATTTCGCAGTACATCTTCGCAGGGTGCGGGGCCCAGCTTCCGTCTGTGTATTGTGCTGGTGTTTTTGCAGCTGGCATTTTACTTCATTGCCGTTTGCGATGCTCCCTACCACAGGGTTTGATGCAGACTTTGGGGGGGAGACAGCAGTGCGACGTGATCAGCTGCGAGCTGCGCGGCAGATCATAGCATCATAGCAGATCCAAGCTTCTTGTTTCTTGTGGTGCATACGCTTGACTCCTTCTTGCAGGAGTGTGGTCACTCGAGGTAGTGCTGCCTTGTGTGGCAGAACATGGTGACGTACAGCATCCAGTTTTCACATCAAATGATGCCGACTTCGGTGGCGATAGCAGTCAAGTTCGGCTGCGAAGCGCGCAGCAGATCTACACCTCTGCTGGTGCTGCTCGCGCATGGATTCCAAGCCTGTCTGATGGATCTGTGCCGACTTGGTGGAGCTCTGTCTGTGCTTGTACTGGCATTGCACTGGGGCTGGCATTTGGCTTCACTGCAATTTGCGATGCTCAACAATGCGAAGGGCTTGGTGCGGACTTTGGTGGAGACAGCCGTGCGGCGGGATCAGCTGCGAGCTGTGCAGCAAATCCAAGCTTCTCGTGGTGCATATGCTGGACTCCTCCTTGCAGATGAGTGGTCACTTGCGGCCGTGCCGCCCTTGGTGGCGGGAAACAGTGACGTACTACATCCCTTGATGTATCAGCTTTCGCATCATGGGATGCCGCAGTGGTGATGACAGCAAAACTCGCTGCGAGGTGTGCAGCAGATCTACGCCTTTCCTGGTGCATGATGCGTTGCAGGCTTGTCTGATGGATTTGTACCAACTTGGTGACTTGGTTACGACAGCAGTCGTCTGCGGCCCCAGCCGCAGCAGCGGCTATCAGGCTTGGAATTGTTGCATCACAGCCACTTCAGCTCCATCCAAGTTGACTGTTCGGTGGTCACATGCCAGCCGTGCAATGTAGGATCAACTGCGAACTGTGCAACAAGTTCATACTCTTATAGCCAGTGCCGTGCGGTTGCTGTAAGTTTCGTGATGGATCTGTGTACACGTGGGCTGCTCAGCCGCTATCCTTGCTGCTGGATCTTGGATCACATGGCTTCATGCAGCTTGGGTGGCGACTTCAGCAAAAGAATCCGGATCGGCAGATGCTGCCGCATCGCCCGTCCATCCTGAGGATGATTCATTGGCTGCCTGTAACGCACCGGCGCCTGAGCCCGCACCTGGGGTACTTAAGCCAGGACCTACCTGGGCGGTTTGGGGGGGTTGCCGATTCGATTGGTTACGCGGATGCATCTGAACGGTTTGGGAAGTTGCTGATTGGTTACGCGGATGAATCTCGGCGGGCTGACTTAAACAGCATTGTGCTCCCAGCCTCTTGTGCCGCAACTGCCTCAAGCAGGCCTGTGCTGCTGCAGAGCAACACGTAACACGTCTCTGCCCGGCTCGGGTCCTTGCTGTCCTGCAAAAGGACTACTTTAGCTTCAATGTGCAGCTGATGCAGGCTTCTGGCGCACTTGCTCCCCCCTTTTCTTGTCTTGTGTTAGCTGTGATCGCTTGGGGCAGTGCTGACCTTGTGCTGACAAAGGCGGCGTCCCATCAAGCTTGTTCTGCAATCCCGGTCGATGGGTCAGGTCGCTTGTGGTGAAGCCGGCTTCGGTGGCGACAGCAGTGGTGCAGTGCAAGGTTAACGGCAAAATGGGCAGTAGATCCAGGCTTTTGCGGTCCTCTTCCTGAAACCTGACTGGCCCTGGTCCTGGAGTTTCCCATAATAGCAGTCTGCAGTGCTCAGGCTGCCTGTAAGCTTAGATGGCGCTTCGCATCATCGCAGTGTGCAGCGCTCAGGCTGTCTGTGTATTGTGCCGATCTGAGCTGTGAGAGTTGCTAGCTGATAGTAGTTGGCACCTCTCACTTTCGCACTATGCAGGCCTCAGGATGCTGTTGTGCCGTGTGACAGGCTGAGTACTTGGCTGACGATTCGCGTCATCGCAGTTTCCAGGGCTGAGGTCACCTGTGTATTATGCCGGCCCACGGCCCACGGGCTGCAGCTGTGCCTCGCAGTCCCGCTCATCTTGCTAGCTGGCATTTTGCTTCTTCGCACTGCGCTAGTCGCAGGCTCCGGTTCGGTCTGAATGCTTTGCTGGATCCCCAGGCTTGTTCGGAGCATGGATGGCATGTACGAAGTTTTGCTGCCGTGCCTGTTCGCTTACCAGACTGCTGAGCATGGCTAGCGCTCGTGAAGCTTTGTTGCCAAGCTTGTTCGCTCAGCGGTGCAGGCTGGAACATGGATGACACTGTTGCGGTTCTGCTACTACGCCTGTTCGTTTTCCAAAATAGGTTGGAGCGTGGACGGCGTGTGTTAAATGTTGTTGCCATGCTTGTTCGCTCGCCAGTATAGGTTGGAGCATGGACGGCAATGCGCGGGAGGCATGTGTGAAGTTTTGTTGCCAAGCTTTCTCGTTGACTACTGCAGGCTGGAGCAGGGCTAACGCGCGCGAAAGTTGGATGCCATGCTTGTTCGCCTGCCAGTGTAAACTGGAGCATGGACGGCATGTGCGAAGATATTTGCCTGTTCGCCTACCAGTGTAAGCTGGAGCTTGGACGGCATGTACGAAGTTTGGTGGATGCCATGCTTGTTCGCCTGCCCGTGTAAACTGGAGCATGGACGGCATGTGCGAAGATGTGCCTGTTCGCTTACCAGTGTAAGCTGGAGCTTGGGCGGCATGTACGAAGTTTGGTGGATGCCATGCTTGTTTGCCTGCCAGAGTAAACTGGAGCATGGACGGCATGTGCGAAGATGTGCCTGTTCGCTTACCAGGGTAAGCTGGAGCTTGGACGGCATGTACGAAGTTTGGATGCCATGTTTGTTCGCTTGCCAGTGTAAGCTGGAGCATAGACGGCATGTGCGAAGACATGCCTGTTCGCTTACCAGTTTAGGCTGGAGCTTGGACGGTCTGTACGAAGTTTGATGCCATGCTTGTTCGCTTACGGGCGCAGGCTGGAGAATGGACGGCATGTGCGAAATCTAGATGCTATGCCTGTTCGCTTCCCAGTGTCAGCTGGAGCCAAAGGACGGACTGCAGGTTCTGCTTTTGCCGAGTTGTTGCAAATGATAACACGTTCCCTACCTTCAGCAAAAGGATCCAGGTCAGCAGATGCTGCCGCATCGCCCGTGGATCCTGAGGATGACTCATTGGCTGCCTGCAACGCACCGGGCACCTGAACCCTGCACTTAAACCAGGACCCACCTGTGCGGTTTTGGGGGGTTGCCGATTGGTTACGCGGATGCATTTGGGCGGTTTGGGAGGTTGCTGATTGGTTACGCGGATGAATCTCGGCGGGCTGACTTAAACAGCGTTGTGCCCCAGCCTCTTATGCCGCAACTACCTGAAGCAGGCCTGTGCTATTGCAGAGCACGGCCGCCATTCTCCTTCGCTTGCCAGTCCAGCTGAATGGCATACCGCGCTGACTTGCCCCTTATGTGTGACCCTTTGCTGGAGTTCGCTGGTCCAACAGGACGCCTGCTTCCAGTACAAGCTCTGGCAGCCTGCACATCTGTGCAGGGTCTGTGCTTCGACTCGACTGCAATAGCAGGGTAGGTCGTCTCTACGGTCATTGCTTCCACGGTCGATTCGGAGGGTTTATCCACACAAGGCCGCAAACGCGGCTCACTTGAGACACTGTGCCAGTGTCATGCCTGGCCCGCGAGTTCTTGCAGCATTCTTGCATGGATACCCTTGCGACGCGACGGTGAGCACTTATTTAGTGCAAAACAGAACCCCAACGCAGGGTGCCAGAGGCTGAATGCATCGGTTGTCGCAACGATTCCACTCAAGTTGGCATTCTGAATTTTTCGGAGTTGGCTAAGGTGGTGGAAAGCGGGCCGCATTCGCTCGGAGGTGCCGCTGGCCGTGCCTGCGCTTACCGCCGCAAGGGCATGCTGGCTGACTATGCTGACTGGATCCTTGCGCCTGTAATGGTCCTTTGGCTGGCGTTTGGCACTGCTCACTTCAACTGGTGATAATCCCTTGTCCCGCCGGTGCCCTGCATGTGTTCCAGCAGGATGCCCCTAGCCGCTAGCCTAGAAGCCCCGGCCCCAGCTCGTGTCTCGGCTGAGCTGCCAGTCCGTGCAGCTTGCTCCTTGTTCCGCAACGAAATCTGGTCCTTGCTGAGGCTTTGGCTCCCGCGGCTGGTGCTGCGTACCTGTGATCGGCCTTTTTCGGGGGTCGTGGCGCCGATCATGACCCGATCATAGCTTGTGTCTTGTGGCGATGATCACGGCGATTCGTTGCCCATTTGATCTGCCAAGACTTGTGAAGTGAGCCTGGACTTCTGGGCATGCGAAGGTACATCATCTGAATGCCAGGACTTGTGTGGACTTCTGGGCACGCGAAGGTACATCATCTGAATGCCAGGACTTGTGCCGTGTGCCTGGGCGTCGGCTTCTGGGCAGTCTGGGCACGCGAAGGTGCATCATCTGAGTGTGACCAGCAGTCGTGAAGGCCCCAAGCGAGCAGGTGCATCTGTGAATCTATAGTGCAGCCCAGTGTGTGCGTGACCGGCTGTATGGACATGCGTGATGAATGTGCTTGGCAGTCGCGAGGGCCCGAAGTGTGCAGGTGCATCTGCGAGTCTATTGTGCAGCCCAAGCGTGAGTGACCAGCTATATGGGCGCGTGTGAAGCAATTGCCGCGCTGTCCCTCGGCTTTACTAAAGCTTTGCCAAGTGCGTGTGAGGAAGTGGCCCGCACTCCGACGGACGTGGCTGTTGTGGCGAGTTGGGGCATATGACCACTCGTGCCTATCTCCCAATCCCTGCGTGCCTGAAAGCTTGCTTGCGTACTTGTCGGGGGCATCGCCGCTGCGGCGAGCTGGTGCATATGGCCACCCGTGCCTATCTCTCAGTCCCTGCATGGCTGAATGCTTGCTTGAATGTTTGTCGGCAACTTGCTGGAAGGGCACCCGTGTCCTCGTTGCGGCAACTTAAACAACTGTATGCATTGCAAGTTGGTGCGTGTGACTACTTGTACATTTCTCTCAGTCCTCGTGCCTGGTTGAAAGCTTGCTTGTGCACTTGGCGGCAACCTGCTCGAAGGGCACTCGTGCCTATCCATCAGTCCTGCATGGTCAAGGGCTTGCTTGCGTACCTGTTCGAAGGCACCCGTGTCTTCTTAGCAGCTCCGTGCACAAACTGCAGGTCGGTGCACATGGCCACACGTGCCTGCCTCCCAGTCCTTGCGTGGTTGAAGGTGTGCTTGCATACTTGTCGGCAATTTGCTCGAAGGGCACCGGTGTCCTCGCAGCAGTTTCATGGCAAAGGCAACCTCTGCATGTCGAGCGGTCCACTTGCTGCGCGTTGGTTTGTGCGCTGTCGCTCTGGGCTTGCAGTCCCGAGAAAGACATTTATCTTGTGCTGGAGCGCTGTGTGCAGAGTGTCGATCCTCAAAGTCCTTTCGGTGTGGCATGCTTGCGTTCATCCTTTGTGCAGAGTTGCAGCCTGCCTGCGATGGACGCTGCGTGTAGCTTCAACTGTTGCAGCGCACCGAGCACGTTTTCTGTGGCCAATGTGTCAGGTCAGTGCATTTGGCCACTCACCCTTGAACCTGCAGTGGATGCGTCGTGACGGCTTCAGCTGCTACAGCTCCACGCTCTTTTCTGTGGCCAGTGTGGCGAGTTGGTGCACATGACCACGGGTGCCTATCTTTCAGTTTCTGCCTGGTTGCGGGCTTGCTTGCGCACCTGTCAGTATTGTGCTCAAAAAGGCACCAGTGTCCTCGTGGCAACTCACTCCCTGGCAGCTGTAAACCTCGTGTGTCGGACGCTTCGCTTGCCGACTGTCACGAGGTAGTTTATTCAGATGTTGCAATACTCCGTGCATTTTTCATGGCCACTCAAGTGTCAGTGCTACGCCTGAGTCCTGTGGCAACTTCACATCGGATCTTCGCTTGTTGCGTGTTGTTCTGTGCCGGTTCTTGAGCGTGAACTCTTCACGCTGTGACCCGTGCAGTCGCTCCTACTTGTCAGTGCGGCGACAGGAGCTCATCTTGCCTGGGCTGGATGGCTGAGCGTGCAGCCTTGATGTTGCATGTTGCGCTTGCCATTCGCCCTTGTAAACTTGACGAAGACAATCACATCAACCTTTGGCTTGAGTGGGTTCCCCTGCAGAGTAACCCATCAGACTCTCCGTCGGAGAGAGATGTCAGCGATCGTGACACGTCGCTTTGTGCACCGCTCTCTGCTTTGACACCTTGGGGCCCTTCGTGCGTGGGGTGTGGAGGGCCCGATGTGTTCGAGCATCGAGCTCATGGACCATCGGTGCTTCTTCTTGACCAAGACTCTCGCAGTCTCCCACTGCAAAAAGAAGGCGTCCGAGTGTCAGTGAATTTCTGGTTGGGTCTCGAAGGGACGAACCCTTTATTTTCCGTTCGAAAATGGTTTTGAAACTTTTGTTTTAAAAACCAAGCATGTTTGTTTTCAGTCACGTCAATGTGTTGCCTTTGCAGACACTTGTTGTGCTGAAACATTTCCCTATTCAAGGGAGGGAGGGCGGGAAACCCTCGTGTACATTCACCAATGTGTGTTTTGTGCATGGGGGTGTAGTGTAGTGTAGAGGAGGTGCTCTGAGCACTCGGTAGGGGAGGGGCCATGGCAGAAAGTCCAGAGCCTCAAGGTGCCAGGAGAAAGCCTTCCTCTGATCTTGAGGTCGATTGGGGCGACGGCCAGTCAAGTGTGTCCGATCTGCCTGAATCAGGGGTGCCTCAGGAAATCGTCCGAGCAGGGCCTTCATCGAGCGATCAGCATGCATTTTCCTTAGACGATTGGTCAGCTGATGTTTCTCTTGATGACCACGTCTCTGCAAGCAGCGTTGCAGAGCCAGCAAGTGTTGCCAAGGATAGTTGTGTGCCGAGTGTTGCTTCGACAGCCGTCTTGTCTTCTAGGGAGTATGCCGCTCGTCTACGGAGCTCCCACCTGAGCCTGCAAGATGCCACGCCGAAGTTCTTTTGGGAGCAGGGGTTTTGGTCTGATTTCTTCAGTCCTGCCGCAGTGCCAGAAACCATTATGCCGAAATTCAAGGACAGGCGGCCAGATCCTTATCACTTGCCTTTGTCGGAGCCTGTAGAGCTTGGACAGTCGCAATCTTCGAAGAAGGCACGTCGAGAGTTCGCAGCAGTCTTCCAGAAAGTCGTGATTCAGAGACAGGTGATTTCTTGGAGGGACGCTCGTGAGGCCTCCTTTGAGACGGCCATCGTGAAATGGGTTGCTCTGTTTGGGTCTTGGGATTCTAATAAGGATGAGTCTCTGGATGGCTTTGCACAGCTGTCGGAGCTTGAAAGGAGGAAAGTCATTGATGACAGCATCGCACGCAAAGCCCCTTCGACTGCCTTGAAAAGAGCAAACTCGTTGATCAAACTCACGAAGCTTGCCGGAGCCGCAAACATTGTCATGCCCGCTGCTGAAGGCGAGATCTATATCATTTTGACCGATGCCAAGTCGGGAGGGGCCCCATTATCCCAGCTGCGGGGGTTCATGGAAGCCATTACCTTCTCTCGACATGTCTTCGAAATCAGTAGCCTCCATCTAGTTAGTGTCAGCAAAAGATGTTGGGGAGTCACAGTTGCCAGGGTCGCGACTCCTGCGAGACAGGCTGACCCCCTGCGGGTCAAGGACCTCAAGGAGCTTCATAGGGTGTTGGATGAGGCGCCAGACCCCTGGGACCGTTGCTTCGCAGGCAGCGCGCTATTTTGCGCGTACGGCCGTTGCCGATGGTCTGACTCGCAGCACTTGGATGATATCGAACTTGAATATGAAGAGGGTCCTGATTCTCCCCTTGCATACGTTGGAGGTGTCATCGACATTCACAAAACAATGAACCTGCAGGGTCAGCAGCCCCGTGTTCTTGAAATCATTGCACCAGCGCAAGGAATCTATGAAGGTGACTGGGTTTTGAAGTGGCTCGCTGCACGTGCGGAGGTAGGCTGTGCCTGGTCGCAGGGCCACCCGACCATGCCTGCACCCAATCATCTGGGTGAGCCTACTGTCAGGGCTCTGGGCAGTGACGAGTGTGGTGCTTGGCTCAGGGCTCTCTTGCCAACGAGGCTGGACATGAGAACAACTTCGCACTCTCTGAAGGCAACGTTCTTGAGTTATTGTGCAAAAAGGGGCATGAGCCATCTTGACAGACTTGCGCTGGGAGGGCACTCCCATGGCGCGAAGAGTGCCGATACCTATGCGAGGGATGCCCTTGCTCGCCCATTAAGGTTGCTCCAAGGTGTCATCAGAGAGATCAGTATGGGCGTCTTCATCCCGGATGCTAACCGGGCTGGCAGGCTGATTGTCAGTGCTGAGACTTCAGAGCTTGCTCAGGAGTTGGGCCATGAAGTCCCGAGAGTCTCGCCACTGCCTTTGAAGACTGCAGGGCCTCTCCCGGCCCGGCCCAAAGAAGAGGTCGTGTCCTTAAGTTCGTGTGAGCCCTCTCCATCACAGCATGCCGAGCCCGCTTCAGAGTCCCATGAGTGCGAGGGAGATTCGTCGGAGGCCGATGATGGAGGTTCGAGCCGCAAATCAAGCTCAAAATCGTCTGTCGAGGGCACCACAAGCTCAGATTCCGATGCAAGCTCAAGCTCTGAAGAGGAGAGACCAGGACCCAGCATGCCTCAGTTCGTCCCCCGCCTGCCAGAGCCTCCTGAGGGCTTTCGGTTTGTGCAACACGCAAAGTTGAAAACCTTGCATTATGTCATGCAGGGTCACTTGAACTTCACCGTTTGCGGGCGTCGCATTACAGATTCTCTTACAGGATCCGTATCACTCAAGTGGGACAGCCCGGTCTGTCGCAATTGCAAGAAGTCTGTAGGACCACTCAGGTAGGGTACGCCATGAACTTTGAGTGCGATGAAAAGAGTGAAGTCACACTTCGAGTGCATGCCAGTCTTATTGAGTCATGCGAGTGTGTCATGTCTTTGTGCGACCTCCTAGTTGAGTGGGCTGCGAACATGATTCGTGTGTTTTCTCGAACGCTCAGGTTCCAATTTCATGCGAATTCTGTCATCATGCTCAAGCCCACCTTTATGCCAGAGGGTTGAGGGAAGGGCCACACGTGTGATGTCATGTCGCTGATAGACTCGAAAGCTGAGTTCGAGAGCAGATGCCAAGATGTATGTGGAAGCAGTGCGCTCCTTGAGAATCTACGTGCGAAAGGGATCGAGAGCTTTTCGAGTTTGGCATTTGCCTGCGGCACTCCCCAAACGCCTCCAACCGAGACTGAGTTCGCTTCCTTTGCTGAGAACGTGTGTGGGCCATCAGTGCCACTGGGAACTGCTGCCCAGCTTAGGAGGCTTCACTTTGAGGCCATCACACTTGTTGTGGCGCAGTTGAAACAGCAAGCGATTGCAGATCCTGCCGAGGCGGTTAAGAAATTGCCATTGGCAGAAAAACAGGCCCGCATCGAAGATCAACGACGCAGGCTCCATGGGCTCTTGTTGGAGGATGAGTTGCAGCCATCACATGCACTCATCGATGCATGCGCGCACATGATTGAGCAGAACCACATAACATGGGTCCCGCCCTCAAAATGCACGAAGAGGGACCAAGAACTGCGAGTTGGGATCAAGGACAAATCCAAGTTCCTTGTTGCAGCTGAGGGTGGTGTCACCCTTGCATCGGCCCCCACCGTGTTGACGGCCGATCATCAGACTCCGCTACAGCTCCAGTGGTGCTTGCAAAGGCGAGGACTCGCGCTCGACCTCAACAACATTATCGGCTGGACCTCTCACGAAAGGTGGGTCTCATTCCTTATGCAGACCCTTGCTCAGGAGGTTCCGGCAGGTTACCAGAGTGTCACCGTTGATCAACTCTTGAAGGCCGATTGTGAGCTTTTCCTTCTGATATCAAAGGAGACGAAGCGAGTCAAGGTCGGTTCTGATGGCAAGATGGAAGCTGAGGCAAAGCTAAATCAGCTGAAGACCGACCCGAGGGTGACCATGCATCTGCTGCCACTCCGTGGCGGTGGGAGGCCAGGGGGATCCCAGGCCCATGTTGAAATGCCAGATCTCGATGATGCAAATGCTCGTCTCAAGAAGAGGAGGACCCTTGAGAAGAAGCGCGGGCTCCTGGCCCCGGTTAAGACTGCTACGATGCCTCAGGAGCTGAAGGCCTGTCCGCATCACACTGATTCTTCAGGACGGCGTGCGTGCTGGGGATTCAACCTCGGCCAGTGTTCACTTGCTACGCAGGGTTCGCCTCCGGCCTGCCAGAAAGGGGTCCACATCTGCATGACATGTCGCAAACCGGGGCATGGGCATTTTCAGTGTTGGCATGCTGGCAAAGGCAAAGGTACAGGCAAAGGCAAGAAAGGGGCGAAGGCAGCCGCTGAAGCGGCAAAAGAGTCGTGACTAGGCAATTTGCCTGATCGTGCACGCAGCAGGACGCCTTTAAAGGCGTTGGGTGCCGAAACTTCCGGCTCCCTATCTTGCAGAATTCAAAACTCAAGTCAAGAGATCACGCCAAGCGACCCGTCCTCAAGGGATGCTCGCATTCCGAAAGATGATTGCCAGTCCGCTGACCACCCTCCGGTTGATCGCGACAGGCATACAACACCGCTTGATGCAAGCAATCCCGTTGATGCTGCCTCGTCGTGCAGCTCCGGGTTGCATAATGCTGCTGCTCATTCTGAGCCTGCATGTTCCAATGCCGAAAACAAAATCTTTCACTTTCCACCAGACTCTCTTTCAGACGAGAGCGGATCCAATGAGTCGGAGAAGCTTGCTTGCCAGATTCTTGCGGCTGGGCAATGCACTTCTTTGCAACTGCTCCAGCTCATGACCTCGCTACCCTGTGAAGACATGGCCCGAAGCTCCGGCAGAGTCGGGACTGAGAAGTCTTTCACTAGTGGTGCGTATGGTCAGGGCCCCTTGGTTGGACTGCGAAAACATGTAAGCAGCCATGCGCATGTCACCAGACTTCTGGTGAAATTGGCAGTGCAGTTCTTTCCAGCATTGACTTTTACAACTGTGGCCTTGTTTCGCGATGTCCATACAACCCGACATTCAGATAAAGGCAATTTGCCGGGTTCTCTGAATGGCGTGGCGGCGCTCAGTAACTTCTCAGCTGGGCATATCAAGTTGCACACTTCCGATGGTGAAAGACGCCTCGATGTGGCGACTTGCCCAGTGGTGTTTGATCCGGCAGTGGAGCACGAAACTTGCTCTTGGGAGGGCACCCGCCTTGTGCTGGTTGCTTTCTCAGCAAATCGGCTTGATCTCATGTCAGCTGAGGACACTGCCTCGCTGCTTAATTTGGGGTTTCCTCTTCCCTCTGTAGGTCCCCCTTCGGTTTCCCATAGGTCGCAGCCCAAAGTTACATCAGCTATGGCTGGTGACCGAGGCCTTGTGTTGCATTTCTTCGCTGGCCCTGCGCGTCTTGCTCAGTCCTTGCAAAAGAATGGCTTCGACGTCTTGGCCTTCGATCGCGGCACTGCCCGTGCCCGCTTTCCAGTCCAGTCTATCGACTTGTGTGACCTGCAGGACCGAAGTCTTTGCTGCAGCATTTTGACCGAACAGGCCGACCGCATTGAGCTCGTTTTCTTGTCGCCGCCTCTGCTGTCTTCGTGCAGTGATTCAGATCCGATAGCAGTGGCAGTGGCCGCTGTTGTTCAGCATGCAGTCGAACTTGGACTCAGGGTGTGCATTGAAAGCCCAATGAAATCAGCTTTGTGGACCCACTCTGCCATGGCTGCTCTTTTCGCTTCAGGTCTGTTCAAGGACGTTTACTTTGATGTGTGTATGCATGGAGGGCATCAGAATCGCCGGGTCCGCCTCAGCTGCAACTCCGACATCCTTGAGCCTCTTGCATTGCTTTGTAACCGTTCGCATAAACATGCTTCGGACGCTATGCTGCATCCTGCGGATAAAGGTGCATACCCTTGGCTCCTTTGCCATCGCATTTCCGATCTGCTGCTTCAGCAGACAACCTCGCGGGCGCCGCCGAACTCTTTGCTCGGCCCCGCTGCTACAGAATTGCGTGTTGCATTGGATCGCCAAGGCAAGTATCGACGACCACTTGTTTCCGAATTTCAGAGTTATGATGCTTGGGCGTTCTCTCCTGAGCTCGAAGCCGAACGTTCTCAGGTCATTGCTTTGTACCCCAAAGGTGCTCGCATTGTTCGACGCAAACTTTGCAAATGGGGTGCAGTCCGGGTTTGCCATCGTCCACTGCTTTCAGATTCTGCGCCCCTTGATAGGATGTCCGGGGATTGGGTCATTGGGCCTGGTTCTGTTGAGGAGCACCTGCCAAGTGGTGTGGTTAGTGTCTGTGGCATGCGAAGGCCCCGGCTTAAGGAGGAAAATCAGACGGTCGAAGTGGCTTGGATTGGCATCCCGCGGGAGCCTCTTGACTTTCTTCGAGAGGCGGTCAAAGTGGGGCACCCCAAGTCTTTCCTTGACCAGGACGAGCCCAGCATTGAGCGTCTCGTAGAGAATTTGCTAGGTAATGATTCGGTCGAGTCTAGTGCTCATCTCCTTGACGAGTGGCAAGAATTGCAGGTTGAGCTTGAGCCACATGAACAAGGATTGAGGCTGGCATGGCCCACTCATGTGCAAAACATCCTCCGAGACAAGAAAACTGAACTTTTGAAACGCCTTCTGTGCAAGCACGGATATCCAGATCACAAGGTTGTTGATCACATGCGTGAGGGTTTTCGGTTGTCAGGCTGGATGTTCCGGACAGGTGTTTATCCGGCCGAGGCCCGACCTCCTTCGGTCAGCATGGAGAGGCAGCTTGCTTCTGCTAGGTCTCGAAATCTTTCGACTTTGGCTAAACTGCGAGCGCAGCCTTGCGATGAGGTTACCACTCGAGCTTGGGAGGAGACCAAAGCTGAACTGGAACGGGGATGGATTTTCGAGGCCCCATGTTGCGAGGACAACTGCATTTCCGAGGGCTCCCAATCGGGACGTCCAACCAAAGACTTCACGGGGTGTTTTGGCATAGGAGGTGTGTTGATTGCACGACGGTTTGGGATTTTGCAGTCGCTCAAGGTCCGGGTGATTGACGATTGCAAAGCCTCGGGATACAACCAGACCACTGGTCTCCCGGAACGCTTCCGTCTCCATGGCCTTGAGTTCTTGAGTGCCTTTCTTGTCAAAGCCATGAGAGACGTCAGGCCCAGATGCACCCCGATCCTTGGCAGGACATACGACCTCTCTTCTGCATACAAACAGTACGCCGTGCACACCGAAGATCGGAATGTTCTGCGCATCGGAGCCAAAGATACCGAGTCAGGATCGATCCGCCTTTTCGGTGTGAACTCACTGCCGTTCGGGGCCACAGGCTCCGTCGCGGGATTCTTGAGGACGGCGGCTGCGACTTGGTTCTTGGGAGCTCAGGTTTTGAAGCTCGCTTGGGGATGCTACTTTGACGATTACCCTTGTTTGTGCAAAGCCAAACTGGCCGATGACGTGAGCAGCATTGTTCATCGATTCTTCGGGCTCCTTGGCATTGTCTATGCAACAACGGGCAAGAAAGCAGTTGAGTTCGCTGCTCAGTTCAAAGTATTGGGAATCCTAGTCGACCTCTCATCCTTCACAGATGGCACAGTTCTGCTCAAACACACTGAAGAAAGGATTGCTGCCCTGTCTGCCACACTCCAAGATGTGCTTGACAGGGACGCGATCAGCCAGACTGAGGCAGACCGCTTGCGAGGAAGGATGCACTGGTTCTCATCTTTCTTGTTTGGCCGCCGATCGTGCTTGGCTCTGCAAGTCTTGAGCCGTCGTGCCCGAGGCTTCGGTTGCTCTAAGAAGCTCGATCCAGAGCTTCGGCAAGCCTTGATTTACCTGAAGGATGTTGCGTTGCACGCGGAGCCCATTTCCCTTGACAGGCACATGGGACGCACGTACATCATCTTCACTGATGGTAGTCTTGAGGGCCCGACTGCTGGTTTGGGTGGTGCGTTGTTCGATGGGAGTGGTTCAGCACTCTCTTTCTTCGGCCTTGATCTCCCTGATCGAGTCTTGAACAAGCTTCGCGAGACCTCCAAACATCCGATATACGAAATCGAGATGCTTGCAGTGTGGGCCGCTCTGTCCATCTGGTCAGAGCAGTTGGCCAATTCCTATTCAGTGTTGTACATCGATAACGAAGCTGCTCGAGGAGCTTTCACTTCTTGCAAATCCGGTACTTTGCCGGGAAGCATGATCCTTGAGGCCTGTGTCACGCTCGAAGAAGCGACGCGATGCAGGTTATGGTTCGGGAGAGTGCCAACTTCGAGCAACATAGCAGACAATCCCAGTCGCGGTGATTGCAGTCAGCTTGTGGCCATGGGAGCGTCTCGGTCAGTGTTGCGACATCAATTCCCGCTTTGACACTGCTTGCAAAGGGGGCGGTGGTGCTGTGTCACGCATTGCTGTCTTTGAGTGGTGGCATGCCGTTCACTCGGCTCCGCCCTTCTGCAGCATGCTCCGAACTCCTACGAGACTGTTTACCCCTGTGCCCGTTTCGAGAAAATGAAGAGGCGCGAGTGATTGTTTGCATTGCAAGTTGAGTGATTGCATTCCTGACTTCGCAACATGTTCACTCCGCTAGCGCTCATGTTCTCTTTCTTTTACATGCGGTTTTCGATAAGGAAAATAAGGTTGGGTCTCGAAGGGACGAACCCTTTATTTTCCGTTCGAAAATGGTTTTGAAACTTTTGTTTTAAAAACCAAGCATGTTTGTTTTCAGTCACGTCAATGTGTTGCCTTTGCAGACACTTGTTGTGCTGAAACATTTCCCTATTCAAGGGAGGGAGGGCGGGAAACCCTCGTGTACATTCACCAATGTGTGTTTTGTCCCACCCGCCCTATCCCTGTGTCACGCATTGCTGTCTTTGAGTGGTGGCATGCCGTTCACTCGGCTCCGCCCTTCTGCAGCATGCTCCGAACTCCTACGAGACGAGACTGTTTACCCCTGTGCCCGTTTCGAGAAAATGAAGAGGCGCGAGTGATTGTTTGCATTGCAAGTTGAGTGATTGCATTCCTGACTTCGCAACATGTTCACTCCGCTAGCGCTCATGTTCTCTGTCTTTTACATGCGGTTTTCGATAAGGAAAATAATTTAAATATATTGTCTGCATCCTTCGCAAGTATACTCTTTTGCATTTATAATATATTTCAGAGTGCCCTCACATGTTTAGGGCGACAGGAATCAAACGAAAATAAGACGGAACTCACCGAAGGTGATAAAGTTTTATTTTCACGATTCCGTGTTTTAAATGTTTTGCATTTCAAAGAGCCCGAAGTTTTCCATCAATCGCATGCAACCCTCTGGTTGTGCGGCATGGACTCTTCGTTTCATCCCTGCTACATCGTGGCTCCAGGGTGGGAGGTGGGAAACCCTGTAGCTGGGCAATCGCCCAATTTTTGGTCCCGCCCGCCCAATCCCTTTTTTTTTTTTCAATCTTCACGTCGGGGTGTGGAGGGCCCGATGTGTTCGAGCATCGAGCTCATGGACCATCGGTGCTTCTTCTTGACCAAGACTCTCGCAGTCTCCCACTGCAAAAAGAAGGCGTCCGAGTGTCAGTGAATTTCTTTTAAATATATTGTCTGCATCCTTCGCAAGTATACTCTTTTGCATTTATAATATATTTCAGAGTGCCCTCACATGTTTAGGGCGACAGGAATCAAACGAAAATAAGATTGCATTAGTATGGCTTTTGTGTGCGGTGAACCCAGGATGCAAGCTTTCCGTTCGCATGCATTCCTGGTGTGACAACAGTGGTGCCGAAGCCACTGCGAACAAGTTATTTACCACTTCCTGGCCTCTCGCTGCATTTGTGCAGCGGCTGGCCATTTTGAGCAGTTTTACTGGTATTCATCTTGATGTACATCACATTGCAGGTCCGAAAAATGTGGAGGCGGACTTTCTGAGCCGCTGGCTTCCTCCTGCTGCACTACCTGTTCGTTGGCAAATGTCGCGACGACGGCGCATTCCCTTAACCTCTTTATGGAATGCGTCACCTTCCATTTCGATTTCACCTGCTGGCTGGAAGCCGCCTTGCAGCATTCTGAGTGGTTCTCCTTTGGGAGCAGCACACTGATGACCTTGTCGCACGTTTTTCATTTGGCGGAATTGATGCGCGACTTCGGTTCTCTGGCAGTTTTGCATTTGGGGAAAACATGCAGATCTGTTTCACTGCAAGGTCCATCCCTTGCTCGGACAGCACGATCTGCATTCCCGCCAGAGAACAAAAGAACGAGTTTGTGCGAGTGATTGCATCAATTCCATTTGAATATTCTCTTTGCTTTATATGTATTTCCATTACATATAAAGCTGCACATAGGAAGCAGCTGCGAATACATTAACCGAACGGTATGTGTGCTTGCTCACGAGTGTTTGGTAATGTTTTGCATGCTTGCTGCATTTCATGACATTCCATGTCCATTGCAGCAAGCAGGCTCGCAGCTGCCAGCTCGCCTGCATCGCAGGCTAAAAGTTTGTCCCACCCACCTCTTCCCTTTTGTTGGGTATTGCAATGCGGGCATCTGCGTTCGGGTGCTTTACTCTCTCTTCTCCTTTTCCATCGCGGATGTTTGCATCAACGTCAAGCGAAGCTTTGTTGGCCATCTTCTAAGAAGAATGACCACTCTGCATTTCTTCATCGGTGACAGGTCGGTGCCTTTCGATGCACCTTGATCTCACCGGATGGGGAAAACATGCAGATCTGTTTCACTGCAAGGTCCATCCCTTGCTCGGACAGCACGATCTGCATTCCCGCCAGAGAACAAAAGAACGAGTTTGTGCGAGTGATTGCATCAATTCCATTTGAATATTCTCTTTGCTTTATATGTATTTCCATTACATATAAAGCTGCACATAGGAAGCAGCTGCGAATACATTAACCGAACCGACCTTCGTCGGCTGGGTAACAAGAGAAAATGGATGCATGCAATGCTTATTCTTGCACGTCTGCAGCTATGAGACACGTGAATGCTTGCAGACTTGTTGTGGGTGTTGATTCTGCAGGCTCGGCCCCATGTCTCACAGGCACATGCATGCATAGACACGTTAATGCTTGCAGACTTCTTTCAGGTGTTGACGCTGCAGGCTCGGCCCCATGTCTCACAGGTGGATTAATTAATTTTTGTCTTTCCACAAATTGTTCTGTAGGGTTCACTCCAAGACTTGCCGGCAATGTTCAACAAAAGATCTTTGGCAGCAGAAGATGTGCAGGCCGTTGCTCCTGCAAAACGATTCAGGTCCGAGATGGTCGACATATTTTTAAACAATGAGCTCAGTTCTGAGCGAAGCGCTCGAGTACTGCGGTCAGCACAGGAAGCTGGGGCACAGCATGTAGAAGACCTTAAGGTTCGCCCGGAGACTCGCAACACCCATCGGGATCTTTTGCGGAGATGTTTTCGAAACACAAAATGGCCTGATTTATATCAGACAAAGGTTCGTGGTTGGAGTCAGGCGACGAACAGTTCTCAAGAGTATTCCTGGGCAGTTTTGCTGCCTCACGAATCCTTGCACTCACTGCTCAAAGTGAACACTGCAGAGGCCTTGCTTCAACAGCAAGCCGACATCCTGCCTGACAGGCCTGACCTGGAGAATAACTTGCATGTTTTGGAGAATGAGTTGGGCTTGGAGTCTGAAACCACTCTCCTCGCCGGCATATGGTGCGACGGCGTGCCGTTTAATAGCGACCGATCCATGACGTTGGAAACTGTCTCTTTGAACATTTTTGGCCAAGGGAATCTCCGCCTGCCTGTCGCGGCCTTTCCAAAGGCATTCCTGGCCAAATCGCAAACTCTTGAAGATAGATTCGAAATCATCCAGTGATCCTTCAAGCAGCTGGCGATGGGGGTCATGCCGAGCTGCCGACACGATGGCCGGCCCTTCGATAAGACCGACAACTATAGAAAACGGCTGGCAGGCGAAGAGCTTCCACTGAGAGCTGCTCTAGCTGAATTTCGAGCCGATTGGTCATGTTTCAAAGATGTGCTGAGCTTTCCTTCGTGGAGTTCGAAGGGGTTTATTTGTTGGAGGTGTATGTGCCCCCGAGCAGATCTGAAAAAAATCGATGCTCAGACTTTCGCCAAGCATCTGGTCTTAGATTGCAAGCTTTTATATCTTTTGGCTTTCGTGTAGCAATATATACCCTAGTATACTATGACATCGGAAGGAGTGAATTAGACCTTGGAACCGGTTCGAAACATCGGCCCAGGAAAGAATTTCTTTTAATTTCGACGTGTGCACACATGGTATAGACAGTTCAAGTCGATCGGTTCCTGGCAGTTGCCTTTGCCTCAGGTACCCTATCATTTCCAGCATGGAATTCTTCATGCGCCAGAGGCAGCAGAAGCAATTGGTGTCGAGATTGTGTTCTTGCCCAGGATTCAATACGGCCTGCTGCAAGATTGACTTTTTGCACGCTTGCGACCTCGGCGTAACATCCGACTGGCTTGGGTCTTTGCTGTTTTACTTACAGAGTGAGAAGATCAGAGGCCAGAGCAAACTCATCCGACGTGCCAAGCTGTACCAAGACATCAAGGCATATTACGACAGAACTGGGGTCACAGATCGATTGCCGAAGCTCGTTCCCACCATGCTGCGTGAAGAGGATCGAGGCAAGATCAAATCCCCCAAGTTGAGAGCCAAAGCCTGGGAAGCTCGAGCCCTCGTGGGAGCTGCGTTGGAATTGGCTACAAAGTATTTGTCGCCTGCAAAACCTGCTGAAGAGGCGATGTTGCGTGGCACAGAAGCTTTGCATGCCATGTATGCCTGTCTCAGTACTGCAGCTTGGGACAAGGACGTCTTCAGAATTTCTTCTCAGAAATTTCTATTACTCTGGGGCAGCCTCGAGACTTACTTCGAAGCCGACAAAATCTTTAGGGTGAAACCTAAAGCCATCAGCTTTTCGAATTGGCCAGGGCCCAGGTGAACCCTAGTAAGACCTGGACCTACAGGGATGAGTCTTACGGGCACACCCTAGCATTGCTGGGCAGACGGCGGGGTGGCCAATTTTCCATGTATGCTGTTTCTTGCCAAGTTCTGAGACGATTCCTGGCAGCTAATAAAGTTCCTCGAGTCGGCACGTGATCCTTGGGAGGAAAAAGCACGTGCAGTCGATCGTCCGCACGCACATGTTTGTTATTTTGGGGATGCATATACAGAATTTAACAATGCTTAATTAAGCAATGTTTTCGTATTTTATATACCATGCTTAAATAGACACTATCATGCTTAATCAAGATGACCAAAGATATCTAAAAAATATTTAACCATCTTTGGAAGATCTGGGAACTGGACATCCGGAAAATGCTGAGTCCTCATTGCCGAAGCCTTGATTGATTTATATGACTCGTGATTTATATGTATTCCTTTTGATATGACTCATTTGCCAGTTGCTTTGCTGGCTCCTACAAAGGTTTTTGGGTTTGCCCAAAGGGATTTGTAGGATGCAAAGGGGAGGAGGGCGGGCCCCAAAAGTTTTAACTGATTTTATCAGGACGATTTCCTTTTCGATTTTCCGCATGCTCTTTTTCATATGATTTTGTCGTAGGTGTTTCACATGTCGATTTGCACTGCTTTAGTGCTCTGATAACTGATTCGATTCTCTCCGTGAAATAGAGGCTCCAGAGGAGGGAGCTTAGAAGTTTTTAGTCCCACCCGTCCCACCCTGGAAACTTACCTTGCGCTGGTGGGATGTTGGTTTGAGCTATGGGTGGAGGCCGGTCCCCGAATGGGGACCCGGTCTCGGCTCGCTGTTACGGCGCGAACTGGACATCCGGAAAATGCTGAGTCCTCGTTGCCGAAGCCTTGATTGATTTATATTGGAAAGATGTTGGACTCGTGATTTATTTGTTTTCCTTGTGATATGATTCATTTGCCAGTTGCTTTGCTGGCTCCTACGAAGAAACACCTCGGGACCGTTCAACTACAGGGCTAAGCATTCGCCCACTGCCTTAAACACTCTAACACAGTGTGTTTCATAGCTACAAAGCTGCCTCAGCATCTGCCTTAATTCCAGACGAATGCGCGGCTTTTCAGTCGTCTTCTCACAAAGTCTAGCCGGGGGTGTTGTCCTTTTCGACAGACTCTGCCCCGCAGCATCTGTCAGCCTTCGGCTAGCCGCTACGCCTACAGATCCAACACGGTAAAAAGAGAGTTGAAATGCTAGCCTACCTAAACGCGCAGCTTGCAGATTTTTATTGACATGAGCTGCTGGAAAACGGTCATGCCAGCCGCACTATCTGCAAATAAAGCTCCACCGGTAAATGAGCTTATTCTAGTCAGCAGTGTTTTCTCGTTCAGCAGCACCGGCATTGCAATGTTTCTGGTTCCAACAAAAGAAACCGTTGACAACTTAGGATGAGCAGCTTTAAGTTCTTGTTTTTCATCCGTTGCCTTCTACCTTTAAGTACGCGTCGCTTTGCGCTGCAGCTCAGCAACGTCAGCGGAAAAAGACCGCGATTTGCGAGTCAACGACCGAACAGGTGGACTTCCGTTCAACATCGCTGAAGCGGATAGGCGTGAGGTCATCTTGCCGAAGCCACGCTTACTCCTTGTTTGTTTGCTGGTCAAGCGTTTCCTGCTGCTGCTTCAATGAACAAAACTTTCCTGCCATTGTCTGCTTGCATCCCGAGGCTACTGGAAAGTAAAAACCCATGCTGGCCGTTTGATGGTTCATGAGGTCGGCAGCATCTTTTATTCGAACGGTTCTAATGTCCGAAAGCAGAAGCAGGGCACTGGCCACGGCCACAAGTACAAAGCTTAAATGATTATAATTGGTTGCCTGCCTGTTGTTGCGAATGGGCCGCTTCTTTGTGGAACAGTGGCAGCTTTCCATGCAGTGTGCGGCTTTCCTGGCTTTGTCGCTTCTGCCGATTCGGGGAGAGGGCAGCGCTGGAAGACTTCAAATCCCAGACCTGGGAAGGCAGTTGGGCCTTGGGGCCTTGTACGACGCCGTGGAAGATGTCCCTCTGGATGCGTTACCGGGCACGATTTCAGAGTAACGGATGTCCTGTGGTGCACCAATTGTTTGAACGTCGGGTCGTGTTGCAACCCATTGCTGGCGTCCGTTCAGCATGCAGCAGTCAGCCTGAGGAATGGGCACGGTGTGTTCGAACACCTGTTAGACATCTATCTTTACTGCACGAAGTAAAGGGTCATGAAGCTCATAGCATTGAGAGGTGTAGGTTTAAAGACCCATGAGACATGCTGGTAAAGGAAGAAGACCCACACCTCTGTCTCTAAGAAGCCCACAGTTTCCAACGTAGGTTCATGTGGCCAAACGACGTCTTGAACAATCCTCGTTTTGTGCGTACAACTCCTGCGAGCTCGTCTTCTTTGAGCTTTACGCACGAGAAGAAGCTGGCTTTCCGCCCGCAGATCAAGAAGCTACAAGCAAGGGGCATTTGCGGCCTGTTCAGTAGGAGGGGAACTGTTTTCCTGTTTCTTTCAAGTCCGTGCGACTCATGCATATCCTGGTTCCCGATGTTCAGGTTGCTCGAGCAAGCTTGCAGGATATATCTGCAACCGCAACTTTGGCCATCGGCTTCGGCCTTGCATCCGTCTCCGGCCGCTTGGAAGTCAATTGAAACCTACGACTTCAAGTTTGGGGTTTGAAGTTGTAATCCCCGAGTTGGAAGGATCTTTACATGATCCGTCTCTCAACGTCAGCTCCCCCTTACCAGCGATCACTGGAAAGATTCCTGAGTCAGGGCTTTTTGCGCTCTCAATGCCAAGCCCAAAATGTCAGCCTTGAGGTGTTGGCGGCCCTAAGCCTAAGCCCTAAACCCTGAATCCTAATGCAAAATGTCGAAGGTTCTGTCCGACTTCTGCAGGAGGACCGCACCAACAAACATACTGCAGAGGTGGTGGCTAACTACAAGGCAGTCTAACAACCATCTGCATGAGTACGTGCACGAGAAAATGGAGAGTTCCACAGCTAAAGTCTTCAAAAAGGAATTGAGAACTCCCGCCAGGTGCTGACTGAAAGAACTTCGTTGAACATCCATGATGCCACGATTTGCGACGAGCGTCTTGATCTGACTGCATATCCGGGCCTGGGTCAGGCAACGCATGTGGTGACGGAGATCATATGGGGGAACGAATGTGGCGGGGTGTTCACAAAGACCACCCAGAGCGAGTCCACCAGAGATATTGATGCTGCAAGTGTCCGCGTTAAAGTTAACTTGCTGCTTAAAACAGTTACAAAAACAATCGCTGATCACCACCATGAATCCGCTTCATCGTCTTCATCGGAAGACATTTCTGTACATACATTTGGTGATCTCCTTCCAGATGGCGAGTCTCCAACCGATGCTGCTTCGGCAGTGCGGTATATGCTCAACATGCCCGACAAGGTGCGCCAAGGAGGTGCAGTTCCCAAGTTGCTGACGTTAACGCCCGTTGACGAGGTCTGCGCGCACGCCTCGCAGACGGGTCGCCGACTCTCACCGTCCAGGGAACTCTACAGTGTAGACTTGCCGGAACGCTTTGTAAGCTTGGCATTGCAGATGCTTCAGGAGTTGGAAGATGCCGAAGCCTGTTGGAAGGAGTTACAAAGCTTTTCCCCCCATGGCTTCTTGTCACTGGCATCCACTGTTAACTGCCACCTCTGGAACATTCATGCTTACCGCATAGAATTTGGAAAAGTGCTTCATGCTGCGATCGCGCGGTACCGCGCAACTGGCGAAACCCTGGTCTTGGATGAGGCACTTCAGAGCTTCCATGATGCTGGCTTCTCTGCCTCGGACACGGATGGTGCGTGCGAAGCCTTGCATGCAGACTTCCTTGCAGCCAGTAGCCTGGCGAGCTTCATGGAAGCAGCGGCATCGCTTCGCATGGCATCTCGTTTCTCAGACTTTTCCAAGATCTTGTGGAGCCCAGACAAAGATCTTGTCTACATGCTTGTGTATGTCGGTTCACCAGGATCCGAGAACAAGGGCTCGCTTGACCTGTTGAAAGGCTTTGTTAACATGGCTGCGGAATTCCGGCACGACAATGCCTCACCGCATTGCATCAGAAACGGGACGGGCCAACAGGAATGCTTCAAGGACGTGGGATTTACACTTGTGCAGTTCGACACCTTTTGCCAGCAGTTCTGCTCAGCGCAACATTGCCAGCAGTGGTGCCAGCATGAGAATTGTACGCACCAGACTGTATCGGGTCTTAGTTTTGAGATGCCTGACGAGCTATGGTGCCAGTCTCCGTACTCGGTCGTAATGCGGGGTCACAAACATCAGCGACCTGAACTAGTGGATGAGCACCTCCTTGCTCTACCCAAACTGGAGGTGACACTAGAGGAAGGCCAGGACCTAAGGCAGGAAGCTGTTCTTGACGTGGAGATGGACTGTGCGCCCCCAGACGTCTTGAACTACATTCTTCGCGTGTCTCGAGAGGTTTCGAGGACTTTGGATCCGTTCACTGGCCGTACTGTGCGGAAATATGCTCAGATAGACTACGAGGTCCAAGCAGGCGACTTGCAGGTGGCTGCTCCTTTTTGGGAACCTTGTTGATGCTGCGCCCGAACAATTTATAAGCATCCGCGTAAGGGGGCACTTGCTTTCTGAGAAAATTGTGCTCAGGTCGTTCTGAGCATTGATAGAGGCAGTTTGAACTCCTTCAGCGTTGCGGCGGTTGCAGCAGCAGGAACCAGCCCTTTCTCCAACGAGGTGTCATTGACAGCGCAGTCCTGCTCCTCAGGTGCTGGAAGGTGCCTGCAGACAGAGACAGGCCTGACAATTTTGCCTGTGCCCGTCGCGGGCGAGCGGTCCACACGCAGGGCATTGCTGGAGCTTGGCCGTGAGCAGAGGGATCGGGTGCCCAGCTGGCTGTGCTTCGCAATAACTATCGTCCTGTCTTCGCCTGCATCCGAGAGGCTGGTTTCAGTCGATTTCGTGGATCCGAACAACACCAGGACACTCTCCCACAACATCAGACGTTCAAACTTTGGAGCTCTCCCAGTTAAAGGAAGTGCAAGTCTTGTTTCCTCCAGATTCGGGAAAGTGCCAGGAAGAGTTTCACATGTGTGGGCAATGGGGACTCTTTCGACACGATCCATTGCTGGATGCCAGCCGCGAGAACTTCAGCTGATCTCCTTTGGCAGTATCTGGGTCATTGTTGGAGCAGGGCCTTGCCTTTTGCTTTAAATGCCGCTCATTCCCCCGTCCTGCAACAGATTCCTGTGCCAAATCTGGTTACCGAGGTACCACATTGGCACACTTGCTTAACAGTGACCGCAACCGATCGACCCCCATAATGTGAGTAAGCTATCTCCGTTCAACATCTGCATTTGGACAGTTCAAGGTGCAGTAGGGTTGTAACAGTAGTTTTTGGTGAGTATATACAGCGTTTCGAGTGGAAAAACATAAAGTAGAATATCAAAATCCTATCACATGTCGATTCGTTTGTCTCTCTCACGATTGCGACTCCCGTGTATACGACTAACATGTGAGGACGAACGGGGACAAAGAAGATATGGCCGAGCTTTCTTGACGAACCCGGTCATCTACTCCGCTCACCCCCAATGCCAAACCTCAAACCCGTCCCTCCAAACTTCAAGCCCTCAGCCGAGATCCCCTTCCCCTCTCAGAACTCTTGCCACCGAAGCCTTAGGTATCGCATCAAGGGTGACTCCGGGGCAGCTGTGGCCGAGGAGGGCACGCTGATCCAAGAGGCTCCATCCATCGAAGCTTGCCGTCGATGGGAGCAGGCATCGGATTGTACAGGGCTATATATATACATATATATATACATATATATATATATATATATATATATATATACATACATACATATATACGTATATATATATATATGTATGTATATGTGTGTATATATATATCTAAGGGTTTAGGGTTCAGGGTTAGGGGGTATATAGGGCAAAATAAGGGAATGGCCATGAGACCTGGAAGCTACTACCATATGGGTCTAGGAGGTTTTGGGGTTCTGGGGACCCCAAGAGCCAACTCGTGCGACCTTCTTCTTTTATTTCCAGGGTTGCGAGCTTAAGGAGCTTGAGTATCAAAGGGGACAAGGAGGGACCCTGAATGGGGATATAATAGCTATATTAAGGGTATACACCTAGGGGTCCTTATTAAGGGTCCCTCCTTTTACCCTTGGAGAGTAAATCTGGGGGTTGGTGCTTTTCGAGCCTTTGGGCATACTCTGGGGTGTTTATGGCTTAAGCAAGCTTTTTGACAGCCCCTTTTCATGGGGTCTCGCAGAGAGAGTTTTGCCCTTGATACAAGCTTTCTTGTTTTCCTTTCCGTTTTTTCCAAGCCCTCTCTGGCAGGCATACTACTGCCACTCTTCTGAGCCGGTCTGCGTGCAAAACTGCCACCAGTGCTCTTGGGCAGCATCAACTCGCAGGTTTCACAACAAGTGCCCCCTGGGCGGGGATCTCTGCAGTGGTTGGATTCGAGGATATTTCGAAGGGACCCATCCCTGAACCCTAGGCAGTGAACCCCAACTCCAGCACCCTATGCCAGCAGCATTGGCATCGAATTCAGGGCAGTGTGACAGGTGGGCTTGCATAAAGTGAGGCGCCGTTTTATGGTGAGTCCTCTCAAAGAGGATCAGCTTAGTTTTGGCGTCAGAATGCAATCCCAAACCCATTGTTTGGAGTCAGACGCCTTGATGATCATTTGGCGGGTGTACATCAGCAAGAGCCCAGACCCGTTAAAAGATCCAAGACATGGAACCCCTTATTGATCCACTGGTTTCCCCATGGTCTGGGAACAGACGCATTTCCCAGGTTCCGCCAGAAAGCATGCACCTGGCAGGGCCCCGAACTGTGAGGAGCCTGGGGCCTACTGGGCCGCCTTGGAATCTCGCTCGTCGTTGGCTTGCTTTCTTGGGACATATGAGGGGTGTCCCAAAAATATGGATACCTTTTGGCAAGGACGGTTTGTCTTGGGGTCTTAAATGGGAAGCAACCATATCAGGTCCGTTAGGCTTCTTATTGTGGCGATGGTCTTTCCCAGACTCTGAATGTCTCCTGGCTGGTGCTCCATCCAATCCACAGCAGGATCATGTGTGCTATAGTCAAAATTCCTCAAATGGGGTTGCACAGGGTGTTATATTGGGGACCCCCCAGTGGTTTACAGCAACATTCAGAATTAAACCCCAAACCCAAACCCTAAAAACCCTGAAGCTTCAAGGAATTCCCAGAGACGACTGGTGGAGTGGCTGGAAGCCAAAATGAGTCCGGCAATGGCCAGGCATGCTCTCTTCCGAAGTACCCTCATGAAATTTGAGTAGCAATTTTGTTCCGGGCTACTAGGGTACGGAAAAGGACATCCACCTGGCACAAAGTTTAGATCATCTTTGCTAGCAAGATGAGCAGCCATGTAGTGGCCCAAGATGAAAAATACATCAAGGCCCCAACATCCTGACTTGTGAGTCCTAAACCCTATTATGCTCTAGTATCTGGAATGTCTGTCTGGTTCTCAGAAGGGAACGGGGGAATGGATTGTGGAGACTATTGGGGACTATATAGGGACTACTACAGGGATCCATTCCCACTCCCGACGAAGCACCAGACAGATGTTGACTGCACACGACACAGGTACTGGGAGCTGGGCCTGGAGCGGCGCTTGAGCGGAAGCGTCGCTGAGCCCACCAGGGACGATATCAAGGTGCGGAAGCGCCCTTTGGGGTTTACATAGGGCCTTTTTGGGCGGCACAAGGTCTGATGAGACCCTAAACCGTTTTTGAGATAACACTGGGGGCACGCTCGTCTGAGTCAGGTGAAACTGAAGATCCAGAGCCGAAGCATGTGCCCCACACGAAGGGACGTGGTCCGAGGGCAGACATGCTGCTGGGTCTCTGACTGGGTTGCTGTTAAGACTTAAGGAACTTAAACTGAGCTACCATACTCGGTATACGTAGATCTTAATTAGCATGGTTCCCCCGTCATGGTTACTTAAAAATTAAATTCGTGAACAGCACCGCAGTGTTCATGACCTAGGCTCCAATTTTCGGCCAGCCGCTTTGACGACCAGCCTCCAGCAATTGAAGGCTAAGTTGCACCACAATCACTCATTGCTGCTGAGCGGGGAGGTCGAGAAATCTCCAAAAGTCAAAATTATGCGTTGTGCCCTGCGGTCCCTTTGTTTTTTAAACGCAATCACTGAGTGGAAATCGAAAGGTCCATCTGGACTTGCTGGTGGCATACGACTCTATCCGCTGGAGCATGCGGTGTGGTTCTCAGTTGGACATGCACAGAAGAGTGCAAGCTTGCCATTCATTCAAGTCTTCTCTTTTCGCTCAACTCAGGCCGTTTGTCGACAGTCTTGCGCACCTAACTGGCAGTTTGCCAGACGACATTGCGGCATCGCCACTGCCTATGTGGGTTCGCGGCGGCAATAGGGCAAGAGTGATTTACGCAGTAGGGATAGATTGTGCTGACGGATGTGTGGAGATTTCACTACAACTGAAGAACAATCTCACTCGGGACGTGGAAACTGGTGCCTTGTCGAACAACTTGATGCAGCTATTTCAGCGGCAAGAATTCCCCATGAAGATTGCTGACTTGACTGCGCCTGTGTTGCGCTCCTTTCCAGATGAGCTGACGCTGGATGCTGATTTCAGCTCCACATTGACTTCGACACCAACAGCAACACCAACAACAACAACAACAAGAACAAGAACAAGAACAACAACAACAAATACCTGGACACTGACCAGCGCAACTTCAAGCCGGACAACGCTTACCACATCGTCGTCAACAAGCTCCGTCACAGAAACCGAGGAACCAACTACAGTGTCGTCGTCAACGACGGGGCAGTCTCACACCCTTACATCCACAACATGGTCTACTTCAACCTCATCGACATTATCAACGGCATCTGCAACATCAACAACATCAGCTACATCAACATCATCGACACCGTCAACATCATCAACTTTCACATCATCTTCTTCATCTCTTTCTTCAGAAACCAGTTTATCATCAACATCTTCACCAATGGTCTCATCGACATCTACATCGTCATCATCATCTCTGACAACCTCGTCGACGTATTCATTTTCTTCGTCAACAGCCACTGGTACAGCAGGAGTTACCACGACAAGCACAGCTCTGGGCGTCGGCGCTTTAACGTTTGACTCTGTGATTACAGTTGTGGATGTCTCCGCGTTCAACGAGACCATGTACATAAGCACGATGGCACGTCTCGCCGGAGTTCCTGCTGAAAACATCATGGTGACCAGCGTGTCCTTCACAACGTTGGTAAGCTTAGCGCTTAGCGGCAATGTCGACGACACCGTGGCTAAGCAAGCCATTGCGGCTGTCGTAGGTGTGAATGAGACACAGATTACCTTGATTGAAGGAGTACAGAGCATCGGCAGCCGACGTCTGTCCACAAGCTTTGACTGCAGCATTACTGTGGCAGATGTCTCATCTTCCGCCGTCGTGTCGGAGCTTGTGGGTGATGCCACCATCCTCAGTGAAGGGTTTGCAGACCAAGGGCTTCTGGTTTCGGTGACGCCCTCCGCTCCAAGGACACTCATCTCTGTGAGCCAAGCAGTTCTTGGCCCCAGTGACTTCGCGGCGCCAAACAACGCAGCTTTGAAGGATGGCCTGGAGGAGGTTCTAGACACAGAGCTCGAGGTGGCAGCGTCCCAAAGTCCGGGTTCCACTTGTGCAGTCGCTCTGATAAGTTCTCTGGTCGTAGGTTAGCACTTTGTGTTTGGGCCTGGAACCGTAGGTCAGCATCATGAACGTGCAGTACTCGGCTCCAGCTACAGACGCGCCGGAGGAGTCTTCGACGTCATCAATGAACATCACAGATGTTCACACGTTTGACCAGGACTGGCCGTCGCCTTCTTTGGAGTGCATTCCTGAGCAGTCAGGCAGATAACCTTGAACCAGTGGTAGGAGGAGCAGTCCTACGTCCTTCTTGCCGTCATCGTTTGCGGTGCCTGGGCGGGTGTCGAATCCTCCACCCCAGCCTTTTCCTGCCACCACTTACCATTGATATCCGTTGACCATTGTAGGTGATTAGTCCATGAAGAGGCCAAGCAGTCTGATTACTTGGCTGCTTTCAAAATCGAGCTAGCAACAGTTGGACGTCAAATAGTAGTATCTCAGCAACACCCTAAACCCTAATCCCTAGACTCTAAACCTTATCCCCTGACCCCAAGCCTCCAAACCCCAAAATCTCAACCCTCACCCCTATACCCCAACCCTATAAAGACTCTAATCCCCAAAGCCTCAACCCCTTCAAAGCAGTTTCTGGAAGCACAGCCAAGGATCGGTTATGCTCTCATCAGTCCTGGGCTTGCTGCTCTGGTACAGACTGCAGACCCTGGCTAGAGCACCTGTGGACACCTCAACGATGGTGGACTCCTACAAAGAATTGAGGTGTCATTAGGGCTGTTATAAGCTAGACAACATACACTTTTTTTGAGTTACAGTGCTTTGAGATGCACCCTTCCAAGCTCGCAAACCGTCTACCAGAGTGGAGTGCAACAGTAAGAGCTCTTTTAAGTCTGCGCATGCAAGCGAAACCTTGCGATGGATGGTAAGGATGTCATATACCAGCCTCGTGATGAGCAAGACGTTGCTTGGCTTTCGACTGGCATGCATTGGCTTTGGTCACCTCTTGCTAAAATCAGCGTTGGAACTATAAGCCTCGTCACGTGCTGATTAAGCACTCTTGAAAGGCCCCTTTGGTGGCACAAAGCCTCGGGGCGCTCTTTGTGGCATTCCATTTGCTTGATCGCTTGCTCTGCTTGTCCTTGGCTGTCACGGTGCAATCTGAACGTTTCAAGTATGCACCTCGTTTGGAAGAACGAGTTACGACTGCCTGTGCTAGCATAGTCTATCTTTCCCTCCTAAACCATCATAGATGTTTCAAGTTTCGGCTAGAAATGTAGTTTCGGTATTGCTATCGTTCGGTCGACAGGGCTAGCATGTGGCACATGTTTGTCTGAGCCGAAGACAGATTCGACCTGGTACTGATATGAACCATATTCAATGAAGTGCCTTGATGCGGGTTATATAGGGGATGATATATGGCATATGGGACTACTGTCGCATAAAGGGGGATGCTAGGAGCTTGAGTGATACCTCATGAGCAATAGTGCCTAGTCCCAGTCTGCCATCCCAAACAGAGCAAGCTTCGAAAGGCAGCAGCAGCCTGGGACGGGCTTCTTCCCGATCCCGGCGGACCCTTGGCAGATTCAATTCTGTTGGCGGAATGGCATAAGGATGTTTGAAGACAGAACTCACCAGAATCAATAGAACTTTTGCACGTCCTGATGCTTGCAATCACTTTACCTACTTGCCTGCTCTATCTCTCAGTCCCTCCCCTCACCTCCCTCAAGTAATGTTAAAAGGGATCCCGAACTTCGAGACACGAGGTGTTGGCCTTGCAGTTTCTGTGCGGGCAGAGACTGGCCATCCGATGGCCGATGAGAACCTCCCAGGCGAACTGCTTGAGTGATCGTTTCGCCCCTGATGTGAAACATGCTTCTTCCCCTAATCCCACGCATCCATGGGAGGTCTTGTCAGGAACCTTCATGGAATTCGCAAGTAGGTGGGGGAGGAGGGTGTTTTGGATGCTGCGGCAGAAGGTAGCTTTCCTCAACAAAGCTCGACAAAGATTTGAGCTGTGAGCCGGCCAGCTGCAGTCTGCACGCGCTTGCGCAGCAAAAGAATTTCTGCTCGTAGGGCAAGGGCTTAAGGATACCCCGAACTCAGAAGATGCAACCAACAGCAAGTAGGAGGCATCATGAGCATACATGAGAATCGTAGGACCGACAAGCATTCCTGGTTTGAGACTGTGGTGATGACCACGATCATGCGAACATCAGGTTAGATGTGCATCAAGCAGGCAAATGTCATTTGACGAATAAGATAGGTGGAGTAAGTTGCATAGTTGTGATCGTGTGCCTGAAGAAAAGACGCAGAGGCCCTCCGCCATTTTTGCGGGCCGTTGCATGACGTTTGGCGCAGAAGGGAGTGGAGGGGGAATGGAACGGGAAGACCGTGCATTCACTCCGCGATTCGTGCAGCCTTTTCTGATCAAGCAAGGTCCAGCGGAGCGAGCTGCAGCCATTCCGTGTTTCTTTCGGTCTTGTCCGCATGACACGCTTTCTGTGGTTGCAGCTTCTGCATCTTCTTGCAGCGACGGAGGAGAACCAGGCTCGTAGGGAGCCCATCGCTCAAGATGAGAGTTTGCAAATTCACATATTCAGCGCGATTGTTGCGCCTGCCGCACTCAAGTACAAAGAGCACAACATTTTTAAAGAGCAGAAGTTTTTTTGCTCTTTTTAAGTTTTTCCTCAAAGCCCAACTGCTGACACCGGAAGGACACGGACCGGGCCAATGAAGCGATCAACATGCCAGACTTGGGCCGCCATTTCTGGCTGGGCGAGCTCTACGATTGCAACAAGGTCTTGCAGTGGCTGAGATGGGGGATGTCAGTATGTTGAAAGCATTCGTACATGCAGCATACATATAGGGACTGTAGTAGTACTCCTACCCCAGAGTTACTGCCGCCCAGCATATATATCTCCGCCGTTTTCGCTCTATACAATCCTTCCGAGGGGGGATGCCTTTAAGGGGGGAATATCGTACCCCTTTGTATAATCCCTAATCCGAAACTCTAAACTGGCGAAGACCAGGTCCAAAGACCAGTCTGTTGCCCACAACACCGTTTCTTCTTTGAGATTCCAAGCTTCCAATTCGCGAAGCAAGCGATGACTCGTATAGAGTTTAAGCGAATTCTTGCAGAAGTTGTCTTGCATGGCCAGGACGAACCTGTTGGCGGAAGCCTGTGGCCTTTGAGCGCATTGGACAACCCTAGCTTTGTGCGGGAAACCAATGCGGCAAGTGCAAGGTATCGGCTGTCATTCACAGACACCTTTGCCGATCGTCTTGACCTGATGGATATTCACGGTGAGATTGCTTTCGAGGTCTCAAAAGGCGTCACAAAAGCACAAGTCAAAGGTTCAGGAAGCTATCTGTCAATGACGAAAAACAGTGACCTGGACGTCCAAGACTCAGTCCGAGAGTAACAGTGGTACCTTTTACTGTAGGGATGGTATGTTGCATTGCATTCAGGCCGTGGCACGTCATGCTGAAGGAAGTTGCGGTCATCTGCACCAGTGTAAATGTCAGTCAGTGTACTTCTGCAGAGGTGTTTGCACTAGGGCGAGGCACTTCTCTTCTGTCTCCACGCACCATGCTAGAGAGACGTACGACAGATGAAGTTGCGTCAGACATTCAAGCCTTTTTCTGTGTAAGGTCAGCAGCAGCCTGATGATGGAGGTGCGCACAGTCCGGAGGAGTCTCAATGCGATGGATCCCAGCATGCAAGCACTTCGGGCTGATTACATACCACCTCAAGCCACGCACTTCGTCAGCAGCATCACCTACGGGGCAGACTGTGCAGTGAGCTTCCGGCAGACCGCCAGCAGTGAGGAGTTCAAGCGAGATATCCAGGCGAGCCTTGAAGGAAAGATTAAAACACTCAGCTATGAGCTTGAAGTCGCCGGCAGCTACAAGAAGGAGGACTTGGATGTAGAGGATGCGACATCTATCGGGATTGACATACATGGTGACATCATTCCCGGCGATCTCAGCGGCGCTCTTGCTGATTCAAGAGCTTCAAGAAGACTTGCATCGCGACGTCTCAATACAGGACACTTTGAGGGCTGCGCGAGTACTGCAGGGTGGACGGATGGAACTCCTGCCAAAAATGGCTGCGATTACTACGAGAAAGGGCAGTGTAGCAGCGGCTACCTTTCCGATCCGAAGGAAGCGCACACTCTCAATTTTCCGAATCTCCATTGCTGTGCTTGTGGCAGATGTGCAGACGCTCCTGGGTGGACCGATGGGCAGGGCTTGACCTGCGGTGCCTATCGAGCACAGTTTTGCGATGGCCACGCATACACAGGAGATGCTCCCGCTACTTTGAAAAATCGTCCAGATGAAAACTGCTGTGGCTGTGGACGTTGTGCAGACACGCTGGCCTGGACAGACGAAGATCTCAACTCGTGTGACTGGTATGCCGATGAATCGAATGGGATGTGCAAAGACGGGAAGTGGCTTAAAGAATCGGCTTCTGGTCCGGTTTAGCAGGACTTGTAGAACTATAGCCTATATCTATTTTGTTTGTTTGCAAGTTGCTGATGCGAATTGAGGCCGAAGCCAAAGCACGCAATCATCCAGAAGTGCATTGCTGTGCCTGCGGTAAGTTGGCACTCCAGTCCGCCTTGCTTGTCGAAACCGCCTCTGTCGGAGGCTGGGTTATTGTTAAGGAACTTAAACTAAGTTACCATGATAGGGCCCTATAGTGAGTATTCTGGTTTCCTCAGTTTTGGTAACTTGAGATACCATGATAGGGCTCTACAGTATATATTCTAGTTTCCTTATTTTTGGTAACTTAAGCTAAACCCCTGAACAAGAACTCAGGAGAGGCATCCGGTGGAGGCTCGAGTTCCGGTCTCGGTCAGAATGCAGGGTCCTTCGACCTGGAACCCCCGACGCGACTTCCGACAAATGTCCCTACGAAGAAATGTTGGTGATGTCCAATCTTTGTAGGCTGCCATTTCACTGCAGAACGCGTCCTTTAGACTCGCACCGTTGCTTCTTCAAAGCAGCAAAGGCAAAGGGCGCGCTTGACTACCTATCCCGCGTGCATGTGTCGGCGGTGCAAAGTGGGGGCGTCCCCAAGCAAATTACACTGACTCCAGTGAAGTGGCTCGTCAGTTCGGGGCTCGGTTGTGCATCGGGTGAAAGCCTGAGCCGTCCAGCAAGTATCCCTAGGACTTTTGCAGTACCGAATTGTGGTGATGCAGACATGGCGACTTTTGCGCGTCGTTGACATGTCTCGAAACGAGCGGTGACCAGCTGATCAGACGTCGGGGGTGAAGGGTATAGCTGGGTCAAGCATCAGGGTATGACAACTGTTCCATGCTTCTTTCTCTATGTGAGCAGCGAGACCAAGATTTCAGGTTCCCATGAAGCCAAAGCCCGGAAGCTTACGGCCGATCTCATCAACCGAGCCATTGACATTGCTGAAGACTTTGAAGAAAGTGTTCGGGTTATCAATGATCTGGCAAGAGAGGACAACTGGGGATTCCGAGCGTGGACATGAGATGTCAACTTATTCAACCGCAGGCAGCAGGAGCACCAGCGCGAATACAAAGTAGACCTTGCAAGAGCACTGTGGGAGTACCGCACGCTGGACAAGCTCAACGCGATCGATGACGTGATGAAAGTTCATGACGAAAGCAACTACAGCTTGACCTTGGTCAGAAAGTACAAGGAGACTCAGCTGGACGCCTTGTACTCTCTATCCAAGCTTGTGACTCCTCTCCGAGACTCGGCTGGAGCTACAATAGCCCGAAGATTCTCAGACTACATGAGCAGCACGGTGTCCACAGATTATGATGCCGTTGTTACTCGTTCTGGAATATCAGCTTTTTCCGTGCACAAGTGAGGGGTCCGACAGTTTTGTTTGTGTTTGTTGCATACATCAGCCTCAAGAGTAAGCCGAGGCAGTAAAATGCCTTGTAGCCCGTGGAAGTGCTTTGCAAAGTAAAACGTCCCGTGAGAATGGATATCCACACTCCTTCCTGCGAATTGGGCTTTTGCATTTGCTGACACGAAAGAGAGAAGCTGTTGTGCTTCATTTGCCCAGTTTGATGCACCCGAATGTTCCCGTTTGCCCACCTACTGATCCCTGAGCTTTGTTGAAATGATGTGGAGGGCGTTGTGGCCTACGCGTGCTAGAAGACCCTGGGCTTGGGGTGGGAGAGGCATGGCGAATCCTTTGCAATTTGCATTGTGTGGCTGTGGGCACCTTAACGGATGTTGCGGACACCTGTTTTGGATGGTGGAAGGCTGCAAACTTCCACTTCCGCGACCCCAAGTGTGAGCCCAGTCTTTTTACAGCCCACCGGGGCAAATGTCACAAAAAGCATAAAAGTGGTAGTGACCCACGAGAAGGCTACGGAAATCTCTGACCCGCACGACACCTTTCTTTGGATGCCCCTCTCCCTCTCTTTCTGTCTCTCTCTCTTTCTGTCTCTCTCTCTCTCTCTCTGTCTCTCTCTCTCTCTCTCTCTCGCTCTCTCTCTGTCTCTTCTCCTCCCTCTCTCCCTCTCTCCCTCTCTCCCTCTCTCCCTCTCTCCCTCTCTCCCTCTCTCCCTCTCTCCCTCTCTCCCTCTCTCCCTCTCTCCCTCTCTCCGTCTCTCCCTCTCTCCCTCTCTCCCGCTCTCCCTCTCTCCCTCTCTCCCTCTCTCCCTCTCTCCCTCTCTCCCTCTCTCGCTTCTCCCTCTGGCTCTCTGGCTCTCTGGCTCTCTGGCTCTCTCTCTGTCTCTCTGTCTCTCTGTCTCTCTGTCTCTCTGTCTCTCTGTCTCTCTGTCTCTCTGTCTCTCTGTCTCTCTGTCTCTCTGTCTCTCTGTCTCTCTGTCTCTCTGTCTCTCTGTCTCTCTGTCTCTCTGTCTCTCTGTCTCTCTGTCTCTCTGTCTCTCTGTCTCTCTGTCTCTCTGTCTCTCTGTCTCTCTGTCTCTCTGTCTCTCTGTCTCTCTGTCTCTCTCTCTCTCTCTCGCTCTCTCGCTCTCTCCCTACAAATCCAAAACGGTGCCCTTACACGGCATCCTTCATAATGAATGCGGAGTATATTGACATGCCAGGTTGCTTTGATCATTGCCGGCAGCAGCCCAGCTAGCAGCCGGGAATCAATGGCTCCTGAGCAGCATTTGTCGGCCTTTTGAGTTCCTGACCCTCAGAGACCACGCGTTTTCTATGCTAGACTTGACACTGAAACTTCCGAGAAATCTGACAGCACCAGTCCCTAAAAGGTTGGGTTGTTCGTCGGATTGCTACCCAAGCTTAGCAGGGTTCCCGGATATTCATGCCTGTTTTGATGCCAGGGGCCTGTTTGAGATATCCGCTTTGCTCTTGGCAATTGTGCATCAGGTGAACGTTCGTCGATTTCTGGCCTTTGGCCGGAAAATGACGCCTGATATATATTGGAAAAGGATTTGATTGTGCTTAGGAGTGGGGCAGGGCAGAAACTCTGGATGATTGAAGCTTGTACTGCCCGCTGCTCGGGCATGTCCAAATCTTGTAGCGGAAGGCCTCCTCATCTATTCAAGCTTGTGAACCCTCAGCCCGCAACAACGGCCAAGGAGATGGGGCAACAGCGACTTGCATTGTTTACAGGCGGTGAGAACAACGAGCGTCGACGGTGCGGAGGAGTGCGTGGAAAATTACAAGCTGGTGGTGATCCATTTTGACTCATATTGTGCGCAATTCTGCGAATTGGCATGTAAAGACCGGGAGATATGCAAGCTTTTGGCCTTTATATTGTGTTTGGGAGTAACTAGTGTTTGAACAGGCCAGGGTGGCGATGCTTTCTCTGCAAAGCTGGAAGACTTCAACTAGCTGCTATAGTCATAGCAAAGAACCAAAGGAAATCCGCATCTTACAGGCTAGTGAGCTGCTTTGACATGTGGTTTCGCAAATCCACATGCAAGCATGTATGGATGAATTAACATTTCAAAAATCATTCATGTGATGGTCGGAAGTGTGACGACCAGACAGCCAATATTTCTTTGCAAATTGCCAAGTTTGGGTACACAGGTGATCCCTGCGCTAAGGTGACAAGAGCTACTGCACGCCTTCCACCAGGCAGAGGGCAGGGAGGATGAAAAGACTGGAGTACCATGTTGTCTTCTGAAATTTAGGGGCTGCGCCCAGGTGCGGGCAGCGCGAGCTGTTGTCAGAAACCCGCGGTATATATAGATAAGTGCAACGTAGGCCCGAAGTGCGCAACTTGTGGGTGATCGTAGGCTCTCAGCCCCCGTCGGCCCTCACCCCCCGTCCGCCGGACCCCGCTGATGCTCATGATGCGCGCCCTTTGGCGGCTTCCGCAACCCACTCAAAAGCTTGGGCGCCCACGTCGCGCCGCCGGCGCCGGTTGCGGGCGCCCGAGGGCTCATGATGCTCGCCGGCTCGCCTCCTGGCGTCGTCCACGGCGGCCCCGAAACCCGCCACACCGCGGGGAATGGCTGCAAAACGCGTGCGCGTTCCGAGACGCCTTCGGGCCAGGCCCCGCGCGGCCCGAGGGAGAAACGAGGGTCCGATGATGCGGGGTCCGGGGCGGGTCGGCGGCACTGTCGGTCGTGGCTTCTGCTTCGCAGACGAAGCTCATTCGTCTGAGCCATAGCTCAGTCCATACAGGGCAGCGAAGCGCTGCCCGATTTAAGAGCCTCCGGCTCAAGCCGCCGACCCCGTGGGCGACAGACCAGAAGCCGAATGCACTTGTACAGGCAAAGTCGTTTGGTGTCCGCGAGGCCCGAAGGTTTAGTTCTAGAAGGAGACGCCAAGATAAGCAGGGGCAGCACGAGTTCAACCTGGTTTCCCCGCATGCTACCTCTGTCGAAGGCCGCTGAGCCTTAAACCTTAAAGGAACAAGAAAGACACATTCTTGGCGACGAGCTCAAAAAACGGGCGCCAGTTTTTGTGCGCCAGTTTTGAGCCGCTACTCGCAGTCGCAGTGGTCCTAAACCCTCAAGCCGACAAGCTTCACTGGTGCGCTTCTAAGATTGTGAGACTAAACGGGAACCTTCAAGTTGACAAGCTTCGCTGGTGCGCTTCTAAGATTGTGAGACAAAACGGGGGAAGAGGCGGAAGCACGCGAGGCTGCGCGACGATCACGCGAAGTAGGAACAAGGAGCACTTTGGAGCGGAGATGCCAAGGTGGAAGAGGAAGAAGGGGGCAAGGCGGGTGGGGGGAAAGGGGCTGTGGTGTGATGCTTTTGGGGGCTTGGGTGCTGCTTGCAAACAGCTATGGGGAACCCCCCCCCCCTTAGGGATTTTGGTACCTCCCAGCCCATCGAAACCCATCCAACACGCCGCAAGGGTCGGCGGATCACATCTGGGGCAACTGGGCCCATAGATTGTTTAACCGTGGCCTTTAGCAGGCAATGCTCCAATGCAGAAGAATCCGAGAAGTTGCACTTCACGGACAACCGTACAGCTTGGTGTGAGAACCCCTGCACTCGCGTGGTCGCACATTTCAAGCAAGGCAAGGCTGAAAGTGCTAACCGATTACTTCCACCTCTGCCTTCTGCGCCAACACACTTGCGGATCGAGGATGAGGTCATCGAAGAGGATCCTCAGAACCAACACGTTCGGCTGCAGTTGGACCTTCCACAAGATGCAGAGATCCTATCAGTGCAGATTCGGATCATCCACTTCACGTATGATGACGCAAAGCACAAGTGGAAGCAGCACCACCGCATCTTCGAAACGCACGCGCCTGATGCTTCTGTCACGGTGACACGGCTCACAGCCGGCACGTACTACTCGTTTCAAGCGGCAGTGGTGAATGAAGTTGATGAAGGTCCGTTCAGCCCAGTCCCTGGCCTCTCTTCGAGCAAGTTTTTTCATCAAATACCTGCAGCTTATAAGAAGACTGAGTTGTTCTGAGAAAGGGGTCAGCAGACATCAGCAATACTGCAACGCGCCTCCAAGAATTCAAGCCCTGCGGCTCCGCCCCAACCTATTTCTCCGTAGGCCTCAAACTCATGAGCCATGCAAGGTCTACCCCAATCGGAGTGGCCAGCTGGTTGGCCCACGAACAGTTACTATTGAGCCGAGAAATGCAATTACTAGGCCGTCTGCAGGCAGCAACCTGTGCTTCTTGGACGGCGTTAAACCCTGATTTCAGTATAGTAGTTGGGGGTATCTTGGAAACCCAGGCTTGGCTGCAGCTGTGGCGCCGGTCATGTCCAATCGTGCGCCGAACTGGCTCGTCTGGGAAGTGAAGGTTCGCGGGTTACTCTCTCCTTCGGCAGGACGTCGAGACACTGCGGCTACACTATCAGAATTCTCTATACTTAGGGGTGCGTTCTCTTTCTCCGGCAACCCTGCAGGTAATCCTGAGCGCGCTGCCTCCCAGCCAGGAGAAGCCTTCCAATGTGGAGTTTCTGGTTTGAATGTTGTGACTGGCAAGCTGATTTTGTTGGGGAGCTGCTTTCTTTGACCATGGTTAGCGCACGCCGTTTGCCAAGGTTCATGCAGGGAGGTGAAGTCCTCTTCAGCTGCTCAGACTTCGAGAGGGACTCATCCACCCCGCTGATTGCTTATTGCAAGCTCCCCTGCTACGAGCAGTCCAGTGACCGTGATCTACAAGTTGTGGTTTGGGGATCCAATCGGATTGTGCGCATTGCTGAAGGCACCTTCAAGCATCTGGTTCCTAATTAGCGGATGAGCAGACAAAGCAGGCATTGGTAGGCGGTAGGCAAACTCGAATACTCTGAGGAACTGAAGAATCAGACACACCCAACCACGTAAGGCACGTGGCCAGATCGGAGACAAGTTGCTACGAGTTCGCGCCTGAAACGCCAGTCTACTGCAACGTCACGGATGACAGGCGTAAGAGATGCCTACCCAGCGCACTGGCAAATGCTTCGGTTTGCGAATTATGCAAGGATGCTAGCACACCAACGACTTACAGGATCCACGAGCACCTCTGCACGGGATTTCCGTGTCTTGCAGATGAGCTATGGTGCCCGAGCACCGCTTCTGGATGCGTGTCCGGCACGTGTACAGAGAACTGTCATGCCGACAGTGTGATGCATCAGCTCAGTGGCGGGCAGATGTGCGCCCTGCCTTGTGAACTCACAGGCTTGCCCATCGAGATTACTGCTGACCCTGGCTTCCAAGTCAACCCGGGCAGCGTGGCAGTCCTGACTTGCAGCCTTGGCTACATGCCAATGTGGAGCGCAGAGGCCGGCGCAGCTGGCCCAGACCGAGCCGAATCTCGGTGGTTTCAGAAGAAGCTTTCTTGAAAGCAGTGCATGCAATGAGAGCCAAGCTTGGGGGCTGTCGATGGTTTCAATCCGGTTTGCCTTAGCGCCAGGAATACCTATGCCCTGCTGACAACGTGCAAGCTGAGCACGTGCCAACCGACTACGACCTCTTGTGCAAGGAGCCGAGCATAGCCGAGCACTATAGCCAGACTGTAGCCTATGGCAACCTGTCTTTCCCTTGTACGTATTATCGTTGTGTTTGCATCTTGTCTACTTGGCTCCGGCTGCATGACATGACTCTACAAGGCCTTGGTCAGATGTTGGAACATCTAGTCACTTAGTCTACACTGTAGAGCACCTTGACTTTGCACATCCCAAAGCTTTGCTGTGCCGCAGGCGCCATGCGAAGGCCCTTCTTCAACGACTGCGATGGCTGGTGTCGTCAGCCATGAGACTTATTCTGGTTGGCATAGACACGTTTTGGCCATGCTTCCACTGGGGCTTGCCTGTGTGGGACCACTAGATGAGAGCCAGCGTTGCTCTACTCCTTGATTCTGTATTTATCCTCAGACAACTTATTAGAAGAAACTGTTCTTAAAGCCTAGACGTCAAATCAGAAGCCAGCCTAAAGCCCAATCTCGTACACCAGGAGAGGCTCCTCCATGGTCAGCCCATGGAAGCACCGTGCAAGTCGTCAGAGTATGAGAGCGGCACAGTTTCTCCGGCAGAACAGAGATGGGGGCCAACTTAGAGTGCAGGACTTTGAGTCATGTTTCTGGCACAAAGTCCAGTGATAGGAACTCGTTGTTACAAGTCCGGAGGGGAAGAACAGTACTTGCAGATAGGACCTTTCTCGGAGCTGCGGTTTGTTTGTTGATGTGCGACACAGCTCAGGTGCGCTTGCAATGCCACGAGGGCACTCTTGTGGAGTTGAACTCCAGCACGTGCAAGGCCATGCGCTATGGGGTGCGTGTCATCAGGTGTCTGGAAAGATTTTGGTCCATTTGTCATTTATGGAGCTATGCTTCGAGAGAGACACTTCGATTTATGGGGTGGCTTGTATAGCATCCCTACTTCCCACGCCCTGAAAACGCCTTTGTGAGTTGATCAGAGCTGCTTTGTGTTGTGCAGATGGCCTTCTCGCGGCGCAACGTTGACAAGAGGATCTCATTGTTGGACGCTGGAGCGTATGGCAGCGGGACGTTCAGCGATGTACAAACCCAGGCGACTGTCCATTTTATGGGCGTGAATGGAGACCACATGTACCTAGTAGCTCGTCGATCCGCGACGCCATACATCGCGAAGCTGTACAAGATGGATCTGTCAAGCATGGAACTGAACCTCATGATAGACTTCGCGGAGCGTGCCGACGTTCCGATGCCAAACTTCGGAGCAGGGTTCGTCCATGAGGACTACATCTTCCTTGCGCAGAGCGAGGCATGGAACCCATCTAACGAGGAAGGCGTGATCGCGAGGGTTAGCATTGCGGACAATTCCCTCATCAAGCATGGGTCAAGGGTTCTTCAGAACACCAGAGGCATCCGTGTCGAGGATGCTTTCACAAATGGTGTCTACGGCTTTTTGCCGTGCTTCAATTACTGTGCAGATGGGAACAGTGGTGGCAGTTGCGGGTCGTCCTGCTCAAAGGTGTTCCGTTTCCAGCTGGACTTCCAAGGTGTTATCAGCGAACTTGACTTAAAGCGCAACGACTTTGCGCAACCAAATTTCGGGCTGTGCTCAGGGCAAGTCTGCTACGTGTCTGACGCTCAAGGCAACCACAGGCTGGCTCGCGCAAAACAACCCCAGGTTCCATACACCCTATACAGCCCACTGTGCCCTGAACCCCAGGCTGGCCGTGTTTGATCCAACTACGTTAACACATCTGGGCTATGTGGAATTGAGCTCGACTCGCCAGTTCCTGCGGGGCAGCAACTGGTTGAGCAAATGAACACTTTTCCAAAATAAACATCCCAAAAGTTGTCCCCCACGTTTGTGGGGATAGTGATACGCGGAAACTTCAAAATCGAGTCCATCACGGGTTGCTCAGGCTCGTTCGCAGCTGGCAACTACGTCTACGTCGCTGATGGTGGCACGGTGATGCGGGTCTTACAGCATGATGCACCCGTAACATCGTCTCGCATCTAGGCCGCACAGAAAGCATTTGCCAGCTGTTTTGCTGAAGCGCAAGGGGGAGGAGGTAGAAATTAGTAGGGCCTTCAAGACCTCACAGGCACGATCCTCGAATTGCAAGGCCGGGTCGACAATAGTTTGGGCAGTGTGAGATTTTCTGCTACAGACGGCGAGTACGGGTACGTCCGCAGCAGCTATGCTCCGTTGAGACTGGTACGGTTCGAGCTGGCGGACTTCCACGAAGACAGTACCCAGTTTGTGACCATCCCGCTTGAGCAAGACATGTCGTCTTCATCTGCGACTTGGAGCGCGGGCGAGTTTGTGTATCCATCTAAGTCTCATGGGTACATTTACTTCTCAGCTGGACCATCTTGGATTGGACGGATCAAGCTTTAAGGATGATCGTTCCAGGAAGGCAAGGCTGTTGGGGCAAGGGTGAAATGCATACCCTGTGCCCCGCGCGAACTCACATTTGGCTTGCCCCTTCAGCCTTCTTCGCAAGCTCAAGTTGGTGCGTTTGAACACAGAGCGGCCACTGCCAACTTGCTATTCCAGCCTTTTCCAGCTGGGTCATGTCCTGGAGAAGCTGGTTTCCTAGATTGCTTTGGAGTATGCGCTCCCGAAAAGACAGCTTAAGACAGGCACTTACATCTTTTACTAGCAAGCTGACGCACCCAGGCATTAAGATCCGTTGTTGCTTACCGTCGTGAAGGCACCCCTTCCTTGCAGGGACGTTGCAATCTGCGATCTTCTCGGCAAAAAAGAATTCTTGACTACACATGGTGAAAGCATGCTTCCACAGTAGCTGGTGATGTTGTTCTGGCAGCCGAGTGTGAGAACAGAAGAACCCAAGCCCGTTGCCGACCAAGCTGCCTCTTCCGCAGATGTTGTCCCGACAGAATTCGGTGGTGGGCAGCAATGACTGCCGCAACTGGAGACCCTGTCTGCTTGAAGATATATTGGCCAGAAGGCTCCCACCGTACCGTACCGGGTAGCTATCGACGCATTCTTGGCTGCTTGGGTGGCCACAAATTGAGTCAACACAGCAGGATTTGCGGTTTTTGCACTCTCCGAGCATGCAGAGAGTTTGTAGAACACGGGCTGCTTGAAAACGTCCGGTAGTTTGCATGTTTGACACAGCTGCATCGCGCAGGTATCATAGGACGCAGTCATTTTGCATCCCCCGCTTACAAGCTTAGGCCTCCTTCCTATGCAGGGCTGCTGGCCGCCAGCTTGCATGCCGGTACAGGTTCGAAAACAGCTTTTTGAGTTCCTGTTGTGCTTCACAGAAATCCTGGTACCGGCTTGCCCCTTTCGAGAAGGGTCGTTTTAGCCAACGCGACCTCGTTCTGCCAACTAGCTACTAGAGCTTGCATCAGCTTGTGCAGGCGTTGTGCTGGCACAAGTTGATAGTGGGCGGCAACGACTGCCCCAGGAGACCCCTCTTTGCTTGCGTCAGCTTGTGCAGATGCTGCTTTGACAGAATTCGGTGGTGGTCAGCACTGATTGCCACAACTGGAGACCTCTTTGCTTGGTGATATGTTGGCCGGAAGGGTCCCACCGTATCGAGTAGCTATCGATGCATTTTTGGCTGCTTGGGTGGCCACAAATTGAGTCAACACAGCAGGATTCGCGGCCTTTGCAGTCTCCGAGTATGCAGAGAGTTTGTAGAACACGCGCTGCTCCAACACGTCGGGCAGTTTGCATGTTTGACACAGCTGTATCGCGCAAGTATCATTGGACGCAGTCATTTTGCAGCCCCGGAGCACAAGCTCAGGCCTCTTCAGCTTGCATGCCGGTACGGGTTCGAACACAGCTTTGTGAGTTCCTGTTATGCTTCACTGACATCCTGATATCGGCTTTCCCCCTTTTTGAGAAGGGTCGTTTTAGCAAAGGCGACCTCGTTCTGCCAACTAGCTACTAGAGTTACTAGAGCTTGCATCAGCTTGTGCAGGCGTTGTGCTGGCACAAGTTGATAGTGGGCGGCAACGACTGCCCCAGGAGACCCCTCTTTGCTTGCGTCAGCTTGTGCAGATGCTGCTTTGACAGAATTCGGTGGTGGTCAGCACTGATTGCCACAACTGGAGACCTCTTTGCTTGGTGATATGTTGGCCGGAAGGGTCCCACCGTATCGAGTAGCTATCGATGCATTTTTGGCTGCTTGGGTGGCCACAAATTGAGTCAACACAGCAGGATTCGCGGCCTTTGCAGTCTCCGAGTATGCAGAGAGTTCGTAGAACATGCGCTGCTCCAAAACGTCGGGCAGATTGGACGCAGTCATGTTGCATCCCCCGATTACAAGCTCAGGCCTCCTTCCTACGCAGGGCTGGTCGCAGCTTGCATGCCAGTACGGGTTCGAACACAGCTTTGTGAGTTCCTGTTATGCTTCACTGACATCCTGATATCGGCTTGCCCCCTTTTTGAGAAGGGTCGTTTTAGCAAAGGCGACCTCGTTCTGCCAACTAGCTACTAGAGCTTGCATCAGCTTGTGCAGGCGTTGTGCTGGCACAAGTTGATAGTGGGCGGCAACGACTGCCCCAGGAGACCCCTCTTTGCTTGGGTCAGCTTGTGCACGCTGTGCCGACGTTTGCGTCAGCTTGTGCAAATGCTGTGCCGACAGCATTCGGTGGTGGGGGCAGCAGTGACACTGCCTGACACTGGCACAACCGGAGACCCGCTTCGCTTGGAGATAGGCTGCTCACCTCTAAGCGCCGAGACAAGATGCTGCGCCTGCTTCGCGTTTTGAAGAAGACCCCCAGAGTTGGGAGATGAAGACGTCAATCGGCTACCAAGGGATCCGACAATAACATTAAAATAAGATAATGGTATAAAAGCTCAATAACACTACAATAAAATCAGAATTTTAACGTGCAACTATTATTATTAGTGTCATTAGTGTTGGTGTCAGCAGGATTTGTGCTCCTTCGGAGAACTGTGTGGTCCCATGCCCCGTCGCGAAATAGGGTGCTCCCTGCCAATTTCTTATGAGCTAAGGTACTGTGGTTTAGGGTTTAGGGGTGAAGGCTGCGATCCTGACTTGGCAGCGGCCATTTTGGCTTCGGATCTAGTCTGTGCGGAGCAATGGACTTTGCACTATTGCCAATTTCCAAGGACTTGTGGGAGTTCCCCTTTGCTGCTGTACAAAAGCTAAGCCTGCAGGCTCCTTTCTTTACCTTTTCCTCTTTGTCATAAGTACGAGCTTTGCGTTCGTTGTTGATATCAGCTTGGAATAATGTTGACCGTGCACGCATGATTACAATCAGAACCGCCATAGTATTGGTCGTCCCCGCCGTCGTATCAATAGCAACCGCTGATGGTGAGAGGTTGAATAGTAGCAGCGATACAGTCACACGAAACCACAGCAGATCGATGATTTAGCTTTAGGGCTTCAGGGCTTGAGGGCATATCGAAGCTGCAGCCATCTGCAACTGCAACTGTGGAAGCAAACATTTCTGGACAGACAAGCGGCTTTATTTGACCGACGCACTGCTGTTTCTAGTGGTTCTGCTGCCCGCAGTTGTCGTTCGTTGCCATCGCGCCACGTACAATGGTTAAAGCTACTATCAACTACTGTTTTGCTGCTACGTGATAGCTTCGACAAGTGGCGTGAACAACTGCGAACATCGCGATGATGACGGCGCACGTGCAGAAGCAGTATGCAGAAGTACATGCGTTTGCGGCTTTTCTACCGTACTTGTCCTGCCTTTGCTCTTGACATTTGCTACTGCTGCTTCTCATAGTACTTATTGCATATGACTGTTGACGGCACAGGTAGTGTTTCCGGCAATGCCCGTATCGGCAGTAGTGTTAGTGGCATAATGGCATAATGTTTAGCAGCAGGCATTTAGGTGTCTTGGTCCCGTTCATGGGTATAAACGGTGTCGGTGGCGTGATGTTCTGCCATGAATGCTCTCAAACAGTTTTGGTACAACTGCCGTTTATTCGGGTTGTGTTACCAGAGTTTCAGCAAAAGACGGCCTTAGTAGTAGACTTCCCGATAAAAACCCTAAATCGCCGCTTTTGCAGCGAGGATTCCTTGGAGTGGCAATGTAGCATCCTTCAGCTCGGAGGCGGGAGCTGGGATGTGCGAAGGAAGAGTTTATCCGCTTGTGTGAGAAGCAGAGAAGCCCCCGAAGTTGGGGGGGGTATAGCCGAACAATAACTAGTTAGCAGGCGCACCACATGCAACAACAACAATCGTGTACCGTGACACTGTAAAAGAAGACTATGACGGTTACGAGGACGAGGAAGACAGGGCGATGTAAACGACAACAGCGACAACGACGACGAGGGTGGCGACAACGATAACGATGACGAAGACGGCAGCGGCGACGACGATGACGACCAGAACCAAGATGGCGACGACAACGGTGCCACAGCAGCACCCACATCGATCAAAACACTTTTGACATGTACCGCCATGGCCGCCGCCAGAACCACTGCAAGCAGCAACAAGGACGACAACAACGTCAGATACAAAGTCAAGACGATATGAATGTGATGAGGACAAGGACACGCGTGAGGGACACAATCTTGGCAGCAGCTTGACGTATTTATGTTGTCGCTCTCGTTGTCGTTATCGTTGTCCAAATCATGACCATCATCATGACCATCACCATCCTCATCATCACCATCATCATCATCATCATCATCACCGTCATCACCAACAACATCAACATCAACATCACCATCATCATCACCATCATGTTCGTCATCATCTTCATCGTCATCATCAACATCATCAACATCATCAACATCGTGTTCATCATCATGTTCAGCACCATCATCGTGTTCATCATCATTTTCATCATCATGATCAGCCAAATCAACCTCATCGCCATGTTCATCATGGCTGCCATCGTCGTCATGGTCGTCATTGTCATGCTTACGCTGGCGACTTTCATCGCCATCATCAACAATATCACGAGCAACATGCAACCCCAGCAGCACAGCAATAACAACAGCAATGCTACTAGTACATACTAGTACCAATAGCTTTAGTTTTGCAAACCACAATTTTCAACAAGAGCGACATCAAGGACATCAACAGCTTCGGCCGTGGGTCGCTTTCCAGTAGATCCCTGGAGTGAGCCAGGCCTGACAGTCCTGCTCAATTGCGGCTGGTCAGAGTCTTTCGATCCGAAGCTGTTGTGCCCCGGAGAAACTGGGATATCTTTGAATCCTCGGATTTGGAAAGGTCTTCTAGATTTCGGTCGATGATACAGTGGGAGAGGGATTGCAAGAGTAAGATTTCTTGTTAGTCCTTTGGTCATGTTGCCATCTCGGCGGCATCAGTTCTGAGCGTGGAGACGCCTAGAGGCCTCACGATGTGGCAGCACCTTTGCAAGCGAGAACTATTGGAACCCGCTGGCACAAGATTTTCACAGGCCGAAGTTTTTAGAGAAGTGCTGCGTGTGTCAGCCCGTATGAATGCAAGAACGCAATGTAGCACTCCGACGCTGAATGTTGTAATAGAGACAGGATACAGTGATATAATATAGTATGTACTCCATGGATGTAGAAGGGCCAATATAGCTTGGACATGGTGCAGTTGTGTAGCAACGCCGAAAGACAGCACTACGATAGTGGGGAGGGATAAGACAATGAAGCTACCATGATGTATTGACATGTTAACATAGCAGCAAAAGCGGCCGACCCGACAAAGATCGTAGCCGAATGTGGAAAGGTCACCCACAAATGGAGCTTTTTCGCAGGATCGAACTTGATGCATATCTTTGTCCGGACCACCGGACCGGAGCGAGCCTGATGTGCAAGGCAAAGGTCAAATAGGACGGAACTACCCCCAAAACCCTAAACCTTAAACCCTAAACCCCAAACCCCAAGCGTTAAATCCTAAACCCCAAGCCCTAAACCCTAAACCCTAAACCCCAAGCCCTAAACACAAGTTACAAGATCTCGCGGGCTTCCTGTCCACAGCCTCGCCATCGGAGTCACAAGACCAGCCAACAAGCACCCGGCGGATGGCAGCGAGGCAACAGGGAGAAATCAGAGCCCCACAAGAAGGAAACACGATGAAGATTGAATGCAGGTTCATACATATTAATATGGAAAACGTGAAAGACTCACACATGGGACAGCAATGCCGCAAAGTGCTCTTGGAGGAGTGGACGGCAGAAAAGGAATGCAGAGTCAGAGAATCTCCCACCATGTTGATACATCAAAGCCCTCAATACGAAAACCGTATTATTTACAAAAAGCCCTTATTGTGGCAACTTAAACTAAATCATTTCCTTAACCGCAAGCAGCCCCTTCAGCTCTTCTTCGCACCTCTGAGGTCGCCTCTCATCCCGCACCTGCATGAGCTGGACCTTATCGCATCCTGGCTTTCAGGGGCAAAGGCACGTGAAGTAGCGCTCTCACGGGGCGTACGACTTCTTAATCCCAAAGCCCAACGAAGGTCTTGACACACGCCGACTTCAAGCACTTGGGAGCGCTCCCATATCTGTTTCTGGGCAGTTGTTTTTGGTGTTCAACGGATTCTCGACGGGCTTCTTTAAGCGGTCCTTTAAAGGAGCCACAAGGCCGCAAGGGCTTCTGTGAGGAGTGTGCTAGGGGGTTTTGGAGGGTTTCCAGGGATTATTTGGGCCCAAGAAAATACCCCCATTTTCAGGCTCCATCAGTTTGCTTTCCTTGTACATGTGTTTGAACAAGATAGCAGTTTGGGGGTCAAGGATTGATAATATTGACAATACTAATACGGTTTATCGACTTGGAGAAGTCGAAACGTATGACCAGAACCCAAACATCAACCGGTGAGCCGTACCAAAAAACCTTAATCATACACTAAACCCTAAACCGGTTCCTGAAACCCTAAACAGGACTGAAGGAATTCGGGTCTGGCTCCAAGTCTCAAACCCTGATGCCGAAATGCGTCGATTTAATGTTGGTGCCCAAGGTTTAGATCTCTTGAATTTGTGGGGCCTGGAAGCTGAAAAGGCTCAATTCCAGAGCCCTCAATCCCGCAGCCCGAAAATGCGAAACCCTAACTTTGAGCTTTTGTCCAACCGTGCACCAACAGTCCTAAGGCATAAAGCCCTATACCTGAGTGGAACCTTAAATCCAAAACCCTGAAAGCCAGGGGTCCGTGTTCGGTGCAGTACTTATGTCGGCCACCTTTCTGTCAGGGCCAAGCTTCCTTGCCTTCAGGTTTTCGGGTTTCTGAAATTTGACTTTTTTTGTTTGGATTTCGGTTCTTGATCCTACACCCTAGACCCCGTTATGGATTGAACTTATACCATCGACCTGACGGCGCATGCCAAAACAGCAAAGTTGAAACGGCCCTGAACCCCAAATCCTAAACCCATTTGCGTACACCCCAAGATATCCTAACGCCCTAGTCCCATATGGAACCCTTGCCATGTAGCAGCACACCTCAAAGCTCTAAAGCGGTGTTTCAGAAAGGCATAATGTAGGAACCTGATTAAGAAACCCTCGGCCTACAACCCAAAAATAGTAGGATGCATGTAAGGAGCCCTAGTAAAGGCCCAACATTAGCAAGACCCTGAGGCTTACGAAGTGTCCCATAATTGAGGAATATTATACCTAAAGTCATAACAGGACCCCTAATTTAATATGATTTCGGGTATATTCCTTAATTAAGGGGCATTTGGAGTCCCCTAAACCCTGGAGCCTATAGATCCCTTACAAAATCCCTTTAAAGGAGCCCTTATAGATCCCTTTAAAGGAACCCTTATAGATCCCTTTAACGGAACCCTTGTAGATCCCTTTAAAGGAACCCGTGTAGATCCCTTTTAAGGGAGCCCTTATAGATCCTTTTAAAGGAACCCCAAGGAGTCTCCGGGACCCTGAGGCTTACGAAGTATCCCGTGTCCTGCCCGGTGGTTTGTACGGAGCCGGTTTGTCGCCTCGGGGAGCGGCTTGGGTGGAGTTGAAGATCAGGGATCGAGGATTTTGGGACTTAAGATTCAGGGTTTCGGGTTTAGGGGGCGTTGGGCTTTCGGGGTTTCAAGCTCCAAGGGCTTTAAGTTTTAAGTACAAGGTTTGAGGGCTTGAGTGGTTTTGGGCCTGAGTGTTCATGTCTGGGGCTTGCTTGTTGTACGGTCATCATGTGGGGGTTTCAGACAAGTAGGGGACGTTAATCAAGTGCCCTAAATAGTAGGATCCTTGTTATAAAGACCCCAAAATAAGGTACCCCTCATCCTCGGAAACTCCCATGTCTCCCCCGCTTCTCGTTCTTTAAAGTCAACATGTTCCCTGGCTTTCGTCTCATCTACCTTGGTCTTTGGCTTCAGGGTTTAGGGCTTGGTGCGTGGGGTTTACGGTTTATGGTTTGGGGGCCATCCTTCCTTTCCCTCTCATGGCACTGTTTTGCTCTGGGTTTAGGGTTTAGTCTAGGGCTTGGCGGACGGGTCGACAGAATGCCTGGCGTCCGCATGGGCGATAATCAGGCGTGTCTCACGACACTGGTTGTTTGAGCATCTTGTTGTCGATATCCTGAGCTGAAACCTCTTAGACGCTACATTCCATGAACCCGGAAAACACGATGCTGAAGCCTGAACCTTACATCCTACGTCCTACGTCCTTCCAGGCTGGCCTGTGTGGCTGCACTCGAAGATCGGGAGAAATACAGGGAAGCCGGTGATGCCTATGCACCTTAGTTTCAATATTTATGACAACAGGGCTGAATGGAAGGACGAAGGTGCGATTTGCACTGCCCGGGGCTTTTGCTCAGGTTTCGTACGGCCGGCGAAAGTGTGCCTAGAGTATGGGGCTTAGTACATGTTGGTGTGAGTTTGGGGGTGGCCACTTTGGTCGTGCCCCAGCGCTCGCCGCTAGCTGAGCTGATCTACATATACCAACCTCAGGCATTATCCTGATTGGCTGTAAACTCAACTTTTCATCTTTTGGGGTTCTTATAAAGTAGTCGATTCTGAAAGTTTCAACCTTTGTTTCCTTGGGTTGTGAGTATCCAAGAGGTCATTCACTATGTCAGTTCGTCCAGCTGTTCGTCATCCACAAACCCTAAATCCTAAACCCGAAGCCCCAAACCCGAAACCCTCTAAACCCAAGTCCGAAACCCTAAACCCTAAAACGCAAACCCGAAACCCTAAACCCCAAACCCGACACCCGAAACCCTGAACGCAAGCCTCTCCGGGAAGGCGAGCTCGACTCTAGGACCTTTTGGTCATCCTTTGCGGATCCAAAAGCCATGGCAAAGAAAGAGTTTTTTTAGGATTTAGGGTATAGGGTTGAATGCGGGGGCCTTGATGATGAGATTCGGGTTCTTCGGACAAATAAAGGGAAAATTGCAGTTACAGCAAAGTGCCCTGGGAATAATGTTGGTGATTCTTCAGGGCCGTATAGTGCAAAGTGGCAGGGTTTCACAGCCCCAAACATCTTGTCAGCTAATCGTTGCTGCGAGATTGTGATCCGATCCTCGAATCGTAAAGAGCATGTTTTTTTGGATCCCATCTTCACTGATGGAAAAGCATCTGAGGAAGTCGATGACGTGCTGCGGATCTTCATGTCCAGGCTGTCGACGCTGAAGTACAGCTTCTTGCATGCGATGTCGATTGATACAGGGTTTGGCAATGTTAAACCGCTTCGAGGAGTATCATTGTTTGTTGAGTGTTTTCCACCCTTTTGTGTGTTTTTTGGGGCGCACTGATTCATTTTTCGTGTCTGGTTGGAATCACAGATTTCACAGCATGCGTGGTTCCACTGCAAAATCACTTTAACTCGCATACACGAAAACGCGCACAAAGGGAATCAAACACAGCTGAACAGCAAAGCCAGCTACAGCTACGGTTCAATTGCCAACAAGGTTTGCAGGCTTAACCTCGCAAATTAAACGACAGCAGGTCTTGATTGCTGGTTAAGTGGTAAGGCGAGTTTCGCCCAAGCGGGTCCTTGCCTAGCTCAGGAGAAACCTTCCGGATCCAGGCCAAGGGTTTGTGGCGGCTGTTGCTATCAGGGCTTAGGATTTAATGTAAGAGCCTGATCAAATAATCCCAAAATATTCGGATCCATATAAACAAGCCCAATAAGGACCCCAGGTTTCTGAGTAAGGCTCCTATATTAGGGTCTTTCCTGTTAGCTTAAACTCAACAGCTTTTGGTAGTCTGAAAGCACCTTGTGGCCCTTCAACCCCTCTAACTTCATATATCATCTGCTTCCACAAGACTACCCATCAGCGTGCAATCTTCCTTTCGCATCTGCCCCCAAGCCTGGATTATGCGGAATTCGGTACTAGGAATGACATCAACAACGATGTCGGTCGGAGTTGATCAAAGCAAGGTCTAGAGACCAGACCAGAGTAGAAGGCTGTCGGTGTGACCCTCATTCTGTCGAGGTTTTGCATCCCGTGACAACCAGAACGGCTTGGGAATACAACTTGCATACTTCTAATCTTGCCTCTGAAATGTTGGAGGCTTAGGCTGAGGCATGGTAGATGCTGGGAAAGTGCTGCGGATGAGAGGTGAACGGCCGTGTTCTGGCTGCTTGCCACTTGGCCTTGGTCCAGCTCGTGAAAGCCTTGGGCATTTTCACTGTATGCGCATGTTATTGCCATGGAACCTTGTGAAAGTCTCGATTGCACGGAGTTTGGTGCACACTTTCCAGTTTGAATCGTGTTGCTTGAGTTCCTGGTCGTACCTGGGGTCCCGATCCTAAGCCTAAGCTATGTACCAGGACTCAGAACATTAAGTTCTAAGCCCCGAATCGTAAATCCTGAACCCTAAACGCCAAAAGCAAAACATCCTGAACCCTAAACCCTGGTCCTAGATCCCGTCTTTGTAGACCGTTTGGGATGTACATATTTGCCTGTAGGGGGTTCCTGTCAGGGGTTCCTTTATGGAGTTGTAGAGGTTTATTGGAGGGATTCCTCAATAGGGACGATTGTTTTGCAGAGTGTTTAGACGTCCGTGAGTGGACTAGAGATGTTCCGTATCTTATCCTGGTTTAGCCTCTGCAATTGATAGCGAAGTTGTTAGCATCATGGATGTGCTGCTTGGTACTACAGTGTCCTCTTCATCGGTGCACTATGATATGCACTGCTATTGCCATTGATCTTGTTCTTGCTTTCTTACCATAGCAACAACTCTTACTCAGGGACTAGGCCCTCGTTGCCAACCCCCGAAAATCGAATGAGCAATTGATCCCCGGTAATCTGCAGCAGAAATCAGATCTCGCGACAAAGTCAGAACCCTGAAGCCCCTAAGCCCCCTAAAGTCTTCAAAACTCTCAAACCCATAAGCCCTTGAACCCTAAAGCCCTAAAGCCTTAAAGTCCCAACCCTAACAACTCAAAGCCCTTTAAGGCCCGTACCCGGCCGGACCCAGCCTGGGCAGTGCCTACTGGACCCTCCACTCCGGCAGTCTGTCGCTAGACCGCTGATTTGATGGGTTTTGGGATGTTGCGGAAAGGTGAAGGGGGGCGGATGCGCATAGACTTTGGCTTGGGCCCTAAACCCTAAACCCTAAACCCTAAACCCTGGGGCTTTGAAGGGGTTCAGGGATCTAAGATGACCTGGGTTTGCGGGGTTTGTAGGACACCACAACACCAAACAAAAACTCGGCTTTCACACACCCTATGAAGGTCTAGAAAGATGGATGAAAGATGATGAAAGGATTTGCAGCTCGTTCTTCTTTTGCTTGTCACTGGTGGTGTTCCTGATGGCTTTGTAGTGCGTCCTGTGGGCAGCATGTTGTGGTGGGCTTCCGTTGCTGCTGGACATTTAGCTTGCTCTCTAGCTCGCATAAACCAGTTCATGTTGTGGCACCTGGCTGTGGGTGTTGACTCCATTGATGTCGATACTATAGGGGTCTTAATAATTACCTATGCTTTTTTGGGGGTTCCTTGTTATAATTCTAGTGTAGTGGGCCCCGAAACCCTATTCTAATTATTAAGGCCCCTATATCAGTGCTGCGAGCCAGACTTTCGCCAGCGAAGAGTCCCTGTTGAAGCGATCAGTAAACTGGTTGCCTTTGTCGTTGTCTCGTCGATGCTGGCTGCAGCTGCCAACACATGGTCGCGATATTAATGGCTCTGGTGTTATAGTTGTTGCAGTGATTCCCAAGATGACCCGCCCCCACAACTGTGATGCCAGTAATGCTTGCTACCACGAGTAGTCTAACTGCGTCCATCATTCACGTTGTGGCTGGTGCTAGTTTTCCTGTTTTCCTCTATGGGATCATTGGTTAGATCCCTGTGTTGGTTGTTATTACACTTAACTTTGATGTGCATTGTGATGAATATTGTCCTGTGGTAGGCCATCTGCTGATAGTCATACATCTGCTGTACATAACTGGAGAATTCTATAGCCTCAACGTTCTCGGCAGCTGGAGGAAAAGCCCACAAGCGTCGTTAAACGGATGTAGGTTCTTGATCAACCTTCGTGTTCTTTGTTGTTCAGCTCCGGGCTTTGTGTCGTCAGACCTTCGTTGAGATGTCGACAATGCTTTGCGAAATGGTTGGTGATGGTGGCGGTGATGGTGACAGGGAACAGTGGTTCATGCATGAATGTACGCTTGCAGGCATCATTGGCATGTTGACCAGTCTGGGCGTATGTTGTGTGCGTGTACTCTTTGTCTGCGCCTTTGCCTGCCAAGGTCGGCGGTGTATCTCGTAGACTGCACCATGCGCAAAGGCCGTGCGAGTTCAGGGAATCCTAAAACACTCCGAAACCCCAAACCAGGAAGCATAAGCCCTATCGCTGAACCCTCGCCCTAGTTGTGATTTTCTATTCGCGGGCTCCGTGGCATTCAGTTACAGTGAGCCAGCACAAAACCCTTCGACTTTCATCCATATCATATCTCCAGAAGTAGTGAGTCGCGAGGCAACCCTTTGCAGGGACAGGGGTTCGGCCCAACGTCGGTGAAGTGGCAGTGTGGTGGTGCTGCTGGTGGTAGGGTACATGCGCAGTAGGCGCGGCCGCCGCTTCGCAGTAGCAGTAGCAGTATCAGTAGCCGTAGCCGTAGCCGTAGCCGTAGCAGTAGCCGTAGCAGTAGCAGTAGAAGTAGCAGTAGCAGTAGCAGTAGAAGTAGCAGTAGCAGTATCAGTAGCAGCAGTGGTAGCAGTAGTAGTAGCAGCAGGAGGAGGAGGAGTAGTAGTAGTAGCAGTAGCAGTAGCAGTAGTAGAACTAGCAGGAGACGCAGGTGCTGTCATTTTGTATCGGCACAGTGACAGCCATCCAGGGAAGCACATAAGGTCATGAACAACCCTGCTTAGGGGATCAGATTATTTAGTCCAGGTTCAGGTTTTCAGCGGCTGACCTTGATAATTTGCATGTGAAGACCTCTGAGCCGTCTCAGCTACCGGCGTAGAGCTAGCTTGAAACCGCGACCCCAGCCCTAAACTCTAGAACCTAACCGAGTTCCTAAGACCTAAACTCTCACCCCGACAGAACCTGTCTAGATAACCTTATGGTGCCCTTGTAGAAGCACATAAAGCCGCTATAGAAACCCTCACAGAACCACTGTAGAGTCCTTTGAAAGGTAGATATCTGGACGGCCTGGAGATCGAGCGAATGCTTCCTGGATGCCGAGGCATGCTGCCCCTGCTGAACCCTAAAATGAGCCTTGTTCTGTTTTAGAATCCTTCAAGAAACCTTGCAGAACACCTATGAAGCTCTCTACGAAAACACCCTAGAACTTGCCGAAGGAAATGAGCGAAATTTGCGTACCGGCACCGACGGACCCCTCAGTTCCGCCCTGGCCGGCTGGGCTGTGAAGACAAACCCGGAACCCCTGAACCCCTAGAGCCCGAAACCCCCAAACCCCTAAAATCCTAGACCCTGAACCCTAAACCCCGAACCCTAAACTTGCAGTAAGCCGGACACAGGCACGGCCCAGCGCTGGGACGTCGTTGTGACTTCGCCGCTCTCCACTGCGCGCATCACCGACGGGTCGGCACAGGCCGGATCTGGCTCTGCGTTTAGGGTTCACGGCTGTTGCGAGGAGAATAGCCGAAATCGTAAACTCTAGACCCTAAGTCCTAAACCCGCACTCGGGTATGGCGGGCCTGCGGCTTGACGCATATAGTGGCTTAAGACTTTGTTTGGTTTCGGATATTGAATGTAACCCCAGGCACGAAATCGTAAAGCTGAAGAAGATACATCTTTTCATCACTGGAATGGCTGCACGCTCGCAGACCTTTGGGGTCAACCTTCGTGATGCCGTCTCATCCGGAACTAGGATTTGAGGCTGCAGTATATATAAGATATACGTACCCCGCAACACCGCTGTCTTATTAACGCCCCTATAGTATCCCAGCGCCTAAACCCTAAGCCCCTAAACTCTAAACCCTAAACCCTGAACTCCAAAACCCCTGAACCCTACACCCTAAACCCTACACCCTAAACCCTAAACCCTAACCCCTGAACCCCTGAACCCTATCCCAACGCCGTTGCAAGGACCCTCCAAAGCTCCGGTCACTGCCCGGGCACGGGGCACTGCAGAAGCCGCCGGACGTCTATGCCACCTCCAAGGTCTGGGTCTTACAAAGGTGTTACAAGGGTTATATAGAAACTATACGGGTTGTACAAAGGTTCTACAAAGGTTTGTATTGGGATTTATGCCACCTCCAAGGTCTGGCTGGGACTTTCGAAAGCCTTACGAGGGCTATATCTTAGGGGCCAAAAAAGCACATAAGGGATATCCCTACCTTAATGGGCTTCATGATTAGGGGGTTTATGTGGGATATCCCTGTCCTAATTTTTGCTTATGTGCTTTTTTGGGGCCCTAATATCAGGACTATACGGGTTGTATGAGGGTCCTATCGGGGCTTCTGTTGGGATTTTGCCGTTTGAGGGATTGAGATGTAAGGCTTTGGGTTTACGGTGAAGGTTAAGGTCAGTGTATAGGGTGTAATGATGTAATGGTTGTCACGCAATGGTCCGTGGCATGGGGGACGGAGGTTTAGCAATTCGTGGTCCGCATTTGGGTTTGAGGTTTGGGACAGTCGAGCCGCGACCACGTTGGAGCTGTGTTCCTGAGGGTGATCAAGGCCTCTCGCAAGAACATGTGAAATGCAAAAAGGTGTGCCTGGTAGTGATGGTCATGGGGTCATAGTGCTTTGGTAAAATACAAAGTGCATTCATGATGGTAGTGAGTGAGCACTATCGGCATCGTTGTTTGTTTCTTCTCTCTTGATCCAGCACTTTGAATGCGACCGTTGACGTGTGCAGGCGATCACCATTGCACGCACAGTTCGGGAGCAGTGCTTCTTGGAGGACGTCAAACCAGGGTCCAGGGATCGTGGCTCAATCCTCAGAGTCTTGTTCATTTTCACCACCTTTGAACTTAATTCTTTGGTACTGTATGGAAAGCCAGACACCTCTTCGTTGCAGAATTGATTTTGAGAGCACTCCCAAACTTTCCTGAGACCAGGCCAAAACATCACACCCCGAAGATCAACCCGAAAGTCTGGGACGGAACGCCATGTCCCAGATCCTACACCCTAGAGACTCCATTCCCTTAATTACGGAATATCCCTTAAACCACAGTGGGATCCCTAATATGATTTAAGGAATATTCCGTAATTAAGGGATATTGGAGTCCCTGGGCCCTCGAGGTTGAATCCTTTCCCCACCCGCCCACCCCCCCCCCCCTTGGGCTTCCGGACTCAGCAACTGCAGGCCTCATACCCTGGACCCTAACCCCCAATACCCTAAACCCTAATCCCCAAACCCTAAAACCTAAACCCTACAACCTGAACCCTAAACCCCGCAACACTTCTCGAAGCTTCGCTTTGGTCGAAGCTTGCGAGGAGACGGTGGCCACACTCCGGCGGGGTGGGTCTGTCTTGATTCCAGCAGATGTCTCTGGATGGATCCCGGAGGTCTATCGGCGGGTTTGCTTAAAGGATCATGGGACTTAGTAACTAGGGTTATAATTAGGGTAACTGTACTTATAACCCCAAATAGGGTACCTATAACCTTACTTACGAAGTCCCATGATCCTCCAAGTGGGCTTTGGGAAGGGTTCGGCTTCGGGTCTGGAGTCGATTGTTTTTGGTGGGTCTTGGGACATTGGTTTAGGGTTTAGGGTTTTTGGGTTTAGGGTAGGGTTTTGGGTTTAGGGTTTAGGGTTTAGGGGTTTAGGGTTTAGGGTTTAGGGTTCAGGAGGATGCCTGGGTCTATGGCCTCGTTGCCTGTCTCTTTTGGTGGCATCCTCCTCTGCTTGATTGAAAAGCCGGGGGAGCACTGATACTAGGTGATGCTTGGGCTTTGCATGTTTTTTCCATGTCAATGTAACTAGCTCTGCTTCGAACATCCCAAATCCCCAACGTCTAAATCCGAAACCCCGAACCTTGTCGTTGATTGCTTCCGATACAGGCTCTCCTCCTCTTCGAAGCGGCATGGAATCAGGATCGACAGCTCGCCACGTACCCGCTGGTGTGGCCACCTGTCGGTTGAGGTGATAGGGGTTCAGGGTTTGGGGTCTTAGGTTTAGTGCGAGGGTTTCTGAGATTAATGTAGGGGACGCTCTTCTGAGGCTCTCATCGATGGGCGACATGGTGCTCGATCAGGTCCTGCATGGGGGGCTGCGAACAGGACGCGTTGGGTTTTAGGTTTGGGTTCAGGTTTCGGGTTGGCATGGATAGGAGGGATCTGCTGTTCTCGTGTGAAGTTGAGCCTTGTTCCATACAGTGCTCTGCAGGACAGCGTTTGATGAATTTCTTTCTGCTTCGTCCCTTCTGATAGGCCTCCACCCACCCTAAACCCTTCTGATAGACTCTGATAGACCTCCACCCACCCGATTTTTGGTGCAGGTGAAAACGCGTGGCTGTGCCGCATCAGCTGCTTTCGAGGGCAGTGGGTCGAGATTTCGGGTTTGCTTGACGGAAGCCCTCCAATCATTTGCAAGTTGGTGTGCTAGTCTCTTCGGGTTTGCCCTGCGGTCTTGTCGTCAGTTCTTGTCGCCAAGTCACAAAGCACTGCATGTTTCTCCGAAGAACTTGCGCAGAATGACAGTGGTGATGATGGGGCAGCAGCAGCAGCGGCGGTGGTAATGGTGGCAGTGGCCGAGGTAGTGGTCGTGGTTGTGGTGCTGGTAGAGGTAGCTGTGGCGGTGGTGGTGGTGGTGGTGGCGGTACGTACTGGTACTGGTAGTGGTAGTAGAGTAGATCTCGCGAGATAGTGCTCAAACCATCATCTACAGCATTTCTCGCAACCCACAAGACACGTCCCCAGAACCCGAAACAGCTTTTTCCGAGTGTCCGTAGCCCAGCTTGGAGCTAAGGCCTCGAGTACATGGGTCACGAGGTCCTGGAAGCCTTCGAATCAAGACCGGGTCACCACCCTTTCGTGCCTGTCTTATCAGTGTGGGCTTCTACTGTTTTCTCGCATTTTTTCGGGTTCAGGGCGGCCAGAAGGGTCATGAGTCTCGAGGCTGGGGATCCACTGTATTTCAAAGAAGTTGTGGTGAGGGTATGGCTTTGGAGGTTCAAGGTCTGCATTGGCCTGATTGGCAACCAGACTGGTTTGGGGCATTGTTTGGTGCTGTCTCACTTCGTCTCCACGGTAGTTTGGCTTGGTTTCTCAGGGTTGGCGTTCATTTTTTCAGCTTGTGGTGCAGGGTTCTTGAGTTAAGAAGTTTCGGCCGGCCCCGCTAAACCCTGAACTCTTACCTCAAGCCCCCTTGCCTCAAAACTCCGATCCTCAACCCTCAAACCCTGTACCCTAGCAGTAGCACTTAAACTCCCCACACAGCCTTAACCCTCAACCCATGAACGCAGTACCCCAAGCCCCCAAACCCCAAACCCTCAACTCCTAAACCCCACCCTAAACCCTAAACCCTAAATCCTAAACCCCTAAACCCTAAACCCTAAATCCTAAACCCCTAAACCCTAAACCCTAAACCCTAAACCCTAACCTGCATCTCCCTTCAGTCTCAGCCCCGAGGTGCTAAAGAACATCCGGATCTTCCAAAGCCTGGAGGACCACCAGGGTTTAGGGTTTACTTAAAGGATCATGGGACTTAGTAACTAGGGTTATAATTAGGGTAACTGTACTTATAACCCCAAATAGGGTACTTCTAACCTTACTTACTAAGTCCCATGATCCTCCAAGTAGGGTTTGGGGTAATGTAGGAACCTGATTGAGAAACCCGGGCTCTATAGCACCAACATAGTGGGATTCCTTTAAGGAACCCTACGCCAGGGTTGCTGAATCAGCTTCCTTTATTCGAGGTGTATGCTGTAGAAGCCTGAATGCTTGCCAACATTGCTCCTCAGGGCTCCTGAGTTAAACCTATACAGGGAACTCCAGAAAGTTGGAATATGGTTTCATGGTAGGATCCCCTATAATTTACCTTAACGGGGTTACGATAATGATATTCCAACTTTCTGGCTTCTACTGTAGTATAAGTTGCCTCCAAACCCTATTCTCATTCTTGAGGCCCCTTCTGAGTTCGGTGCGTTCGGGGTTCAGGGTTGTAATGTAGGAACCTGATTAGGAAACCTTGGGCCTTTATTAGGGTTCCTTACATGAACCCTACAGGGTTTCTTGATCAGGTTCCTACATTATCATAGTATCCTTATAGATCCCTGATGGGAACCCTCATAGACCCCTTTAAAGGGACCCTAAAAACAGGCCCCAGGGTTTTTTTTAATCAGGTTCCTACAGTATTATGATATCCTTATAGATCCCTTATAGTAACCCTTATAGACCCCTTTAAAGGGACCCCAAAAACAGGCCCCACCTTAATCTTTTCTTCGCCGAGAAGTCTGAGGAGCTCGTGGCTGCTCAGCCACTCAACCGGCCAAAGGCCAGGCTTAAGGGGTCCTTGAAGGGGTTCTATTAGGGGGTTCTATTCGAGTTCCTTTGAGGGGTTCTATTCGGGTTCCTTTAACGGACGGGTTCTATTAGGGTTCCTTTAAAGGATTCTATTGGGGTTCCTTTAAGGGGGTTCTATTAGGGTTCCTTTAAGGGGTTCTAGTAACAGGGTTCCTTTACAGGGATCTATAAGTGTCACTGCAAGGGCTTTGTAAGGGGTTCTATGGAAAGTTCGGTTCTGTAAGGGTAGGGCTCTGTGCTACTGGAGTTTGGGCTTCCGGTTTAGGGTTGAGGGTTTTGGGGTAGGGTTGAGGGTTCAGGGTTGAGGGCTTGGGCTTCAGGGTTGAGAGCGTTCCAGAGTCTAGAGTTCAGGACAATTCGAGGCTTCGGGCTCTGGGGCGTAGTTGGTAGTGATGTTCTACATTCAGTAGGGCTCTACCTGTCGTCTTGCATCCTTTACTCATTAGGGCTCTACATGTCGTCTTGTGGTTTTGTTTGGGGCCAGGTTTGATGGTGTGAGGTTTATGGTTCATGGGCCTGGCCCGAAGCAGTTGGAAACGCGTGTAGAGGTAGTCACATAGTTAGTCAGAAGTCTTCAGATCTGGGCGCAGAAGCGAGTGCCGCAAGCAGTGGATAGGAGGGCAGTTCGCACGTACCATCGGGTGCAAGAGAGCATCGTCTTCAGGAGTTTCAAGTCCTAAACCCTAAACCCTAAACCCCTAAACCCTAAACCCTAAGTTGCCGTGTGGTGGCTTGTCCGACACGCCCTCGATGACTCACTACCATTGCTGCCGCTGCTGGGGAGGAGGAGAAGAGACCTCAAAGCCCTATAAGAGCTCCTTTAAGGGATCTATAGGTTCCCTTTAAGGGCTCTGTTCAGAAATCTATAGGGTTCCCTTATCGGAAGAGGAGAATCGGTCGTCGTGTCAGCCGTAGTGCCGTAGTGTTAGTCATGCTGATTGCAAGTCTAGTGGTGGTTAGTCCGCTTCGACAACCACTGGTGTTTGCAGGATCTGGTTTAATACTCATGTCCCATTCCTAAATATCCCCAAACCTAAATCCCAAACGCTAAACCCTAAACCGACTCCATGCCCATACAACCGAGCCCTAGCCTGCTTTGCTCTTTGGAGGTGATCTTCGCGACATCCCAACACCTCGAGGCTGGCGACGCAAGGGCCCCCCGGCTGAACGGATTCTTCTTGGGACTCCAGTGGCTTCACTTTTAGGGTGTAGAGTTTGGGGTCCCAAATCGTACTGGCCCTATGGCCTCAACCTGAGACCTGGGGAGTTGAACATCCGAGTTAAGGAAGAAGCAGAGGAGTTTAGGACCGCACAAACTTCCGACTGGTGCAAACAAAGCAAGCGCAGGCCATGAACAGCGCGGGATTTTTCCTTTTCAACTTTGGGGCGTGAGAAAACATGCATGATGATGGTGATAATGTGGGCCATAGTGGTGACGGGAATGGTGGTGATAGTTATGATAGTAGCAGCTGGAAGAGCAGAGCAGGAGGAGTAGTAGCGGTAGTGGTATGGTATTGTAATGGTAGTGGTCGCTGTGGTCGTGGTGGTTTCGGTGGTGGCGGTGGCAGTGGTAGTTGTCGTGGCAGTGGCATTAGTCGTGGTAGCCGTAGGGTAGTAGTAGTAGTAGTAGTAGTAGTAGTAGCAGCAGCAGCAGCAGCAGCAGGAGCAGCAGTAGTAGTAGCAGGAGGAGGAGTAGTAGTAGGAGCGGCAGCAGGAGAAGGGGGGAAAGGAACAGTCGGCATCGTCGTTGTCGCTGTTATCGTCGTAGTCGTATTTGGGGTTGCGGTCGTCGTCGTCGTCGTGGTCGTCGAGGTTGCGGTTCGTTCGTGTTACTCACAATCGTCATCATGCAAATACAGTGACAAGAGTCGTCGTCATAGGAACGTGGTTCAGTAGATCACAGGGCTCTTGTTTGACTCCCAAACCCGAAGCCCTGAAACCCTGGACATCCGAGCTCCCGAATCTTACCTTTGGTTAGTAGGGAATGGAAGAATGGTAGTAATAGTAGTTATAATTGTACCCCATTCCTCCATTCCCTACTAACCAAAGGTAAGGAATCCCGAACTTCAGGAGCTTTTCTTCCGGATCTGCGGGGAGTCGAAGGTGCAGGGGGTTGATGGGGCCCTAGAGTCGTTGGGTTTGAGTTTGGAAGGGGTCCGGGGTCCAGGCTCTATCTAGTGTTTGTTTGGTTCAGAGTTTCATTTAGAAGATCCCGAATTTTGGATGCCCGATGTTTGGGACAGACTTTGAGACTTAGGAGTTTGGAAAGGGCGGTGGAAGACACTGACCGACAGGATGCTGCGCAGTACTTAAAATTTACAAGCCCTGCGATTTGAATCCTCTATCCGCCGCTTCTCAACCTCCTTGAGGCGCCTCTGCAACTTCAGCAAATGTCGTCGTCCCTTTACATCTACGGTACAACACCATGGTTTAGGGGTTTAGGGGTTATAAGATATCTTCCTCCGAAGAACGCGTTCTAACGACAATGCCCCTGGTGCTGTTGCTGCTGCTCCGAATGTTTTCGGCTGGTTCATGTAGGGATGATGTGTGTTGGGATTTGGAGGCTTGGGTGTTTGGAGTTTATTGTCGTTGGACACATGATAAACGTGGGGTTTGAGAAGATTCACTGTTGCGTGTTGAGAGGAGACCAGAACCGTCTCCCCGAAGAAGCCCTGAGTTGTAAGGCCCACACCCGTTGATGCGAGAAAGAGGGTTTCATTGTGGGTTATGTACGGATGTAAAGTTGATAGGGTGTTCTGGGGTTGTCTAAAATTCTACGAATCGTACATCAAGCTTATGTGGGGGTCTTATGGATGAAGATATGAGATCCTGATCCTGTCTTCCTTCGATCCCATCTCTGAACCCGAAGCTCGAAGGCGTCCTAAGCCCAAAAACCCTAAACTCTAAAACCCTAAACATGCCTAAGCTCTACACCCGTTAAGGCCCTCTAAACCCCTAAGGCCCAAACATCCCGAAACTCTAAGCCAGAAGTCGTAGACCCCTAAAGCCCTAAACTCTAAGCCAGAAGCCGACTTCAGTGGCCCTGGCGAGGAATCTACAAGGGAAGCTGCAATCACAAGGATTTATCCTGGGGCAAGCACGGAATTTGGTGGGTCTGGGTGTCAACTTCCAGACGGCTACACAGCCCACTTCTCAAATGAGGGAGGAACGGTGGCTGAAAGCAAAAGTCTTGTTGGACAGGTTGCAGTACATGCCTTGGACGCAGTATAGAAAAACACAGGTGATCAACAGGGGAATCTTCCCTTTGATCTTCTATGGCTGCAATACCTGGAGAGCGGGCAAGGATTTCTTGAGAGAGGTGAGAGCCAAGTGCAACCACTCGGTTTGGGGCAAGAAGCAATACCACTTGCACTACCTGTCACCGCTTTTCTCTGGGCAACAATATGAGCCTTCATTGTACGTGGCAAGACACCGCTTCTCTGCACTTTTGAGACTTTTTGCTCGTCATGAAGCACTGGTACGACAGGTTTGGGACCAGTCCATCCTCGCAAAGTCTTACTTCAAGGGCAAATCCAGAGGTTGTATTTCATTGTTCCAAAGCCAACTGAATGATCTGGGGTGGGCAATGTACCCTGGGGGTCGCTGTATTACGCATCAAGGCTGGGAATTCTCAATATGGCAGGTCTCCACGGCACAGTTCCTACAAGTGGTACAACAAGCCTGGGAGCACTCTTTGCTACAACACTTGCAATTGAAACACAACTTGGAGGACCTTTGCAGTTTTTCTGCAGCATTTTCCCAAAGCCCTGCACATCCGGATGCTATGCTGGAAGGGTTTATGCGTAAGGTTCGCCTAGGTGGTTTGTTTCCTTGTAAAAGAACCAACCATATGAATGCTGAACAAGAGGCCTGCAAGTTCTGTGGTCAAGAGGACACACTGAAACACAGAGTGTATGAATGTGTTGGGACTGAACATATTCGACAGCTGCCTCAGTGGGACGAAGTAGCTGCACTGCCATACTCCCAGGTTCTGGGTGGCCTTTCTGGATTGCCTGAGGAACTCGAAAGTTTCCACAAAGCACTGGACAATATCCAACACCCTGATGTCCAACCTCTGCCAGATTTGGAAGGCCACAGGTTTTTCTTTACAGACGGCTCTGCTTTTGATCCGGGAAATCCTCAGGCTTTGCTCTGTTCTTGGGCAGTTACAGAGGCAGAAGAGTCTTCCAAAAACAACACCTTGAGATCTTCGGGCCTTTTGCCAGGTCGCAAACAATCTGTTTTCCGCGCTGAACTACATGCTGCAAACGTGGCTATTGCGATGTCCCGTAAGGCGGTTATTTATGTCGACAATGAGGCGACCATGCGACGTGTTCGTCAGATATTATCGGGAACCCTGTACGACACTGAACTGATCCAACATCCTGACCGCGATCTTCTGCAGACCACTATTTCTCTACTTAAGTCTCGTGCCCCTGGTGATGTGCATATCTATTGGACCAAGTCTCACAGGTCTCTATATGACGCTACTGGAAGCCGAGACTTATGGTGTATTTACCACAACGCCAAAGCTGACTCTCATGCTAAAGCTGCTGGTAAATTGGCTCCGCTACCAGTCCTCCAGGCACAACAAAACCTGCTCTGCAAACTCAAACAGATGATGGAAGTGCGCGCAAATGCTGCTGTTCTGCTCAGACAAGTCATGGACGAGTTCCTTTGAGATGCCCTAGTTTTTCGCGGGAGTTGCTCTAATTACACTGCTTGCCCGGCAATGTTCTGTGGTGGTCTCACGTGTAACGCTGGGGACTGCCAATGCAAGGTGAATCTAAGCCAGAAGCCGGAAGGCGTAGACCCCTAAAGCCCGAAACTCTAAGCCAGGAGCCGGAGACCGTCCACCCGAAGCCCAGAACCGTCGAAAATCTAAAGCGCGAAGCCTGAAGCTCCTTGCGCCCCAATTCCGAAGCTCTGAAACTCATCGAGGCCCCCCACAAAGGCTGGCTTAGGGTTCAGGGTGTAGGGTTTAGGGTTTAGGGCTTTGGGTTAAGGGCTTTGGGTTTAGGGGTTAAGGGTTTAGGCACAAACGCTATGACATCCCTCCTATATCTGCCTATTGCGATTTGTGAGGGCTCCCACGCGTTGCCTAAGTCGGCGGCTTTCCAGGCTCTTCTTTGGCTCCTCGGTGTGGCACCCCACGGCACTCTGGCGCGGACTCTGTTGGAGGACAGAGGGTCACGGTTTGGCCATATGAGAGCAATATGCTTTTGAGTCCAGTGGCAGTCATGAGGTAAAATGTCCGCTCCGTATGAAGGTATTGTATGTGTACAGGTATATACATGGACCGATGGATCGATGGACCGATGGATATGGATGGATGGATGATTTCGTGGATGGTACTTTCTAGCGTATATGCATTGTCGTATTGGGAAGTACCCTACTTGATCACATATACTGAGCGCATCTTACCATGTTCCAGGCTCGGTCTCGAGGCAAACTTACAGCAAACCCCAAATTCCGAGCCCCCCTCAGCCTCTAAACTTAAGCCCCAAACCGAGGCCCAAGCCATCCTGAACCCTAAACCCTAAATCCAAAAACGCTCCAGCGCGAAATCCCCCCCCAAACCCCAAGCCTTTAGATCCGACCCTGAAGCGCTAAACACAAACACTTGACCTCAAAACCCCTCAAGTTGAACAGTTGGCCTGTGTCTAAAAGCCTTGCTAGCGTTTTTGGGATTTAAGACTAAGCAGCTCCCAAATCTCTATCCGAAGGACTTCGTGCTGGGGAACTGCATGCGCACCCTGGCTTGAAGATGGGAGAGGGAGCTGTATCGGCAATATGCTCCCTGTTGCTTAGTAGGGAATGCGGGAAAGGATCCCTATAGTAGTCCCTATACAATCCCCAATAATAGGTCCAAATAGCAAGTTCCCTCATTCCCTACTAAGAATCAGACAGTATAGGGAATGGGGTCTAGGGTTCAGGATTTTCTTGCACGGTTATACTAGGCTTGTATTCCAGAGGTACCAGAAACGGATGAAGTTTGGAAGGTCCTAAGCCCTAAGCCGTAAGCCCCAACACCTCAACCTTAAACCTTAAGCCCTAAACCCTAAACCCCCCCAAACCCTGAATCGCTCATGTAAGGCTTCGAAAGCTGTCTTCTTTTGCATGTTTAGAGTGTCAAGTGCCTCAGGAGGGGCTTCTGTGCGGCTGCATCATTTTTGACTCACGTTTTTTGGGCTGTAGGGTAGGGGGGATCAAGAAATTGGAATACTTCTTCTTGCGCATCTCAGAAAAGCTTTGTTGTTATGTGCCCTGCGATCCCGGTTCCGATTGTTCAGACGCGTACCCACCTGTGCATAGTTCTTCCTTGCTGAAGAGAAATCAATCGCAAGCTCGATGCTGCTAGCGCAACATAGCACAGCATAGCCCCAGATCCTAGACTGTAGACCTTGATCCGTCAACTTGGAAACTTATGCCCATGATGTTTGATTGTACGGCTGTCTGTGCTATGTCAGAGGAGAAGTTTCGAACAGAAGGGGCCCGCGGCTTCCCATTGTCACAATGGCCACGGCTATGGTCATGAGTAGAGAATAGTGTTGGTACTGGTGTTATGATTATCTTTGCTGTTCATATCCTTAGTTTTACTGTAGCTTTTTGAGCATAACCATGGTGTCATTATGGTTATTTTGACGTTCTATTGCTTACTGACTTACTGTTGGCATTATTCTTATTACTATCCTCATTAAAATCTTATTCTACCGGCCTAAATCAGTGGCCCATGCTGTTTGGTGGCTCATGTCCAAGTATAGATAGTGTACGCGGGATTGCATACGGTTCGATGGGTCGGCTTTGCGCAGCACCCCTGTCTGACATTGCGAATCAGGAGTATTCCATCCACAGTAACGAACGTGCACTGATACTGTTTGGAGAATCACTCGCTCGTGGTGTCGTCGAACCTTTAACGCTGTTTCGGTGCAGGCAAAGAGTATCGCCTGCAGTACCACTCGAAGACGCCGTTCCCTGATGAAGAGCTGCGCGCGTATTACGAGAAGATGCAGGAGCGACAATGCCGCTGAAACATCCGCATGATTTTGGGAACATCACTTGCAACTTGATCAGTAGACTCCGTTTCGATGCCCCTTAGCTGACTTGAATCCACCCCAAACCCTAAACCCTGAACCCCAAAACCCTACACCCCAAACCCTAAACCCTAATCCCAAACCAAGACATTCCTAAGCTCTCTGATAAACGGAAGACAAAGGACGCCTCAGTGCCCCAAAGGCCCTAAACCCTAAATGCAGCATGCTTGGTGCAGCACATGAAAGCACCATAAACCCTAAACTCCAAACGCTTTAGGGTTAGGGGTTTGGGGTTCTCCCCGGAAGACTCCCCAAACCCCCAATAACTAAACCCAAATCCCATTTGGGTTGTTTTCTAAATTCGGGTCCTTTTTTTAGGTCCCCTTGTTAGTACGTCGCCTTTTTAAAAAACTACCTTAAAAAGGGACCTAATTTGGAGAACTACTCATTCGGCTCTGTCAGGAGCAGACAATGGAGCCTCCTGCACCCCCCGAGCCCTGGCTGGCAGGGGGTTTAGGGTTTAGGGAAGACCCTAGAGGACAGAGGAGAGAGGAGAGAAGAGAGAGAGAGAGAGAGAGAGACGGAGAGGGAGAGGGGGACGGAGAGGGAAGGGAGAGGGAAAGGGTGCCAAGACCTTCCAATATCCGTAAATGAAGGAATATACCCCAAATTACAGTAGGATCCCCAATATGATTTAGGGTACACAGAGCTTCCCCTATCCATAAAGTAAGGAAGATACCCTAAGTTATAGTAGGACCCCTTGTATGATTTAGAGTACATTCCTTAATCAAGTAATTTTAGAAGGTCTGGGTCCGGATTCAGGGGTTGACGTTCCGGATTCGGGGGTAGAGTTTTAGCTACCAAAGGGGCCTAGATAATTACCACTACATTTTGGGTGTTCCTTGTGATATTTATAGTATAAAGGGCCCCAAAACCCTATTCTAATTGTTAAGGCCCCAGATGACGCAAGCTTAGGGTTTGGGGTGCAGGGCCTACGCCTTAGAGCCGAGGGTGAGAGTCTCTTGGAGGCCATGGGCGAATCTAGCCAACCGGCTTAGGCCAAGAACTTGCAATCAGTGTGTCCTTTAAAGGGCCTCCTTCAACGGGTAGTGCCTAACATAGGAGCAGGTGAAGTTTGGGTATCAGTTTGTCGGATCTGGTGAGATCTTCCGAGAGCGCGAGCCTTCAGGCCTTCAGCTGCAGTTTCGATGCTTGGCGGGATCATTGTGCCCTCAAGCTTCAAGTATCGAAACACCTGAGGAAGTGGCTGTGGCAATGAAGGCAGGCAAGATTGGATGCGTCCTATTGCAGCTTTAAGCACCTTGCGAATCATTTCTGGGTCATCAGGTTACCATTAACTTCGCACGGCAAGTTGACAGTCCCAGCTTTGTTTGGAGATGTCTCTGGGAACTCTGCTGCTGTACCGTCTGTGCAGGCACCCTGCGCAAAGTCAAAGTGTATGTCTTGTCGAAGCTTAATCGCCATAGGCATGCAATCCCGATCCCCTAAAGCCCCAACTTAAACCCTAAATCCCAAAACCTCTAAACCCTAAACCCTAAGCCCTAAAGACCAAAGCCCAAACCGTACCGAAGAAGGGAGTCGGCCAGGCCGAGGATATTCTGTCCGCCCTTTGGCACGCAAGCTCTAAGGGTGTTGAGAGTTTCGGCTTAGAGGTTGTAGGGTTAAGGGGTAAGGGGTTCAGGGTTTAGGGGTTCAGGGGTTTCAGGGTTTGCAGAGGATCTAGGATCTAAGGGTGGGATGAATTCCGGTGGGTTAATCCCAAGCAAGGGTCGTAGTATAAGTTAATCCTTCCTACCGTTTTCCCCGTCTTGGAGGATTCCGGCTTGAAGCATAGGGGTTCTGGACCCTTTGACCCTAAATGCAGAATCGAAATTTGATCCTCGAACCTACATCCCATGCTTGTGTGGCTTGCTGTGGCTAGGAGTTCTTCGGAAGAAACGGTTTCAAGGATCGGTCCAAGGTAAATAACAAAGAGCTGCAGTTGGTGCTTTAAGGACTTGAGGTTCTAGTTTCGGCGTTAGGATTCAGGTTTAGAGTCTGCGGTTTGGGTTCGGGGTTCATAGAGCTCCAATCCTGATACAATCCAGGCTGAGAGAACGGCAATATCTACGGGCCCTGACGTCCAGGATCCAGTTCGGGTCATTCTTGCGGTCCATGATTTTCCAAGACTCCAGCAGACTCGAGCGAAATTGCGTGCAAGGAAGAAGTTCAAGAAAGGCTTGCTGCTACTGTGCATCGTCTTCTTGTCATGGCTTTGATTCTTAGTATTGCGACCATGGTTATCCATCATGTCCATAGAATCCTTGGTATTGTCTTGTATGCTATTCGCTGTACAGTGTTTGCTATTGTTTCTGCTACTATTGCCGTAGTTAAATTTTCCGCAGTATGGCTACTAGCGCGTGTTTTGTTTGATTCTCACTAGTTTTTGCCGTTGTCAGTGTTCTTCTAACGGTTCTGTTTTGTTACCATGGTGATGATTATTTCCATTACCACAACACTGTTCAGTTGGCCTCCGATTTGTTATAAACCTTGCATTCTACACATCCTGCGCCCGACATCGCACGAACCCTTAACCCTACTTGTAGCTGGAAAGACGAGGTTCGCTGTCATGGTTTCTTGTTGTAGTTCCTGAAGAAGGTTGGTTTTTGGGGGTCACAGGTAAACCCTTTTTACCCTAAACCCTTACCAAGCCTAAGCACAACATCCCGAATATCCGATGCCCTACTTGGAAGGGCAGGGGACTTCGTAAGTAGGTTATAAGTAGAGTTATAAGTACCCTAAATGGAGTTACCCCAATTATAACCCTACTTATCACCTACTTACCAAGTCCCCTGCCCCTCCAAGTACCTGGCCAGACTGGGACCCAGGTGGAAGGTAGCCAAGCAAAGCCGGAAGAGACCGAAGCCAAAGCCGAACCCAAGGCAAGACTGGGTTTCGTAGGACTTACAGAGTTCAGGGGGTTTTTGGGATGTAGGGTTTGGGGTTTGCGTTTGGGGTCTGGGGTGTAGGGATGTGGGGTTTCGGGGCTCAGGGGCTCGAGGGGGTTGTTGGTTTGAGACTTTGGGGTTTGTGAAACAACAGATACGTAGTTCAAGCACTGGGCCGTTGGCTTGGTTACCCTTGAACGTGGAAAGCAACCACAAGACCACAAAGCTGTAAAAGGAACCGTGGGCCCCTCCTCACCAACCGGATTCTACATTTTCGACCCCAAATACACGGAACTAAGGCAGCAGTAGAAGATCCCAACTCTCAAATCCAGAGGTCGAAACCAGAAACCTAAACAAAGGTTTAGGGTTTAGAGGTTTGGGTTTGGGGTTTAGGGTTTATATGAATGCTGAGACCGAACTCAAAAAAATCAATGTTTTGTTTCATTTTTTTAGGAGGGTTAAGAGGTTTGGGTTTGGGGTTTAGGGTTTAGGGTTTATATGAGTGCTGAGACCGAACTCAAAAAATCAATATTTTTTACGATGGCAGGTGGAGGTGAAGACCGAAGCCAAGGTCGAAGAGAAGGCTTCGTACCCTGCGCACACTCTCTGATCTAAGCGACCATGAGATGTTCAGGATTTTGGGTTTAGGGTTAAGGGTTACGGTTTAGAATTTCGGGTTTGGGGCTCGTGACTAGGACTGTCACTGCCGTGATTGTTATTACTATTCTAGTATCATCAACCTCATTCTTCTGATTTGTCGCCCGCCGTCACCGCCACCGTCGTCGTCATTTTTATGGTTGTCGTCGTCAGCGTCGTCGTACAGCGGTCGTCGTCGTCGTAGTCCCGGTAGCGGTAGTGATAGGAGGCGGAGCAGTAGCAGCCGTGAGTCTGCATTCCTGCAGGCATGCCCATTGAAGCTTCAGAGGTTCTTGTGTTTCAGCCAAACTGGCAGTGAAGCTCCCAGATCTGTGAGCTGAGTTTCCTTCGATTGCTGCCGGTGCTGCTCCTCCTCCTCCTCCTCCTGCTTGCCCCGATCCTCCTCCTCATCCTCATCCTCCTCTTGCTCCTCCTTTCACTCCTCCTCCTCCTCCTCCTGCTTGCCTGATCCTCCTCCGCGGCTTCCTCCTCCTCCTCCTCCTCCTCCTCCTCCACCTCTACAAAGGTCTGCAGCACCGTCATCCCACCCCTAAGTGCTCCGTGCAGGCCGATTCCAAGCCAGAGGCAAAAGCAGAAGGTAAGCAGAGCGAGGTAAAGGCCCGAGATGTAAAATTTTCATAACATTTTGTTTGTTTATTTACATAAATAACCTGTTCTTTCATATTATTAAGTTGTTTATTTACATAAATAACCTTTTTCTTTATATTATTAAGTAATAACTCAATTGAAATTATATTTTTAGATCCCTCGATTGAAGGCTTTCGGCCTAGGGTTTCGGGCGTTGTGAGCATCCCTGATTTTCGAGGCCGGCCTTAGCGCTTCTAAATGAACTCCATGCCCAAAAGCCTAAATGCTAGACCCTAAACACCAAGCATTGATACTCCCTTTACAACCGCCTCCCCCAAAGTTGTGAACTTCGTACATCCCTGAACCCATAACCCTCAAGCCCGCAACCGTAAACCCGCCAGATTCATCCTAAACCCCAGAAATCGTAACCCTGAACCTTAAAGCTTCAAAAGCCCTGAACCCTGAACTCTTAGGTCTAAATAAACCCAAAAAACCACAAACTCCCAAACCCCTATGGTAGAAGCCAGAAAGTTGGAACAGTAGTATCCTCATGCCCTTAAGGTAAAGTATGAGGGATCCTAGCACTAATCCTCCTAAACCCATGTTCCATTTTTTCGGGACGCGCTAAAAACCCTAAACCCCTGAACCCCTAAACTCCTAAAGTCCTACATTCCTAAACCCCTAAACCCCTAAACTCCTAAACTCCTAAACCCCTAAACTCCTAAACTCCGACACTCCTAAATCCTAGACCCCAAACTGTGAGAAGCGTCCAGGCTTTGGCAAAGGAGCCGCCGAAGGCCTCGGGAGGTGCCCTCTGGAGCCCCTTGGGGTGGCAGAGCTCCAGGAGACGGGTTCCTTTAAAGGGAACTCCAGAAAGTTGGAATATCATTATCGTAACCCCTTTTAAGGTAAATTATAGGGGATCCTACCATTAATCCATATTCCAACTTTCTGGAGTTCCCTTTCAAGGGGTCTTCTTGAAGGGGCTTATAAGGGCTACGATAAGGGCTATGATAAGGATTTAGGAGACGGAATCGTGGATACAGTTTGGGGCTTAGGGGTTTAGGGGTTTAGGGGTCTAGGGGTTTAGGATTTAGGTTTAGGGTTTTGGATTTAAGGTGTAGTGAGGCGCCTGGTGGTGGTACCCGTGGTGGTGGTGGTGGTGGTGGTGGTGGTCGTGATCGTAGTCGTAGTCTCAGTAGCCAGGACGACAAACATCACCAGCACGACCGTCCGCGTCACCATCTTGATCGCAGTCCACATCGCCAGCATCCAAATCCTCACTCCTCATCATGGTTCATTGGCCATCATCACCATCAGTGTAGCGCCAGTGGTGTAAGCAGACGACTCATTCGCATCCTTATCACATCGGCGTCCCGGAGACTCCAACATATATCCCTTAGTTAAGGATTAAGGAGTATTCCGTAAATCACACTAGGGATCCTACTAGAATTTAAGGTATAACCCTGAATTAGAGGATATTGGAGTCTCTGGGGTCGTCACTATCCCGGAGCCCGTAAGTGGCCATCCTCGGAGGACCGTGGCCTTTGCGGAGCCACGGGCAGAGAGCGACTCGTGCCCCGGAATGTTGCGGTGGAAACAGATACCCTTTTTTCCTAGGGTTTGATATGCTGTTCTCCATGTTGTATTATACGATGTTTTCTTTACAGTTTGTTATTTCCTGATATTGCACGATAATGGAACGTAGTTTGTTACTCCGTGCACATGATAGCAAAAGACCCTTGGTTTGGGCAAGAAGAAGAACGTGATGCGGAGAAGGATGGTAAGAACGATTCGGGTTCCGTCTCGAAAGGTCTTCGTGGTTGGAAGACTTAGCCGTAGGCCCTGAATGCTAAACTCTGAGCTCTAAATCCTAAGCTCTAAACCCTACACCCTAAACCCTAAGCCCTAAACTCTAAACTCTAAACCCTCAACCCAACAGCCTAAACTTTGAACGCTCAAGCCGAGTCTTCAAGCCTGAAGCTTTGAACAGAGCCGCCTGGCGCCATCACAAGCATTCCAGCGACCTTGGCCTCAGCTTGAGCGTTTAGAGTTTAAGGTGTAGGGTTTGGGTTTAGAGTTTAGAGTTTAGGGTTTAGGGCTTAGGGTGTAGGGTTTAGAGTTCAGGATCTAGAGCCGACCTAGTACCTGAAAGTTAGGTATTTCATAGAATCTTGAATCGCTGCCAATAGTATACATCAAACTTCCGTATCATTATTATGATGATCAGTATTGTTAGTACATGTTATGATTACTTTTATTGTCATTATTACTATTATTGACTGTTCTTTGTTATTACTAATGCTATTACTACTATTATGTTTCCAACACGCCGAGAAACCCCTGTCTCATCATTAAGGCCCCTAAACTCGGGACCCAGGGATCTGTTTCTTATGCTTCAGAAGGCTCCTAAAAAGCAAACTGCTACGTAGGTACGGTCAGCTCCTCACAGCCACGGAGCTGCGGCTATGGCGGTCGCAGGCGCGAGCTTCCCAACTTTATTATTGAAACCCTAAACCCTAAACCCTAAACCCTAACCCTAACCCTAAAAAACACAAGCCTGACTCGACCAGCAGTCCCCAAGCCTTCACCCGACGAGTGGAATGAATTCTTCAAATCTAAACCCTGGAACCTTAAGCCCTAAACAAGCCATCTCAAACCCTAAACCCTAAGCCCCAAATCCAACCCTAACCCCTAAACCCTAAAGCCCTGAACCCTAAACCCTAAGCCCTAAACCCCTAAACCCTAAACCCCCTGAGCCCTAAAGAAGTTCTGCAGGATCAGGAGGGGACCAAGTACAGCGGAGGGAGCCCAGAGACTCCCTCGGCATTGCCCGTCAAGGAGGTGCCGGGGGGGGGGGGGGGGGGTTTGGTGGAGCCCTGGGGTCTGCTTTTAGGGGTTTAGGGTCGAGGGGTTTAGGGGTTTAGTTTAGGGTCTAGGGGTTTAGGGGTTTAGGGGGTTAGGGGTTTAGGGGGTTAGGGGTTTAGGGTTTAGGGTTAGGGGTTTAGAGTTTGGGGGTTTACGTTGGGTTTAGGGTTTCGGGGTTTTTGGGGTTCAGGGTGAAAGGGGTTCAGGGTTTAGAGTTTTGGGGTGTTGTTCTATCTTTTTGATGTTGTTGTGATTAGGGTCTACCTTTAAGGCACATGTTTGGGGTTGCGGGGCTTTGGAGGTGGAGGGTTAGGTTGCATCTGCATGGTCAGCGTCATCGTGCTTCATCCTCGCTCCTTGCAGACCCTTAACCCTTAGAGGAACCCTTCAAAGGAGCCCTGAAAGGAACCCTAATGTTTATTTTCACGTTCGCTGTTCGCTTCCTTGCTCTCTTCATCCTCGTCCGTTGACACTTGTCATCCAGCCATCTTCCTTAGAAGCTGCCCCTACCCTGTAATATTGGTATAATGGGAATATAATAGGGCCCTAGTATAATCCTTATAGTCACTATTACAGGGTGGGGGCAGCTTCCAACATCTTCCTCAACTTGCATACTCTACTCCTCCGCTGTCTCCTTGCTTCCATCACGTAACTCCGTAGCTCTATCTTCCTAAACGAGACAGCAGTAGCAGCAGCTACCCGTTTTGGCTGTTGGACTCGAGGTCGTCGCAAAAGTAGGTGTTGTTGTCGCTGCTGCCGTCTTCTGCTGATGCCACTGCTGCAGTGCTGCTTTTGAGGCTTCCTCTCGTCTTCGTCGGTACTGCTCTGCAATTCGTTCATGTGCTGGTCCACATGCACCAGCAGTCTTGACACATCTTGGGTCAGAGTCTTTTGTACTATGTGATTCTCGTTGTTGTCACTCCTACCACTGTCAGTCTATTATAACTTCAAGTCCTGTTGTTCGTGTTATCGATATGCTTGCAGTACTATGGAACCCTCAACCCTATGCCCTACACCCTAACACCGAAACCTTAAACCCGAAACCCGAAACCCTTAACACTAAACCCTAAACTAGCACCATTGAAGCCCTAGACCCTGTAAGCCCAAAGCAAACTATGCAGGAGGCGGTGAAGCTCGAGGCCGAGCTAGCAGGAGAAGAGGGCGAAAGCGCAGAGTGGCGCGAGCGCCGGGGCTTCATAGGCAGAGTTTTGCTTCATAATCGTTTGTTTGAGGGTATTGCTGTCGCTAAGGGTTTTATATAGGTTTGAAAAGCTTTTGTTGTTTTAAGTCGGCTTTTGTTCGGGTTTGTGTTTTCAAGATTTTGAGGAAGTTGAGGCTTTGAAGTTTTGGGTTGCGTGGCTCTAGGGTACTTGAGGTTGTAAGGCTTTGGGATTCGGGTTTAGGCAAGCCCTTAAGGGTTTAGGGTTTGGGGTTTAGGGTTTAGGGTTTAGGGTTTAGGGCCTCAATCCAATCCCAAACCCTCAAACCAGAATCCCATAAACCGCAAGCGCTAAGTCAGGTAAGCAGACCCCTGATCTATAAACCACATGTCTGTAAGCACCCTATTGCACTTATTCTGAAGATGAAGACCAGGCTATTTTCCCCTCCCCCACATTATGGAACCTTTCTAGAACCCTGACAGGCATCCCTATCGAGGCCATCTAAGAGGAACTCTGTTCCCAACATAGTGTGCAGAGGGCTGATGAATTCATGGTTCTGCGTTTCTCTTATGCTGAAGAAGTTCCTCATCTCTAAGCATTGCCGGTTAACAAGGAATCATGTACAGAACATGTTATGCGCCCGATTCCGAGGAGGTCAATTTTTAGAATACCCCAATCTAAATACCAGGCCCCCTACATCGCCTCCAGTCTCAGCTAAACTTGCACGCCACAGCCCCAAACCTGAAACCTGAATCCCCAAACCATCCTAAACCCATACTGCTTAATCTACAAACCCTAAACCCGAAACCCGAAACCCTCAACCCAAACCCCACACCCGAAACCCTAAATCCGAAATCCTGAACCCTAAACCCTAAACACTAAACTGGAGAAGAACCCAAAACCCCAAACCCCAAACTTGCAAAACCCTGAACCTAAACTGAAGAAGTCAGAAGCCTTTCAGCTCACAGCCCAGGAGCCTCCGGGCACACTTCCGAGAGCCCATGCGCTGCGAAGTTCGTGACAGGTGCGCTTTTTGTGTTTCGGTCTTTGGGGGTTTGGGGTGTAGGGTTTGGGATGTCAACTAGGGTTCTTTGAGTTTTTGAGTGAGGTCGTTCTTGTTTTCTTGATATTGGCTGTTGTCGGCGTTGTGGAATATCAGGTTCGGCCAGTGATCATGATAGGCACTCTAGCGATGAGTATTCTACTACTATCCGGGTTGTTTTGTCAATATATTTGCAAGTCTTAGTGTTATTTTTCTCAATGCTTTTTGTGTTTGAGGTTTGGGATTTTGGAGTCGGGGCTCGTGCCTCTGGGCTCAGGGAAGCCTCCGGGCTGAGGGTGTTTGGGAGGGCTGGCTGTTTTGGGATTGATGGTATTTCGTTTCTATTCATAACACCACTATGCTTATTAAGTAGGTATAGTTCGATGGTCTTTCGTTTTTATTCATAACACCACTATGTTTATTAAGCAGGTATAATTCGATGGTATTTCATTTTTATTCATAGCGCCACTATGTTTATTAAGTAGGTATCATTCAATCCGGTTAACTTCAACTCCAAGACTCTAGGCCGACCGTCGGTGTACAAGGCTTGTAGCCTCGTCGGGTGTCGGTTTTTTGCATGCTTGCGAAGAGAGCTTGCTTATGTACTTCCGAAACATCAAACGCCATCCGCCAAGCTCTGCACCAAGAGGTCTCTAAACCGCAAGGCTTAAATCCACCCCGGCCCCGAAACCCCATACCTTAGAAGCTGCCCCCACCCCGTAATAGTGGTATAATAGGAATATAATAGGGCCCTAATCTTATCCTTATAGTCACTATTACAGGGTGGGGGCAGCTTCTAACACATACCCCAAACCTCAAAGTACGATCCTGCACCCCCGCCGCTCTAAAAGCTGGACCCAACGAGCCGGAGAGTTGAGCCCAAAAGACGTGTTGGGCTCTTTGGGAGAGCTGCAAGGATATGATCCCACCCCAAAACCCCCAACCCTAAACCCCAAACCCTGCACCCGAAACACTAAACCCCAAACCCCAAAGCCCTAAGCCCTACCTTAACCCCACGTAACCTACCTTTTTAAGGACTTGTATAAAGAAATCATATTCGGGAACTCTAAAAAGGTAGGTTCCTTAGGGTCCAGGTATATAAGCTTTTGAGGCCTCCAAGAGCATCCCTCCCAGGCTGGTGAAGGTGAACTGCAAGGTCCGGTATCTGCCGGACAACTCCTTCGAGGATCCGAGCCGGGAGTTTCGCCAAACCCCTAGGCCCTAAACCCTAAGGCTCTAAACCCTAAACCCCGAAGCACTAAACCCTAAGGCTCTAAACCCTGAACCCTGAAATCTTAAACCCCCAAACCCCGAAGCCCTAAACCCTGAGGCTCTGAAAGTCCCAATGCACCCTTAAAAAAAACCGGAGGCTCTAAACCCCTAAAGCCCAACCCTAAACCCAAGGTTTGGGGTGTAGGTTTTCCGGGCGCCTGCACTACGGAGGCTTGAAAGCTGTAAGTAAGCAGAGCCTAAAGGTCAACGACCCGTGAGCAACACTTGGGGCCCGGATAAGTCCCTACATGGTTCATGAGGGCTTCTTTCGAGAGGTATAGCATGCGACTTTTAAGCTACGGAGCCCAAAACCTCACCAAGAACCAGTGTTTCTCCAGGCCTGACCTTTCTTGATCTGTCCATTTGCGGTAACTCTCTTTGCTCGATTCGGGATTATGTTTTGACGACGATGATTCTCATACGAGTTCTTCCTATCACCATCCACCGATCTTTCATGCGAACGGCCTCAAATCGGGGGCCTCAGCGGCAGCACGATTCATGGATGAACTGAACGACGGTTTAGGGTTTCCGGTTCAGGTTTCGTCTGATCTTGGCCTCTGCATTGAAGCCTCTTATACATTGAGCTTGAGATACGGCTGATGGACAAAATCCTGCATTACCCATTATAAGGAATATACCATAATTCCCATAGTTTAGAGTCCTTAGGGCCATGCAGCATTTTGTCCATCAGCAGTAGTGAGTATCAGGCGCGGGACCTGACGAACCTTCTACAGCTGGTGTCGCCCAGGTGGGGTGCTGCAGTCGGGCGTCAGGGTTTCGGTGTAGGTGGTTGAACTTAGGGGTACTTAGAAATATTTGTTAACTTTTGGTTATTATAATCCCTAAGAAACAGCTAGAATTATGCTTTTTGCTAGGGTTCTAAGCTCAGGATAGTGAAGGCGTCAGGACTTACGCTCGCGGGATCGAGGTTTCGGGTTGAGCGCGCAGCAGTTCACTTCATAGTTTGGCAGATCGTGTGAAGGGTGTGCATGCAGAAATTCAGCAAGAGGGAGCCGGACAGATGGGCATTAAGCTTCCTAAGCAGCTGCAGGTCGAACAAGTGCGGTCAGTAGTTTCCGAACGGTTCCGCCGCGGCTGGCCGAGACTCAAGACTCAAGACACTAGGCCCTACCTAACCTAAGAGTATCTCAATGCCCGAGCCCTTCTGTCTGGTGCTTAGAAGGGAATGGGGGAATGGATCCCTAGAGTAGCCCCTATATACTCCCCAATAATAGTCTCCATAATCCATTCCCCCATTCTTTTCTAAGAACCAGACAGTTCAGGCATGTGGTTCTGCTTCCTGCCCGTGCTGGCAGCTCCGGTGACATAGCAGACACCAGCACTGGCGAGCCTCAGCTGAACAGCTTGAAAGACTCCTCGACCCTTGAATACCAACGTGATTAAAGGCTCCCTGTTTCTTGTTCGGTCTCTTCATGATCCGCCTGGGTTTTGGACATAGAACTAGGGTAAACTCCTCCCAACCCTAAGCCCTAAACCGTGGCTCTAACAAGGCTCTGAGCTCAACCACCCAACAGCATCAACTGCAAAGCCCTGGGACCCTCGACCTCGACGGCTAAGCTGTGAACCTGAGACTCGAAAGCCCAACCTCAGATCCCCATTTTTTAAACAAGAACCTGTAGGGGCGGGGATGCAAGGCTGCAGGGCACTTTGGGAAGGTTTCCGCAGCATATGGGAGTTTCCTAAACTTAGGGGCACCTTGTTTTGGGGGTCCTCATAATAAGCATCCTATTATTTAAGGCACTCTATTAGGGTCCCCTATTTTCGGAAACCCCCATATTGCAGGATCTTTCCGGGTAAGTGTAGGGGCTTCTCTCCCAGCTGACCCCGTGAACTCGCGAGGCTGTTTGGTGCTTGGTAGGGATTGGGGGAAAATGGATCCCTTTCGTAGTCCCTATAGAATCCCCAATAATAGTCTCCACAATCCATCTCCCGCATTCCCTACTAGGAACTAGACAGTGTTCATGAATCCTGAACTCCCCATGGCTCGACATACATGCACTGCACCCGGACGGAGAACCGCACGCCACGTGATACTTGATCGCTGACACCTTCAACCTTAAGCCCGAAACACTGAAACACCGGCCTTGACCCTAAACCGCCCAAGCCTCATTTCTTGTTTCAGCTGTAGATCTGGCCCGCTTTAGATTTATATCCGAAACCGACCTTAGCCCCCCCCCCTCCCCGCCGAGGCCAAACCCCATGCTACTACTTAGCATGGAGCCCTTTGAATGTGTGATGAGGGGCACCCGATTCCCCCAAACCGAAGCCCCTAAGCACTCAACCCTAATACCGGCACCCGAAACCGCAAAACCTAAACCGACCCGGTCCCCTCCTCTATGAGCATGGTGAGGATCATCTTGTCGCACACTTCAAGAGAAGCGAGGAGCCCGAAACGAGCCGGCTACCGGGCTGCTTAGGGTTCGGGGTGTCGGGTTGCAGGGTTCAGGGGTTTTCGCCTGGTTGTTAAGCATAGCCAATGAACCCTTATCCCCAAAGCCTCATTCCACACTGCACCCTAGACCCTAAACGCGGCACCCTAAATCCCAAATCCTAAAGCCGGCACCAGAAACCCAAAATCCCGAAGCCCTTGAATTTTAGGAAGATCAGCCTCAGGCACCAGAAACCCAAAAGCCCTAAACCCCTCAAGCCCTAAAGCCCCAAAACCCTGAAGCCCTCGAGCCCTGGAGCCCTAAACCCTTAAACCCCTTCTGGGTTGTCCCAAGACTGCCTGCCTAAACCCTACACCCCGAACCCGAAACCCTAAACCCTAAACCCCAAACCCTAGAGCCCTAGAGCCTTAAACCCTTAAACCCTAAACCTCAAAGGCTGCCACCGGAGATCCACGTCCTGCGCCCGAAAGACCAGCCGCTGCAGCTTAGCCTCAGGTCTTCCAAAAGGACAGGGCGGGTTTTATTGGGAGTTTGGGGTTTGGGGTTTAGGGAGGGTTTCCAAGGGCTCTTTTGAGGTTTATTTTGAGGTTTGTAAAGGGGATATAGGGGTTCTATAGGCTTTCATTGGTCTCATTTAAGACGTGTTGTAAAGGGGTTCGGGGACTAGGGTTTGGAGTTGTGGGTTGGAGGGTTTAAGTTCTTGAGGGCTTAATGGGTTCATTTGGTACGGTTTACTGTTTTGGATTCAGGGTCTAGGTTTTGAGGTTTTGCTTTTGGGTTTGCCGTAGCGGCTTTCGAGTTTGGTCGTTTGGGCTGCAGGGTTTCAGGCTATATCCCAGAGACTCCAATATCCCTTTGATTAAGCCGATCCTAAAGTCATTTAAGGACTATTCCATAATTACGGGATAGGTTTCCCAGGATTGAGGTAAACCCTCGCGCCCCTGGGCATGAGCAATCAGAACGGTGCATCTGATCCCTTCTCTCATCCGTCCGTGAAGAGTGTAATATTGAAGCCTACCGAAAACCCTTTCAAGTGCTGGGTTCCCTCATTTTGATTTTGGATACAACGAAAGTGGGGGGTTTTCTTCGGGAGTTGGGTTTAAGTAGACGCTTCTGCCAAGGAGGCTAATGCAATCAGGGACCTCGAAAGGTAGGATGAAGGTAGGTGGGGTAATCCCCAAATAAGAGTCCTCATATAGGGGATCCTTAATCCTACCTACCCTTCCTCCCAGCTTTTGAGGCCTCCAATGCAAGTGACCGTAAAAGAAGACCCTGCTGTTTACTGTAGATCCCCATAATGCGCAAGAGCCCGGCACAGGAAGCTTCAGATCTCCAATGAGTTATGGCCGCAGATCAGCTACATGCAGCCCGTCTGAGAGGTGTTGGGAAGTTTAGGGTTTCGGGTTTTAGGATTGAAGGTTCGGTGTTTGGGGTTTTGGATTTTAGGCATCCCTGCAAAACGAGACAGAGGCTTCATAAAAGCCTGCAAGGTGCTGACAAATCTTGTTCTTGCGATAGAGCCGTCCAACAGTACTGCGAACCCTTGGTGTAATGCAGGGGCCTTAATGCTTCGAAGTGGGTCACGGGGTCTAGTACGCTACATTTTATCACTAGCTCTAAGGACTAGTCTTGCAGGCTTCTGCAGTAGTTCTGCTGACCCCTGTACTGTAGCTACTAAACCCTAAACCCTAAACCCTATTCGGGTTGAATGCTTTGCAACAAGCCCTCACGGCAAAATGCATCATTCCGCGCGTCGACATTGCAAAGTAGTCAAGCACCGTCCAGGGGATATGAAACCATGACTGCAGCAAAGAACCCGAAGGAACAAAGTACTATTTACTAACCATTCCGAATTTTGCATCATGGAGACTTCCATGCAACAACAGAGGGCTTTTCAAGTCGCAGGGTTTTGGGGGTCGGATTCAAGCCAAGATGTCTCAGAGCCTACAATCCCCAAAAAGCCCTTGGGTGCGAGAGAGCCATGGGCGGCGGGGCCTCACAGGCCAAGGGCTCCACGGTGCCGGTGGCACAAGAACCGGAGAAGTGTTGTGAGGGCTCTGAGGAGAAGATCGAACCTGCGACGGACTCGGAAAACTGGGCTTGGACACGAACGATCTTAGATGCTGGATCCAACGGTCGTACCCTTTTGTTCCTTTTGTTTTGGGGTATCTTTGTTAAGCCAGAGCAATAGCAAGGGTGCCCTTTATGATTCAGTGGCTGTATGGGTCAAAAGGACCTTTATGATTCAGGGGATATTGCGCAACAGAGGATCGCTATCGTGTGACGGGGACGGATGTCCTGGGCATCGGCAACTTCAGCATCGTTCGGAAGGGTTGTGACATCTTAACTGGTGAGGCGGTCGCCGTAAAGTCGCTGAAGGCTGCCAGTTCTGCGAAGTTCCGACGGGAGGTGGGGGGCTTCTTAACTATGAGGTTCCCACTTAGGGTCCAAATAGTAAGCATCCTCTTGTTTGGGGTCTACGCAGAGGTTTCGTTTATGTTCTTAGACTCTCAGGTGTTCCTCTTCGAGGCCGTTTTCTCGAATGGTGAGATTGATGAGTCTTCTCCAACCAGTCGAAGGGCGTTTAACAGATCTGCGACAGTTATGAAGGGGTCAATGGAATACGACAGCAAGTGTGTACCCGGTGTCGCTTTAACTCCGAACAGTCTTTTCGTGCAACTTCTGGCGTATTCAAACCTGGATGTGGGCATCGACGACAGTTGGAGCGTTTTGGAACTTGGTGACTTTACTCTCCATGACTTGGTCTTGGCATGTGGAGACGCGGCACGAGGGAACAAGCCCCATTGCTTGCAGAACGAGGCGCAGTTACGCAGGGTCCTGGTGCACGTCAACTCTGCTTTAGCCTTCTTACACAGCCGCTGCTTTATACATGGGGATATGAAGCCCTCAAACATCATGTGGTTCGGGCAGAAAGATAGGTGGAAGCTCATCGACATGGACGGGTTGCGAACCCCGTCGGAAGTGGTGGACATGAGGGATGCAGAGTTTTACACGGCGATTTACGCCGCCCCGGAAATTGCCCGGGCTGTGGCCGACGATGGGCCGCTTCGCCTCTCACGCCGCCTGGATGTCTGGTCTCTTTGTCATAGTTGGGTAACATTTTACATGTTTATGGGTACTTAAACCCATTAAGGAATAAAGATGTAAATTTTTCATCCTATCCCAACCATGAACTAGGTCCGTTGGGCTTTCAGTGCTCGAGATGAAGCTTCTGCGCCCCGTCTTCCAGTCAAAGTGGGAAGCCTGCTGTGCCGAAGGCACCAGCAGTGAGGGTGATACGAAGGGCGGCTTGGACTCCTTCTTCCAGTGGCTGAGTTCGGCAGCAGATCCGCTGCAAGACGTGCGAGGCCTTTTGGAGTCCGAGGGCCTGAAACTGCTGGGTCCCATGCTGCTCCTGAACCCCTTGGAGCGCGTCTCCCCAGCGCAGCTCCAGGACGAGCCGGTTCTGAAGGAGGGCTTCGAGGCTTTGCAGAAGCCAGCCTTGACTTCAGAAGTGCCTCTGCAGGTGAAGCCGAAGTCGGCGTGGCAGCTGTTCCAAGAAGCGCACCGAGCAGAGGTGGTGGAGCGGGGCTTTGCTGGACCAAAGATCGTGCAGGAGCTCCATCGGCAGTGGAAGCAGCTACAGGCAGAAGGCGGCGAAGAGCTGCGACTGCTACAAGCCCGCGAAGCGGAGCTGCGCGCCGGTGTCGAAGAGAGTTCAGAAAATCGCTGGGAGCTCCTGGGTTCCTTTCACGGACGGGTTCCGGACCAGTCAGGGCAAGCAGCTTTTAAGCTACAGCCGAGCAAACTATTATTGTGTAGGGGTCAGGGATGTAATGGCGCAAAGCGCTTGAGATAGACTCATGCAGGTCTCCTTGAAGCAAGTTATGCCCAAAGCCCCCTCGCCATTATAGTCGTTGTGCCACTTCCACTCCTACTCCTACTTCTGCCTCTTCTCCTGCTGCTCCTGCTACTGCTACTGCTATTACTGTGCTGCTGCTGCTGCTGTTGCTGCTGCTGCTATGACTGCTACTACGACGACTGTTGCTACCACCATCATGGGTGGTTGTCAAAATTAGGGTCCCTTTTTGGGTCCCTATTATAATACGGCACCTATTATTTAGGGTACCCAAACAGGGGGCCATAATTTTGACAGCTCCCCTCATCCCTTAACCGAAAACAAGCACCACACCCCAGCTCCCGAAATTTTCATGTCAGACCCAAGTCAAAGTATGACAAGACCCTAAGTCCTAAACCCTAGGACCCGAAACCCTAAACCCTGGGACCCCAGAGACCTTGAACCCGAAGACCTAAACCCTCAATTGTAGGGCCTAAACCTTAAAACGTAAACCATAGCGCCTCCCCAAAAGACACCAGGTTATATAAAAAAAACCATAGCGCCTAAACCCCAAAGCCCTAAACCGAAGCGAGGAAGACCAGCGACGGCGTGCGCGTGGCCCGGTTCCGTGCAGCTGCTGCGCCCGCTGCCGGGGATCCCAGGGCGCTGGAGCTCGCGCCGCCGGACGCCACTTGGAGTCCTTTAAGGGTTCCTGTTAAGGGGTCCAGTAAGGGATCCTTTCGGGGATCCTTCACAGGGATGCCTCGTGCAGTATGTTGTGCCGGTATAGTACCTGAGTAGACAAACCATCTAAGGGAACCCTTCTAGGACCCTCATGGAGTCCATGATTTTGGGAGCTACTGTTAGGGTTAAGGGCCTTTTAGACTTCAATTGGAGGGATGTAGGTTTTTTGGGGTCTTCAAGGGCTTTTGGCTTCAGGGTCTTGGGGAGTTGCGGGGTGTAGTTCAGGGGCGCAGTTCAGGGGTATAGGAATCTGTGGATTCAGGGCCTCATCATCAGGGCATATAATAGCATAAGAACCCAAAACGAGCCTGTCCAAAAAAGCACCATCAAAGACTCATAAAGACCATCTAATACAGCAGCCCAATGCTTGGTTTTCCAGGGCCTGCTTCCCAATGGCCCGAGCCTTTCATGCGATTTCGAAGCCTTCAATTTCTGAACCCCGAATCCCCAAACCCTAAAGCAGAACCCTAAACCCTATGTAAGTATTGAGTCTCGGGCTTCTTTTTATAGGGTACTATCTGTTTAAGGACTTGTATTACGTAGGTGTGCTGAATTCTCATGCCATGCAACTACGATGCTAAGGTTGACGTGGATGCGTCCGCGGCCCTTCCTAGAGGAGGCTTCGTGATACATGGGGGTTTCAGAAAACTGGGGTACCTTCTTTGCGCGTACTTGTAATATCTTGCAATAAGGTTTCTACTACGTGCGATTCTTTGCCAGTGGTGACCCTGCGGAGCAGGGGCTCTCGTTGTCTAGTTTCTATGGTGGTGACGATTGTGTCAGTAGAAGTACTGATCCTCATGATGGTGCTGTCGTGGTTGCAGCCTCGATTTTGTCCTGGGAGTGATGATCATGGCCTTGACGATTACATCCGCCAGGATGATGGCAGCATGCTGGAGACCCCGGTGCCCGGAAGGAAGAAGATGATGATTAATAACTAAACCCTGAACCCCAAACCCAAGACCCTAAGTGGTGTTGACGACGATGATGGTTGCTGTGATCACGGTGTTAGTGCGCGGAATCTTTACATCTGGAAACCGGTAAAACCCTAAGTTATGAAAACGGATGTATAGAAAGGCATAAGCTTCTCTTCAGCGGTATAGAGCTTGCATTACATTCCCCAACAGAAACTCTGTCCGCTTCTATAAAGTCCCGTGAAACCCTTTAGACCTGTGTTGTGTGAAACTTGGTTCTTGCGCAGCAACTTGCAGGTGCACTCTTCCTGAGCATGGCCAGCGAGGCCTTCCCATTGGCATAGGTTTTCAACAGACCCGAGCGTGTGTCCGGTTTTCCCGTTCTTCCTTAGCTGTGGCCCAGCTTGGTAAACTGGCTGACCAGGGTGGTGCTCACACGCCCTTGCCCTGTAGAGCATCTGGACATAGCAGCTGCTGGTCTCTCGTTTGTGGTCCTGGCGTGAACCGTTTAGATTTAAGGCTTTGGCCGTCTTGGCTCGGAGGTCCCGACCTGCTGCTCGGGTTAATTCCTGAAGCCTCGAAGATCAAAGCCGAAGTTGCGAACACGCAAGGCACTGCGGCTCTCGGCACTTAAGCAGTCGCTGCTCACCGCAGAATGGAGCAAGGAGGACGTGGACGTTGCTGCACGGCTGAGACTTCAGGATGTTGTAGGTAGGCACAGTGAAGATCTTAGGTTGCGTTCGGGTAGAGTTCGGGGTTATTGGTTGCAGGGTATCTAGCTTTCCTGGAGCCCCTTACCCAAAGCTCGACACACATCGCCGCTTCCCTCTATGACGAGGCTCCTTCAAACCCAAGCCCTATATGTTTTTAGTTCATGGGTTGATCTGGTCAACTGTCGCTTTGACCGCTTCGCAGACTCAAGTTGTTGATCTTGTCCAAGTCCCGTAGCTACAGTTCAGGAGAAATAGTGTCGTCTTGCACCTTGAACCCTAAACCCTAAACCCTAAACCCTAAGTGTCTCTCGCTCGCGCTCGCTCGCTCTCTCTTGAGTGGGAGGCCGAGGTCCCCTGGCCCCAAGCCATTCCATGCCTCAAATCCCAAACCTTAAACACCGGAACCCAAGCACCCGAACCCCAAACCCCCAAGCCCCACGCCTAAACCCTGAACCCTGAACCCTGAACGCGAAACCCTAAACCCTAACCTAAACCCGAAACCCTAAACCCCAAAATCCTAAACCCTAAAAGCCCTAAACCCTAGACCCTTAACCCCAAACCCTAAACCGAACGCCAAACCCTAAACTAAACCCTAAACCCGGAGTCCTAAACCCCAAAAGCCCTAAACCCTACACCCTGAACCCTAAACCGTAAACCCTACTACCTACATAAACCCTAAACCAGATGTCCGAGCTCCTTGTTGGGACTGAGTCCTTCCGCTCGCCGGCGAGCAGCTCCAGCCCCTGGTCCCAGCGCGTGCTCTGTGCGGGCAAAGGCCCTCTGATGGGAACGGAGGACTAAGCCCCAAGCCCTGAACCCGAAACCCTAAAGCCCCCTAAACCCAAACTCCCTAAAGCCCTCAGCCCTGAACCCCAAACCCCGAAACCCTAAAGCCCCCTAAACCCAAACTCCCTGAAGCTCTCAGCCCTGAAGCCCCAAACCCTGAAGCCCTCAGCCATAAACCCTACTTAAAGGATCAGGGGACTTAGTAACTAGGTTATAATTAGGGTAGCTGTACTTATAACCCCAAATAGGGTACTTCTAACCTTACGTACTAAGTCCCATGATCCTCCAAGTAACCCTACTGACAGGCGCGGCCATGGGTTGGAAGCCAAAGTCCTCGCAAGGCACTCCGACTCCGGGTTTTGCTTGTCAGGCTTCGGGGTGTGGGGTTTAGGGTTTAGTGTTTAGGGTTTAGGCTTTCGGATATAGGGTTCAGGGTGTGGGGTTTAGGGTTTAGTGTTTCTTTGTCATAGTTGGGTAACAGTTTACATTTTTATGGGTACTTAAGCCCAATGAGGAATAAACAATTGCAGTTCTAATCCTATCCCAACCATGAACTAGGTTTAGGGGCTTAGCATGACTGTGAGTGTGTGCCGTGAACTAGCATATTGCCGTGAACCCTTAGCCTAATTCATCATCATCATCATCATCATCATCGTCATCATGTTCTTCTTCTTCTTCATCTTCATGTTCATGGTCATCATGATCATTCTGAGCCTTGGAGATTGAATCCGGATCATAATCGGTGGCAGTTTCCCTGCCACTGCAGGGTCCTGGGTTTCGGGCCATGGGCCAAGGGCCGGGGAGAGCGGGAGATTCATGGCTTCTGAAATTGCAGGAGGTATAGTGTCATACATTGTAGTATGTTGTAGTATATTATAGTATGTTATAGTATGTTATAGTGTGGCATTTTAGTGTACTAGAGTGTATTGTAGTATGTTGCAGTATGTTGTAGCATGGTGCGCTTGTTGGTGTAAGATGTGCGCGTTGTGGTGTTTAGGGCAACGGATGCCCATGCTCTGTCGTGGGTTAAATATCCAGAGATTGACGTAGGGTTGACGGGTTTTTACGGGGTTCCGGGGTTCAGGGTTTGTGCGGTTTATTGTTTAGGGATGGGAGGTTTGTAAGATTAAGGATTTAGGGATTGGGGCCCTTTAGTAATCTAGTAATCTGATCAGGGTGCCTCTCATTGTCGTGCAGCCTGCCGTGGCATGAAGTTTGCGACATAACGAGGGTCCTCGAGGCACCTCTGCAGCAAGCCCCCCAGTACAGTAGAGTATCTTACAGTAGACCATATTATAGCATGTTATCGTACATTCAAAATATATCATGGTACATTTTATTACATAATATTGCATTATCGTTATAGTTCATTTTTGGTATACTAGAGTACATCATAGTACGTTACAGCATATTACAATACATTTTGGTAGCATGCTGTCGTATATTACAGTCTACGATCGTAGATGCGCGTAACGTAGATTGGGCGAAATGTGAAAGTGTTGGGAAGCTGCCAGGGGAGTCTCCCGTCTTGCGACTCGAGGGAATGCCCAGCGAGGAGCCACCTGCCCACAAGGGTTTAGGGTTTAGGTTTTAGGGTTTAGGTTTTAGGTTTTAGGGTTTAGGGTTTAGGGCTTGCTCGGAGGGGCAGGGGACTTTGTAAGTAGGTTATAAGTAGAGTTGTAAGTACCCATAAGTAGAGTTATAAGTACCCTACATGGAGTTACCCCAATTATAACCCTACTCATAACCTACTTACTAAGTCCCCTGCCCTTCCAAGTAGGGTGTCCGGTTTACTTCGGAGGTTTATATAGGGCGTTTCAGGGTTTAGGGTTTTTGTGTTTGGGGACTGGGCTGTGACTTTTTCTGGTCTGCTTCGGTGTTGTCGGCGTTTAGGATTCGGGGGATTTGGAATCAGAGTTCAAGGCTTAGAACCTTTGGGCATCCACGGGCCGGCTTACCACTAGACACAAAGGAAGCTCTCAGGCTCTAAAGAACTTATCTGGGAGTTTCCGAAAATAGGGGACCCTAATATAGTACCCTAAATACTAGGATCCTTATTATAAGGACCCCAGAATAAGGTGCCCCTAATTTTCGGAAACTCCCATATCTAGTCACTCCAAAATCCGTAGACCCTGCGCTACTGTAGCAGACGACAGTAGACTATAACAGACACTGGTCGACGACTGGTCGACGGTAACTACGATAACAGACAAGAGCGGACCATAATAGACTCTGAACTCGACTGTGACATACTACAACAGACTGTAGCACATATGGTTCATGGCCTCTAGAATATACTCGAAAAATTTCAACATACTGCAATATGCTTTCATAGTGAGGAACACTTTCCTCCAGCAACCCTCTGCAAAACCGAGGCTTTTCATGGCTAGAGCAGCAATCTACAAGCGTTGTGCCGTGGTGTGAGGGAAAAAGGAGAGCGTGATTCGACTTGGGATTTAAGACTAGGGTTTAGGGATTTAGGGTTTATAGATGTTAAGGTTTAAGATATAGGGTGAAGGCTCACGGCCTGGGGTTGGTTGAAGTGAGACATTTGGTCTCATGCGCCAACCTTCATGCTGAATATAGTACAGTAGGCACCAGGCCTTCTTCTAGAACATGTTCTGGGAGGGTGTAGCAAGGTTGGTGCTCAACACTTTCAGTCCAAGGTACGTTGCTGCCCTAAGCCGGCAGTCGAACGGCTGCGTAATTTCGAAGCCGGAGTAATTACCAACACTCTTCCTTAGGGTTCCTATGCCAAAACCCTGTCCGGATCATTGAGGCCCCGCATACTAACTTCTAATCCCTGAAGTCGCTAAGTCGCTGCATCCACGCCGTTGTGTCATGATGCCAAATTGCCGAGGGCTTCTGCAGCAAAAAGGCTTCAGAGCATGGATCTCAAGCATTTGCTACAGATCATGGTTTGGGGCCGCTGAAGGTCCAGGCTGTGTTTTCTGGGGTTGCGGACGAATCCTCCGCATGGTTTTGATAATATGTGGGAAAGCAAGCAAAGGTGTCTTCGCACGTCTGGTCGAGCTTGGCCACTCCAGAAGCTGTTGGCCGGGGGTACGGTAATGCGTGCGACAAGCTCAGTGCTCGCAACAGATACGACGGAAAGCCAGAATGGAGGCTTTGCATCCACGCAGTCGAGCCGACACACAATAATTAGGTTATACTTTGGCATGAGGGTTTGTTGCGTTGCAGAAATGCACCAAGTTGCAGTAGGCAGAGGTGTTCGCGCACGTCTGGTCGAGCTTGGCCACTCCAGAAGCTGTTGGCTGGGGGTATGGTAATGCGTGCGACAAGCTCAGTGCTCGCTTCAGATACGACGGAAGGTCAGAAATCGCGACCTTTCGTCCACGCAGTTGAGCTGACATAGGAGGCAGTGTCGAGACAGCAAGGTTTTACATACATGTCGCAGAAGGGTTGCAGCAAGCAGACCAGTGCACGTCTGGTCGAGCTTGGCCCCTCGAACAGCCGTTGGCCGGGGTACGGTAGTGCGGGCAACAGGCTCAGTGCTCGCAACAGATACGACGGAAAGCCAGAACGGAGGCTTTGCGTCCACGCAGTCGAGCCGACACACAATAATTAGGTTATACTTTGGCATGAGGGTTTGTTGCGTTGCAGAAATGCACCAAGTTGCAGTAGGCAGAGATGTTTGCGCACGTCTGGTCGAGCTTGGCCACTCCAGAAGCTGTTGGCCGGGGGTATGGTAATGCGTGCGACAAGCTCAGTGCTCACTTCAGATACGACGGAAGGTCAGAAACCGCGACCTTTCGTCCACGCAGTTGAGCTGACATAGGAGGCATTCAGACAGCGGGCGTGTCGAGTGAGATCACAGTTTCATACGTTGAGCTTGATTTTTCTCGCGCCTCCATGCCTGCCAGAAGCGCGAAAGCAATCGGGAAACAGCCCTTGGAAGAGGGTTGGCAGCAGTTGGCAGCAGAGGGAGATGGCAAGAGGAAGACATGTATCTCTCGTGCAAGATCCGCCGCTGCAGCCCTGGCCCCCTAACCCGAGCTTTGCAGCTGCCGCTGGAGGCCATGTGGGCGGAGGAGGAGAAGGTGTCTTTAGGCTCCACTCAAGATGTTCGTGTTGTGGTTGTCACAGACGCGAGGCGGTTTGTCCGACGCTGCCACAACATTGGCTCAAGCTGAAAAGCAAAGTGTGATGTGCAGCAGCTGTATATGCTGCTCGGTGGAAAGATTCGGTGGTTCTCGCGCTAGGAATGACACAGTGAAGAGTTTGCCGGCGTGGTTGTTGTGATACTTATGGTTTTGATTCTGGCCTTTGCTGTTGCAGTTGCTTCTATAAGGGTTCCTTTAGGGCCCCTTTGGTGATCCTAGAAGGGGTCTATAAGGGGTCCGCAACGGGGTGTGTGGTTCTTAGGGTTGAGGCTGACGGGTTTGTGTCTTAGGGATGGTTTAGGGGATCCCGGCCCGACGCGCTATTCCCTTTAAGGGTAAAAGGAGGGACCCTTCATAAGGACCCCCAGGTATATACCCTTAATATAGCTATTATATACCCATCATATAGCCCATTATAGGGTAGGGGTCCCCATTAAGGGTCCCTCCTTTTCCCCTTTGATTCCCTCGCTGGCTATTTAAACCACAGGTCCTCCGCATTTCCAGAACGACGACGAAGAGGAAGAAGTTCAAGAGCAAGAGCGAAAAACGCGAAAACAGAGCAGCACACGTCCTTACGGGAACCCCCTTAACCCTAAACTCTGATATTAGAGTCTCCTTAGGACTTGTTTTTTTTTTATATGTTTGTTCATATAAAAACCAAGAAAATATTCAACATATTATTTTTATTATGGGTCTAAATTGGTATAGGATAAACCCCAAGAGAGCCCTCAGCTCCCATCCTGCAGAGCTAAGGAGGGACAGCAGCTGCGGTGATGGTCCTGAGGTCCGGCAGGGATGTTTTTGAGTTTAGGGTTTTGAAGTTTAGGGTTTAGGGATTTGATAGGGGCTTTGCCGGGGTGTTGCAAAATTTTCTGAAGCTTCCATACGGGTGCGGCCGACGAGAGGCTTCCGGAGGGGAAGAGGGTCGACAGTAATATGAGGCTTGAATAAATATCAATCTTGTTCCTGAGGCTGCCTTAGTATACTACACCATAGTTTGCCTCAAGACCTCATTTTAACTATTAAGGCCCCTTAATACGTCGTGATCGTTCCCGCTTCGGTGTCGGCATGCTCGTCCTTAGTTGCTGGTGTTGTAGTCTAGGACTAGGACCTATTGGGATGGCAACTCCAAACTACCCCAGACCCTAAACCCTAAACCCTGGACTCCAAACCAAGGAAGCTTTGACGTTTGATCTCATGGCACCACTGTAGAGGATGGATGTGGCAAGAGGGCTTGAAAGCAAAGGGTCCGCACCTCGAAAAGCCGGCACCCGAACCGTGAAACCCTCAAAGCCTTACAGTTCTCAAACATCTTTATCAGGCTTTGGGTTGCCTAAAGCGTAGCGTTTTTTTTGGAGATGTCGAGATCCTGAATCTTAAACCATGCAGCCTAAACCGTTTCGAGACGAGTTACAAGTCCAAAACATCTACCCGGCCCTCACTTCGAAATACCATATTCTGTTAGTTTCATTGCTCTCGGTGCGAGTGTTGGTGTTCTTGTATTGTTATGATTTGGTGCTGTTTTCCATTGCCACTCTGCGACAGGAATGTCCGTGAGGATAATGGGCGTGCCCTTCTGGAAACTGGGCTTCGGAGTGCCATATTTTCATACTTTTTTCTTAAAGGAACTCTTATGACGTAAGAGTTTACGCTTTTCTCTCCCTGGTTACTTAAAGCCCAGGAGATGTTGGAGCACCTGCGACTGAGGAGGGCAAATGCACCCAACACCCACATCACTGCACCTTTGCGATGCAAGACAGGCTTCTGTTGGTGTCTGGATTATTGGCAATAGTATCCCCGTGGAGTATGTATATATGTATATATATCTACACACTTACAAGTGTGTATGTACAGAATATATATATATATATATATATATACATATGTATGTATGTATGCATACTGAGTATATTGAGCTGCCCAGAAGCCAATTTTCTTCGTAAAGGCTCTTAAGCCCTAAACCCCAAAGCCCTAAACCCTAGAAGGCTAATAAGAACCCGTATAGCAACCCTATTCCGGCCCCTCTGCCAGCTGTTCAAATTTAGGACCGGGGCCTCATTGAGTGAGAACTTCCTTGGTTCTTATCAGCGTCGTTAGCGTTTGGGGAGATTTGTAATCTGGCGCCTCTGCCTTTGGGGAACTTAGGGTTTTCTTAAGTTCTTATGAAAACGGGAGAAGGTTTTGGTCCGAAGGATAGGGTCTGAGGTTCAGGGTTTCGGGTTTCGGATATAGAAGCCTGTTGTTTCTCAGGGTTCCTTGTTAATATACCCCGCGACACCATTCTGATTGCTAAGGCTCATGTGTTAGACATGAGCTTGTTGCAAAATATGGGTTTTAGGGCCAAGGGCTTGTTCAAAATCATGGTTATTTTCCAGGGTTGAGGTTCTGGATGTTATTCAAAATTATGTTCTGTTTGGGTCTGCGTTGCAAAGAGTCAGGCCATGGTACATTGCAAGGCACCAACACCACGATGTAGTTTTGTTTGGCACAGAATCCAGAGTAATTCCAATACAAGTAACTAGTATTTCCTGCCAGCTTAGTATAGGAGATGGAAAAGTTAGCACCACTCTCAGAGTTCCTGACTGCAAGCTATGTCATAGTCTAGGTCAAAACCCTATTTATCTTAATTGTTAATCCACTTGTAGTTCTTTTTCTTTCTTTCTTCGTGTCTCTGGGAAGTTGGGGAGTCGGTCTTCCTCCGGGTTTGGAACACGAGCGGGTCTGGGATTTCAGAGATTTGCACCTCAGGTGCGAGTCCTAGCGGCGGCGGACCATGACGGGATCTGCGCAGCACACATTCTGTCACAGCTGCTGGATATCCGGGACGCCTCTTGGCCCCGACTACTGTAGGAGCCTTAATAATTAGAATAGGGTTTTGGGGTATATGATACTATAGCTATAACAAGGAACCTTCAAAATAGTATAGGAAATTATGACGGCCTCTATATTACAGACTCAAGTTTCGGGGGAAGCCTGACTGCGGTCTTGTTACGACAGTCAGGTTGTACGGGCAGGGATCTAAAGAACATAGTTTGCTTCGCTTTCTATGGTACCGCAAAACGGCTGATGTGGTAATTAGCGGGAATTGTTTTTTGCAGGCCCTTCTGCCCCGGGTCCCCGTTTTTTTTTTTCCTAGGTCTGGTCCGGTCTGGGGGGCCTTGCTAGGTCTGGTCCCATGGTCCCTTCGTCCCCTGGTCCCCTGGTCCTTTGGTCCTCTGGTCCTGGTCCCCTGGTCCTTCGGCCCTCTGGTCCCCTGGTCCCTGGTCCCCTGGTCCCCTGGTCTCTCCTGGTCCTGTACCCCTAAACCCGCAAACCTGCAAGAACGCGTAGCCTTGATGACTTCCATTTACGATCTCTAGTGGCCAGCAGTACCAAGTTCGAAACTTTCCTGCAGGTTTGTGAAGCAGCCAGCCCATCTAGACGGAAGGGTCCAAAGAACCAGCTAGGTAGGATGGAAGCCGAAAGTTGGAACACGTCCACAGGAGCATATTGGCTCAAACCACAGGTTCCAACTTTAATCAGGGAGGCTAAAGCATGGTCAGAAACCCGTCTGTCTGTCTGTAACAAACAACAAACAACTAACAACAAACAACTAAATAATTAACACAACTAACAAGAAACAACTAACGACAAACAACTCACAAGAAACAAGAAAGAACAAACAACAAACAATAAACAACAAACGCGAAACAAGGAACAATAAGCAGGAAACAACTAACAATTAACAAGAAACAACTAACAACTAACAACTCACAGATAACAACCAACAACTGACAACTAACTGCTAACACCAACAACTAACAACTAGCGGCGAACAACTAACAAGTAACAACTAGCAACTAGCAACTAACAACTAAACAACTAACACAACTAGCAACTAACACAACTAGCAACAAGCAACAAGCAACACACAACAAACAACAACGACACCATCACCACCACCAACAACAACAACAGCAACAACAACAACAACAAGACCAACAACAACCCAACGACAACAACGACAACAACAACAAGAAGAACACCACCAACAACAAGAACAACAACAATAACAGCAGCAACAACAACAACAACAGCGACAACAACAACAACAACAACACGTCTGTCTGACAGCAAGAACAAGAACAACAACAACAGCAGCAGCAACAGCCACAACCGCAACCACCACGACAACCACAACAACAACAGCAACAACAAGAACACCAGCAACAGCAACAACAACAATAACAACTACCGCGACGGCAACGACGAGGACGAGGACGAGGACGACGACGACGATGACGAGGATGTCGACAACGACACCAAGAAACAACGACACAAGACAGAAGATTTGAAATTGTAATCCCGCAATATTCACACGCGAAACGCGACCCTGCAAATTGTAGTGCTCCAATCGCTTCATGCAAGACACAAGCAAAACCAGACCCTGCGAATGCTAGTTCCCCATTAGCTTGATGGAAAACACAAACAATAAAAGACTCTGCAAATTGTAGTTCCCCAATAGCTTGATGCAAAACACAAACAAAGCCGACCCCGCAAATTGTAGTTCCCCATTAGCTTGATGCAAACACAAGCAGAAGAACACACCGCAAATTGTAGTTCCCAAATAGCTTCATGCAAAACACAAGCAGAAGAACACACCGCAAATTGTAGTTCCCGAATAGCTTGAAGCAGAACACAAGCAGAAGAAGACCCTGCGAATTGTAGTTCCCCAATAGCTTGATGCAAAACATGAGCAACACCGATCCCTGCAAATGCGAACTCCCCAATAGCTTCATGCAGAACACAAAGAAAACCGAACCCTGTTCCGCCCTTCTGCCCCAATCCTTCCTTATCAACGGGGGGACACATGGTTGTTGCGAATGCACAACCCTAAACCCTAAACCCAAGGTCAAGCATACTTTGCAGCCGGTGTGGGAGAACTCGGACATCGCTCAGCACATCAAGCACGTGGAGAACGACACAGAGGCCGTCACACCGAAGGTTTAGGGTGTGTGTGTGTGGGTTTAGGGGTTTAGGGGTTTAGGCGTTTAGGGATTTAGGGTTCAGGGTTTAGGGTTTAGGGTTCAGGGCAGCCGGGTTCATTTCTTGAATCTCTGGTTTTCGGACACCATTTCGAGCATGCAATGTAACATGGCTTTCGGTCTGAGGTGATTTTTCATAGCTTGTGGTTTAAGTAGCCGCAGCAGCACGAATGGCACTACTCCTCCTCCTCACATCGACTGTGCACAACTAGTATCATTTCGTAATGGCAGTAGTAGTAGTAGTAGTAGTAGTTGTAGTAGTAGCGGTAGTAGCAGTAGTAGTAGTCGTCGTCGTAGTTGTAGTAGTAGGAGTCGTAGTAGAAGTAGACGAGGAAGTAGAAGCAGTAGGCAAAGTCGTGGTCGTTGTCGTCGTTGTAGCGGTAGCAGTAGCACCCAAATCCTAAGCCCTTAAACCCTAACCCCTCAAAAAAAGACCCTGAACCGACGAGACCCGAACAGGTGCTCTCCATGGTGCTGCTGAATTGCGGGGCGAGCACCGACCTTGAGAAGCTCGTGTCAGAGAGCAAGGTGCTCCGATCGGGTGGAGACTTAGGTTCCTTTTAAAGGGGTCCATAAGGGCTACTCAAAGGAAATGGTACGTGCTTAATTTAGGGGCCGTAGTGCTGTATGCTATTTTTGGGGTTCCTTATTATGATTATAGTATAATGGGCCCCGAAACCCTATTCGCATGATTAAGGCCCTTATATTAGAGGTCTGAGTCATGAGTAGAGATCTCCCGGTACGGTGCCCGTAGTGTGACACTATTCCCAAAAGCCTTACGCCGTTTTTGAGGTCCAAGTGTCTGCAGCTTGCAAACATTTAAGAAGATACAAGCATGTTTGAATCAAGGTTGCTGTCATGCCTACGGTAAATCCAAAAGGCCCTTGCTCGTGCATGAGCTTGCCATCACATGATGATGGTGGTGGTGATGATGATGCAGGTGCTGGTCAAGTTCATGGTGAAGCTGCTTATAATGTTTTGTACCATCATTTTGAAGGGAATGAATAGATAACATCACGCGCCATTGTCCATTGTCATGCGTTCTAATGTTGCCTTACGAGTATGGCGCCTTGTGTGAATTTTCTTCAACAGGCCGCAGAGGACTTCCGCTGCTTCGTGATCGATGCTCACCGTCCAATTGCGTGGGCCGGGCTGCGATTAGTAGAGTCCCAGGGTAAAAGGAGGGACCCTTAATAAGGACCCCTAGGTATATACCCTTAATATAGCTACTATATACCCATTATATAGCCCATTATAGGGTAGGGGTCCCCATTAAGGGTCCCTCCTTTTCCCCTTGGATAGAGTTTTGGCGAGAGCTCAGGAAACCTACCCTGAGGGCGAAACAGGTAGTAATAACATCTTTGCACTTCCTAATACCTTTGTAGTATGATACACCAAAAGGATTTGTCACGGCCATATACACACTGGAGAACTGCCATGTTTTCGCCATCCGAGTTACTATGCTGCTTGATTTAGCCTATACCCCGGGGGGTGAGGATCATCTTCGCAGGACATGATGTCCCCTAAACCTTAACCCTTCAGCAAACCCTAAACCCTAAGCTTTAAAATGCAAAGCCTAAGCCCTGAACATTTTCCGGGAAGAGTTCTTCCGACTTGATGTACCATCACACTTCTCGGCAAGTGTTCTCCTCCCTTCGTGTTCCTTCCACCTCGACCTTTCAAGCCTGAGCTTCTTCGTGGCCCACACCTCTATCTATCTATCTATCTGTCTATCTGTATCTGTATACAGTATGATACCCAGATATTGCAATACAATATATGATACTATACTACACATTACTGTACCAGACTGTACGAAATTTTGAAATGATGTAGTGAATGACCAGAAATCGTACTCCTTAGGATTCCCTGTTGCAAACTTCGTACCAGATACCCCCAACTATCACCAAAGCACTATTGTAACAATAAAAGCCACCGAAAAACAGCGAAATTTTACAGTTGACGAGAGACTAGCCAGGGTAGGAACAACAATAATCAGATGCCCCTTTTCTTGTTGGGTACATTCCTTGAAGCCTGGAGAGAGAGAGAGAGAGAGAGAGAGAGAGAGAGAGAGAGAGAGAGAGAGAGAGAGTTCCAGTCACAAGGCGATCGAACCTGTCCAAGCACAACAGCCGCATCATCGTCCTGGACGATGACCCCATTGCCGAAGCGAGAGGCTCTTAGTAGGGTTTAGGGTTTAGCATTTCCGAAAGAGAAATAGAAGGCCGACCATAAGACCTGAGCGTAGATTCTGGGATCGCGCTTAAATGTGGCTGTGCTGCACAGTGTGCGAAACTGCGGGCTGGAAGCTGCACGCAGGATGCATGGGGCTGCAGCTGTTTTTTTTATGCGCAGGGCTGAGCTTGTGACGTTTTAAATTATCTCCCTGCCAAGATGTCAGAGGGGCATGTGGTGTTCGTCATGATGCCGTCAACGGGCCACGTGAATCCTTCCTTGCCAATTGTGGTCGAGCTCAAATCCCGTGGAGTGATGGTGACTTACTACGTCCATGAACAGTTTCGCGAGGTTGTGGAAGCCACCGGTGCCAACTGGCGTCAAATGCAAAGGCCCCATGACTTGACTGACGAGCAAGCAACGAAGTACTTACATGGTCTCGAGAAGACTGCTTGCCTCTTCCCAGCTAGCGCAGTGCCTGTGGCAGCTGCAATTCTCCCAAGTTTGCTTACTGACATGGAAAGTCTGCACCCGAGACCGTCGCTGATTTTGTATGACCCGCTCTTGCCACAGGGCCTCGTTGTTGCCAAGCAGTTGCACATACCGTCAGTTAGCCTGCTGACCTTCACTGGCCCTGGTGTGGTAAGCTCTCAAGCATCTTTAGAGACTAATCCAGTGGTCCAAAGAGCAGCGCAAGAAATCAAGGAGGTGTGCGGCATCGACATCTTTGCGCATGGCACCATCGGCGAATTCTATTCCATGGATAGAAACACGGTCGCGACGCTCGAGCGCTTATTTGCGCCTCCCTCCTCAAGCTTTCAAACGGAGCGCCTGGCGAAGGTGCCCTTTCGATGCTGGGTTGTGCTTTGGGATAATTTTAACTCCCCTTATTTCCTTCTAAAGGGACCTACTCATAGATAATTTTCCAAGGGTTTAAAGCACAACCAGAAAGGATGTGTCGGCCCATTGATCGCTTCGGAGGAATCAAGGATTTCACATGCCTGGGCTTCGGCAGAGCAGCTGGACAAGAAGCTGCCTTGGAAGATTATTGATGAAGCCCGGCAAGGGTCGAAAAAAGTCATCTATGTCTCCATGGGTAGCGTGGCAACCTCGTCATTCTGGGCACGAAAGTTTGGCCCGACTGCGGAAAGCAATGGTCTGCAGGCTTTCAGTGGCAAGGAGTTTCTCCAGTTCGTGCTCAAGGCGGCATTCGAGGCGTTCGGGCATGAGGAGGATATCCTGGTTGTGGCAGCTATCGGGCCCCAACTCGATGCACTCGAGGGTCTCCCTCCCGCTCCTGAGAACTTCATTCTCCAAGAAGTTGTGCCGCAGCTGCAGCTGCTTCAAAAGTCTGATGTCTTCATTACGCATGGGGGAGCCAATAGCCTCCACGAGGCGATAGCTTTGGCCGTGCCTTTGGTGATTGTGCCAATGTTCCACGACCAGCCTTTCAATGCCGATGCTTTGGTGGACACCGGCGCGGCCGTGTCCTTCAAATTCCCCAGTGAGACCTTGTCGCCCACGGCTCTCCGATCTGCCGTGCGGCAGATGCTGGAGCCTGAGAGCTCCTTCCGGCTTGCAGCCGGCGAGCTGAGCCAGCAGATGGCTCGGAGTGGTGGGATTGCAAGAGCAGTTGACTTCATCTTGTTTGGAGATGCGGCTGATGTGCACGGCTAAATTTGCAGAGGCCCGAGGCTTGCTTGGGCCTTCAGCGCCAATCTCAAGTGGTGGATCTGCTTTGCCGGAGAAACATTCTGAGCTGAGATGGCGCTACCACTGCCACTACCACTGCTGCTACCGCTACTTGTCACTACCACCACCACTGCCTGTCACGGTTTGTGTTAATCTCTTTCGAGCGGCACCCTCCGACAGTGCGGCCTTGCAGCGGTGTTGCCGAGAGATGCGTACGACCAAAACGCTATTCTAGTCATTCTACTTGCCTCGAACAGTCCTACCATAAACTAAGGTATATCCGTAATTACGGGATATTGCAGTCTCTGGGAGCGACCCCGAGTAATCCTTATGCGAAAGAGCCCTCGAAGGAAAGACTCTCCTCTGGGATTTCGGAGCCCTGGAAGCTTAAAGTTATGGTCGTAGTCATCACGGTAGCAGGGTTTAGGGTTTAGTCGTGTTTAAACACCAAAAACCGTAAATCCACTTTGTCACGGTTTATTTCCATGTCTCTCCTGCTCCATCTTCGTATATTGCCACCTCGGCAGCAACCAAACAAGGCATGTCAACATGTTTTAGCGGAGTGGCAGGAACAAGCCTACATGACGACAGCAGTGTCACTCCCAGCGGAAGCATGGCATCAGCACGAAGGGCCAGGTGTACATGAATGGCACGCAGAGCAGCACCAGTAAGGTAAAAGCCAGAAAGTTGGAATATCATTATTCTAACCCTTCTATGGTAAATTATAGGGTATCCTACCCTGAAACCATATTCCAACTTTCTGGAGTTCCCTGTAATAGTTGGAAGGAATGAGCCAGTGGAACGAAGCAACAAGAGGCGAGCGCCCGCCTGTCGACGAGCTGGACGAGGACGACGACGCCCATGAGCTGGACGAAGACAGCCTTCGCGGCTGCTTTAGACCTAATGCCCAAAACCCACGGCTTGCAAGAAACTGGCTCCGAGCGGTTCCTGCAAGTAGGTGCGGGGCCAGTGTCTTGTCACAGAGTGTGGTATGTCTGTGAGTTCGGGAGTGCTCCAACTGAGGTGATGAGGACAAAGAGAACGAGGGATCCTCCAACCAGACAGCGAGGGCCTCAATAATTCGGAGTAGGGTTTCGCAATCATCATATCGGAGTTTTCGAAAATTGGGGTGCCTTATCTAGGGCTCCTTATAATAAGGATCCTACTATTTAGGGTACTCTAGTAGGGTCCGCTATTTTCAGAAACTCCCATACAGGTTTGATGAGGGGATATTGCTCGGCTTGGATTCGAGAAGTCGGATCCTGTTCTGCTCTAAGCGAAAACTTCCGTGAGAAGAGCCCGAAACCCTTAAACCCTGACCCTAAAACCCTAAACCCTAAACCCTAAAACCCCAAACCCCTAGACCCTAAGACCCTAAACCCAAAGCCCTAAAACCCTATAAACCTTAAATCCCTAGAAACCCTAAACCGTCATACCCAAAGCCCTAAAGCCAGCGGCGCCTCAGTCCTCTCTGGAATCGTCCGAGCGCAAGCGGAGCAGACGCGAGGCAAAGGAGGACTGCTACAGCTGTAGGAAGAAATACAGTAATAGCTCCTCCTACCGCTGCTATTACTCCTACTCCTACCCCTACTCGTGCTCCTGCTCCCAACTCACTCCTACTTCTCTTACTGTTTTTTTTCTCCTACTACTCCTACTACTCTTACTACTCTTACTACTCTTACTACTCTTACTACTCTTACTACTCTTACTACTCCTACTATACTCCTACTACTCCTACTATTTCTACTACTCCTGCTGTACTCCTGCTGTGCTCCTATTACACTCCTACTATACTCCTACTATACTCCTACTACTCTTACTACTCCTACTACTGCTACTACTCCTGCTACTCCTACTACTGCTACTACTCCTACTATTTCTACTCGTCCTACTACTCCTACTACTCCCACTACTCCCACTTCTCCTACTACTCCTAATACTGCTTACTGCCGAGAGTACTTCTACCGTTCTACACGACGACAGCGATAACGAAGCCTAAACCTTCAATGCTTTACCGCCCGAAATCTCATATAGAGGTCGGCTCACTTAGTATTGCTATCCACTGTAGACCCTATATGGTCTAGGTTCCTGAGCAGTACCCTTTTGCCTTTTTTATTTCTATTTTGCGGTCCCCTTATCAAAAATCGAATATTGAAGAGTAGATCAAAAAGGGTACCCTTATTGTAAAGGGGCTACATACTCAGGAACTTCGTAGTTGTACGACCGTATTCCCAAAGCCCTAGCGAGGACAAGCGCCGCCTGAAGCGTCAGCGTATTACAGAGCGGCTCGGTGTTCCTCTGGGGTTGTTTAGGGCTTGGGGTTTTGGGTTTTACCCCAGCCGTAAACTGTAAGTTTTTAAGTCTCAAAGCCGAATGGGGGGAGGTGCAGGACTGGTTCAGTCAGAATACTTACGTTCACAATCACAGCCATACTCACAGAACCTATCATGGCCTTTTTACGTCCCCAACACGAATGCGCCGACCAAAACATTCCAAACCGCATCCAGATTCTCTAAACCCGACATGTCGAACCCGAAAAAATGCAAACATGCCGGCAACGTCTTGCGCAATGGGCTTGGCTTTTGGCTCTCGGATTTCGGGAATTGGTTTTGAATGGAAAAGGTTACATCACATACCCCTAAACCCTGAACCGCAACCGAAACCCAGAACCGAGTTTTTAGAACTATCTAGTCGAAACGCAAATGTTCCAAATCCCCATCGTCTAAAGCAGCGCGCTGACGTAGAAGCTTGCTAGTTTTGCTTCTAATAGTCATAGCAACAGTCATCAACGCTCATTGTAATACTCACCAGATGTCTGTATGTATGTACGTGCGCACGTACGTACATAAGTACGCAATTAGGTACCTATGCTAGTATGTATGTACTGCAGGGTTCGCAGTTCGAACCATTTTAGCAGCACTGCTTTGTCCAAGGTTTCTGGGACTCTTGGGCTTAGGGTTTGGCTTAAGTTCGTGGCTTTTGAGACTTGCGGAGTCAGGTACTACATGATGTCCTACCATGCCATGCCGCGGCATGGCTGCATATTACACTGCCGGGCATTTTGCTGACTTGCCGAAGCGGATGAGTTCTGAAGGTTCGAGGTACACACCCCAAGTACCCAGAGACTCCAATATCCCTTAATTCAGGAATGTACCTTAAATTATACTAGGACCCTTAATATGATTTAAGGAATATTCCTTAATTAAGGGATATACCTTAAATTATAGTAGGATCCTTAATATGATTTAATGAGTATTCCTCAATTAAGGGATATTGGAGTCTCTGGGTACCTATTGCCAGGAGCAAGCTGCACCTTCGATCCCAGCCTTCTCCGACGGTTTGTTAGAGACACAAGCCGCAACCCAGAGCCCCCAAAACCCCTTAATTAAGGAATATACCTTAAATATATCATATAAGGGACCCTATTATAATTTAAGGTATATTCCTTAATTAAGGAATAGACCTTAGATAAATCATATAAGGGACCCTATTATAATTTAAGGTATATTCCTTAATTAAGGAATATACCTTAAATAAATCATATAAGGGACCCTATTATAATTTAAGGTATATTATTTAATTAAGGGGTTTTGGAGGCTTAGGGAAGAGCGCGTCGTGGCACTGGCTGAGACTTGGGGCTTGGGCTCTTCGCGTGCGGGGTTTAACAGGGTACCTACCTTACTCTCCCAAGGGGTATGAGTTGGGGGGGGTACCTGCTACCTACGACCGTACATGTCGTGCTTTTGAGTCTAGCAGTCCTACAGTCAGCTGTCAAGCATCGCTAGATCTACTTGGTTTGATGCCGTGCCAGTCGGAATTGCTGTATGAAGCCACCTGAACCTGAAAGCTTAAACAAGCATCTGGCCGGCAGGTTCGGCAGGGACCTCAAGGGTACATGAGCGGTTTAGGATTCGGGGGGTTTTATGCTTAAGTTTGGGGGTTCAGAGTTTAGGGTTTGCGGACTAGGGATCAGGTAACGAGTATTCCTGAAGTAAGAGAATTTCTTCAAACCCTGAACCCCGAAACCCCTAAACCCCTAAACCTGAGGCCCCTGCACCCCAACCCCCCCAGCCTACACCCTGCATCCTAAGCCGTAAGCCCTGAAACCCCTCAATTCCCAAACCCCAAAACCGACCGTAAACCCCCTGCTAAACACTTAAACACCCTACCCTACCCCACCCCTGCACCCTAAGACCAAAAGCCCTGAGCCCCTAAACCCCACTATCATTTGAGGAGTCTTCTGATTGGCTGCAAACTCAACTTTTCAACTTTTGGGGTTCTTATAAGGTAGTGGATTCTGAAAGTTTCAACTTTGGTTTCCTTGGATTTTGGGCCAGTGAGTCTTCCTTAGCTCCCTGGCAATTAGTAGGGAACGGGGGATCTGATCCCTGTGAGCGTCCCTCAAGGTTCCTTTTAGTAATAATTACCTGTACTATCTTGGGGGTTCGTTATTGTAATTATAGTATAATGGGACCCGAATCCTTATTTTAAGTAATAAGGCCCCTACATGAAGCCACTCCCCCATTCCCTACACCCTAAACATTAAGGAAAGTCCCTTTTGGTAATCCCTATCGAACCCCTTATAGATCCCTTTGAGGAACCCCTAGAAGTAGTGTGGCGCATGGCGAAGCTTTCGACAGCTCAGGGCCTCAATGTCCATGTTCCACATGGCGAAGCAAGCAAAGGGTCAGCAGGTGCGGGGTTTGGGTTTAGGGTTTAGGGTTTAGGGGATAAGGGACGTATCGCGGTTTAGGAATGGTTTAGGATTTTAGGGGTGTAGGATTTAGCGGTTAGGGTTTAGGGGTTTAGGATTCCTTTCGGGGGTGGGCCATGTGGTAGTTCCTAAACGGCAGGGCTCAAGCCTGCCCCTTCAATTCCTGCACTCAGCACCGCTCTGGTTTTTGCAAGAAAATATTAATGTCCCTGTTATTCGTGATAGTAGACCCAGAGCTCTGTCTCTCTCTCTCTGGGTTCTGCCCTTGCTTGTACCGATTTCGAAACAGTCATGATGGCATGGGCCCCCAAAACGAAGCAGAGAAGCTTGACATTCCACTTCTTGTTTGTCTAAAGAGCGTGGAGAGATGAGGGCCGAGGGCAAGGATCCTAAAGCTCCACGAGAGAAGGATAGCCGGTGAGGGTGGCAACAGGAGCCGCAAAATGGGCTCGTTTCCCGAGGAAGAAGCTTTTTTTCTTCTCAAACCTGCCGAACGCGTACTGTAAATTATGTGCCCGAAACCCCCCATCGCATGGCGCAGAACTTGCACAATGTGCTCTGGCTCGCAGCTGTGGGGCCTCCTGTCTTGCAAAAGTTCCGAGAGGGCAAAGATTGCACCAACGTCACTCCTGCGCCACCTCCAGCAGCATCAGCCGCACCACCACCACCACCGCCACCACCACCACCACCACCACCATCATTACCATCACCATTACCGTCGCCACCCTGTCCTCGTGACAGTCACCAGCGCTATCGTGATCGTTACCATCACCCTCAGAATCATCAGCATTATCAGCATCCTTGTCGTGTGTACCAGCTCTCAGCTGGAAGCTAACTTCAGTATTATAGGTGCCGTAATACTTGGAACAAGGTCATGGAGTATATATTGTGCTAGAACTATACAAGGAACCCAACGACACAGTCCTGGTAATGATTCAGGCTTCAACAACACCAGTAGTAAAGGCAGCGATATCGGTCAGGCGTTTCCTGTATTTTTCAATCGATCAATGCTCTCAATAACAGCAGGGAACCCAGACGGCTGTACTTTTGGTTTGCAACTTGGAACCCCCTAAAGCCCATGCACTAAGCCCTAAACCAAGCCACCAACCCATCTGACGACCAAACTCTCACCTGAACCCTAAGACCAAACATGCCTAAACCCTCCACCCCAAAAAGCTTGAAACCTTGAACCATAAATCCTAAACCCTAAAAGCCTAAAGCGTAAACCCTACACCCCCGAATCCGTAATGCCCTCTTATGAACCCCCAAACCCTGAACCCTAAACCTCTAAAAGCCTTGAAGCAAGTGAGGCTTCTGGGCTATGTGGAGCTTGGCCTAATGGGTGAGGAGCAGCACCTCGCCTGGTTCATGGAGGGGTTTAGGGTTTAGGGTTCCCGAAGCCCCCAAAATACCCCAAACCCCAATGGAGGGGTTCAGGGGTTTGTGCCTTGAGGAGGTTTTGGGTTTAGCGTTACGTGGTTCTAGGGTTCGGAAGCAGGTGCCTCGAAGGGAAGCGCCACCCTAACTTACACTGATTTTTGCGCTTTTGGGGCTTAAGATCAAGATTTTGCTCTCAGCTCCCTAAACCCTAAACCCTATTTAATGCCATGGCTCAAGGCTCAAGGCCTCCTTTTCCTTTTCTCTCCGAAGGTTGACACTGACCGACGTAGGTCCGACCGAGCCTTATACCCTGATTTCGGGCTCCTGTGACGTATTTAAAGCTGCTCAGGTCTCCTTTAAAAGCTAGGTATGTCGCAGTCCTTGAAAGTTACCGAGTTGTAGGGGAGTTTGTATCTCAACTCGCTTTCAGTGGACCCGTGTTGAAGATTAGTGCTATAGGAACCTTGAAAACTGGAACAGGATTTTGGGGTATGCAATAGGACAACCTATAGTAAGGAACCGTTCAGGTTTCCAAATTAGAATCGTTTACCAGCCATTGGCTTCTTCAAAGGCATCCTTATTGCAAGGATGGTCTTCAAGGTTCCCTGTAGGATCCACCGGCTTTCTGCTTCTATGCGGTTTAGATATTAGGATTTTGGGGCCTACATGCGGAGACAGAGCCGCTCGTTTCTTCGAGCGTGAGAGATGGTGAGGGCCGCTAGAAACTTCTGCTTTTAGAAAGCTGCAAACCTTTTTTTTTTGGTTTGCCGGGTTCCAGGAGCCAGAAGCCGGGAGCAATCAAACAAGCCCTGAACCTTTCTCTTGCCTAGGTACAACAAGCTGGTGTGGCAGCAGTTGAAGGAGGCAGGAAAAACACTCATAGTGTACGGGCCTGGCTAATTTAGAGTACTTCTGATTGAGCCCTCTGCATCAGAGAATCTAACGTCAAAGCCTCGAGAATCCAAAGGTTCGATTACCACCGGTCTGCTTCCAAGGCATCGAGAAACCCTAAACTCTGAACCAAAACCCCTGAACCCCGACCCCTCTACCACTCCGCAGTTGGAAAAGGACATGCAAAAGAACAACACACACATAAACCCTTGAACCTAAACCTTAATCCCTAATCCCTAAACCCTAAACCCTGATCCCTAAACCTGGTCCCGAAAACCCCAAGGATGTCCCTAGGTTTCGGAAGTCTCACGGCTTCATGATCCTTTTGGGAACTTTCCTAATGTAGGAACCTGAGTAAGAAACCCTGGCCCTATAACACCCAATATATTAGGATTCATATAAAGAGCCCGAAGAAAGGCACAAGGTTTCTTAATGAGGTTCCTATACTAGGAGTGTCTATAGAGGAGAGTGTGTAGCCCTTCAAGGAACCTTTGAAAGGGTTTCGGGTTTCGGGTTTACACCAAACCCTGCTGTAGACCCTGCAGAAGCCTAGCACTAACCTCTTTGGGATTGTGGGTTTAGTTTAGGGTTTAGGGCCCTGAAGCCCTAAACCCAAACTCTAGACTTCAAAACTCTGAATATCCGACCACAGGATCGGAACTGCAGACGACGCCACCGCCCAAAAGTGTAGACTCAACTCCCTGAGGAACTCTTAAACCTACACTCCCAACCAACCCGCGTGTCGGGTTCATGGGCTTCTTCAGGTTTTCAGGGATTTAGGGTTTAGGGTTTAGGGGTTTAGGGGTTTAGGGGTTTAGGGTTTAGGGTTGGTAGGGTCCAGGTCTCTGTTGGTTTTTGGAGTTTTTCAGGGTTGAGACTCAGACCCAGAACCGTAGATCTCGAAACCCCCAGTCCGCACCAGGGTGGTTGTCAAAATTATGGTACCTTTTTGGGTACCCTAAATATCAGGTGCCGTATGTACTATAATATGGACCCAAAAAGGGACCCTAATTTTGACAACCACTCAACAAGGCCTTGGATTCTGTCGACGACAGCTTCAACTCGACAGGCAGTCTACGCTCCACGCAGGGAGATAGCAACTTGGATGGCAACACTTTAACACGAGTCTGAACCCTAAACCTTGAGCCTTAAACCCAAAACCCTAGACTGTTCAAGACCCTAAACCGTTATTGGTCCCCTTTTGGGTGTCGTCGTCGGCCATGCCATCCTGCCAGTTGCCGTGGAGGGTTCAGGGCTAAGGGTTTCGGCTTTGGTGTGCATTGTTTGGCTTTGGGGTTTAGGCTTCAGGGTTTTGGGATTTGGGATTAAGGGTTTGGGGGTCAGGGTTAGGGTTTCGGGCTGCTGCTCATGCTGATCGTGCTGGTGGGGAGTTGTTCTAATCATCGTCGTTCTCCCACGCCCGTTGTCGCTGCATTTAGAAGCTCGTCTGTTGTTTTTTTCTTGTATTGGAGCTCTTGCTTGCATCTTCGACTAAATAAACCCTAACAACTTGGAGATTACAGCTCTGAACCCTAAACCCTACACTTGACTAAACCCTAAGAACTTAGAGATTATAGCTCAGCGTCTGATCCGCCGAGGTGCCCTGTCCGATGATGAGGCTTGCTGCCTACCTCGTTGTGTGCGGTTTATGCTGGCTTGTTATGGGAGTTTCCGAAAATAGGGACCCTAATCTAGTCCCCTAAATACTAGAATCCTTGTTACAAGAACCCCGAAAATAAGTTGCCCCTCATCTTCGGAAACTCCCTTATAGTTCCGTCATCTCTGCACGGTGTTAGCACACCGAAACTGGAAAGCATGATGCCAGAGCATTCGTGACTTCGCCTTATGCCCCTCCTGCTTTCAATCGCAGTGTTCCGATCGGACTGCAGCACAATCCCTTCCCACGAATTTTCCAGCTGCGTCATTCCAGCATAGTTTTTCCTACAATTGCCGCAGGCTTCCACGTCGACAGTGTATTTCCAGTGCTTCAAACCTTTAAGCCCAGCAAGTCGTTTCTACGTCTGAACGTTACCAGTATCAGTTGCAATTGCAGCCCCTGAAGCCTTAAACCCGGCCTCACGACCGAAACAGAGGAGAGTCAGCTCCCTTCAACCCAAAAACTTAGATCCCGAAACACTGAAGCCCGAAACCCTAGTTGGAGGGGCAGGGGACTTAGTAAGTAGGCTATACGTAGGGTTTTCCTTGGGGTAACTCCATTTAGGGTACTTATAACTCTACTTATAACCTACTTACTAAGTCCCCTGCCCTTCCAAGTAAGCCCTAAACCCTTCAACCAAAAGCCCTAAAGTAAAAGCCAGAAAGTTGGAATATGATTATCCTAAACCCTTTATGGTAAATTATAAGGTATCCTACCCTGAAACCATATTCCAACTTTCTGGAGTTCCCTTTAGATCCCCAAGCAATGAAGGCCGAACTCCTGAAGCTCTGAAGTCGCCCAGCGTCAGAGAACCCCTTGTAGGAAGTGCCGGGCATCCCTACCCAAAGCTAGGTAGGGCTTTGGGACATTTTAAATTTCCCCTTATTGGGCTTAAGAGGATCTTGTTTACTAATAGTTTTCAAAGGCTCTAAAAGCCCCACCTAGAAAGCCTCCAAAACCCCTTAATTAAGGAATATACCTTAAATCATATAAGGGATCCTATGATAATTTAAGGTATATTCCTTAATTAAGGGGGTTTTGGAGGCTTTGGGTACACCCAAAGGTTTTGGGGTCCCGGGGTTCAGGGTTTCAGCGCTCACACCCGGACAAGCCAGGCGAGGTTTAGGGTTTAGGGTTTAGGGTTTAGGGTTTAGGGTCCGAGGTCGGTTGTGGTGAAACACAAGCATATCGAGGATGGAGGGAATCGGACGTCTTTGAAGGAAACGCTTCTGAGGAGCATTCACTAGGGTTAGAGTCGTATCTAGGTATCTAAGGGGTTAGGGGTGTAGGGTTTCGGGGGTGTTTCGTGAACCCTAAAGCTCGGATACGCCAGGAGCAGGATTTCATCCGGCCGCGGGCCCCGCCCAAGGCGGGGTGTCGCAGAACAGCCCAGATCTTCCAAAAGCTCTAAATTAAGGAAGGGTCTAGGGCTCAGGGTTTGGGGTTTAGGCGGTTTAGAGTTCAGGGTTTAGGGTTAGGGTTTAGGGACACCGATATACCTTAAATCGTATTTGGGATCCTGCTATAAGTTAAAGTCTAAAGTATATTCCTTAAGCATGATTTAAGGTCCATTCCTTGAGCAAGGGAATCTCGAAGATCTAGGAATATACCTTCAGGTATAAAAGTAGACCTGGTCGAAATTGAAGTATATCCCGGAATTAAGCGGTCTTGGATTCTTTGATTCAGGGGTTTAGTTTGCGGAACTTTCGGCAAAGCTTTTGTTGTACGGTTGTTGCGTTATGTTTGCATCGCTCTGGGACCTTGTGAAGCTGCGAAAACCCGTTATTCGAGCATTCACTTGCAAATGTACGTCATGGGCACACTTGCAATACCAACAGTACTAACAATACTGGTCATAAGAGTTGTTTCGAGCCTTAAGCACCCATGGTGACACTAATTATCGTAGTGGCAGTGTGGCAGTGGCAGTGGTATTGGTGGGAGTAGTCGCCGGCTGCACAGTCGTCGTTGAGACGTAGCCGTAGCCGCAGCGTCAGCAGCATCAGCATCAGCATCAGCATCAGCATCAGCATCAGCATCAGCATCAGCATGGCATTGGCACCACTATCAGCAGGAGCAGGAGCCGGAGCGGGAGCGGGAGCCGGAGCAAAGCAGGAGCAGCAGTAGTCGTAGGACTCGTCGTAGCGGTAGCAGCAGCAGTAGCGGTAGCGGTCGGGGTCGTTGTGGTGGTGGTGGTGGTGATGGTGGTGGTGGTGGCAATCATAGTAGTTATTATTATTTATTGTTATTATTATTAGTGGTAGTCGTAGTAGTATTAGTATTAGTAGTAGTAGTAGTAGTAGCAGCAGCAGCAGCAGTTGTAGTGGTAGTAGTAGGAGCAGCAGCAGCAGCAGCAGCAGCAGCAGCAGCAGCAGCAGCAGCAGCAGCAGCAGCAGCAGCAGCTTGATATCGGAACAGCCGTCGGCCATAGCCATGAACCCACAACCCTGCATACTCGTGTTTTTGGCGAGTTGCTGCTCCAGGAGAAGAAGTTGCGCTTCGACAACGATCTAAGGCAAGGACAGGGTTTAGGGTTTCAGGGGTTAGGTTGCTCTTCAGGCTGGGTTCTGATGATTATGGACCTGACTTGCCTTTCGGATTGTCATACTGATGGTGATGATGACGACGATGGCTGATGGTGATGATGATGATGTGGCAGCAGCAGCGTCACCGTCATAGCCCTATTGAAGGCCCTATTGTTCTGCACTTGGAAACGATTTCTTTATCTTCTTTGTGCGCTTCCTTCCTTAGCAAGGTCCTGAAACCAAGGCCGCCGTACCCTGAAATCCTGAACCCTATTTACCTCTCTTCTGAGCCCAAAGCCATAAAACCTCAACGTTGATGAGGCTGACGCTCTATAAGCATTGGAGTCTCGAAGAGTCCATGCTGCACAGCCGCTCGGTTTAGGCTTACAATTTTCTGCCTTCCAAGTCCAGGCGTTTGAGGGTTTGGGCTGATTTTGGCGCGTATAGGGTCTATAACCAGAGAGCCCAATACCCCTTAATTAAGGAATATTCCTTAGATTATAGTAGGATCCCTAATATGATCTATGGAATATTCCTAAATTAAGGGATGTTGGAGTCTCTGGGTATATCCCATCCGAACTGGAAGTCACAAGTTACGCAGAAGGGAAGCCTCTCGCGCTCAGTTGCCCTAAGCTGTTTAATTCTTTCTGTTGAGGGTTTAGGGTTTCTTTCGTCCCATGCAACTTGTCAAGGATTCGGCTTGCTGGTTTGGTTCCGATTCATGGGGTTTTAAGAGACATTTGGGTTCTACATATTGGGTCCCGTCTGTTATTAAAAGGCTCAAATAGGGTTCAGGGATGGTGTCATATCGTCACGTATCCCAAAAGCCACTGGTATTTATCAAGCTCCCGTAAGTCTCCTATATGACAGCGTTCGGGGTCTCAGTGGAGAAGAAGGGTAGGAATCTGTTTCAGCAAGCCAGCTGAAGCAAAGTTTCGAGTGTTTTTTTTCTGATGTGCAAGCTTTCAACTTTCAATCAAACTGCAGAAGACGAAGAAGATGACGAGCGACAGTAAGAAGTAGTCTCGCCGCGATTTTGAGCAGAGCCCGGATCAGTAACTAGACTCACCGCCTCCATGCTTCTTCAATCCTTGACAGGGTTGAGGGGAGCCAGCCGTACATCTCAACACCGAACCCTGAACCCTGAACCCTGCCTACTCCCAGAGCCTAACGACCACGAAGCCCTGACACCCTGAACACCTGCAGACCCCTTTAGCACCCTCCTATAAAGCGCTCAGCCTTGACCCAGTAATCGAATTGAATCGATATGGGAGTTTCCGAAAATAGGGGACCTTAATATAGCACCCTAAATTGTAGGTTCTTTATTTAAGGACCCCACCCCAAATAAGGCACCCTCCTATTTTCGGAAACTCCCATATGCTTCTGCATCCGAGGCCCATACTTCTATGCCGCGATGCAGCTTGAATGGTCGGGGGTTCGGGGGTTTGGGCGGTTTGGGGTTTAGGTTACATACCTAAAACCTAAATACCTAAGTCCTAAATCCAACACCCCTTAACCCCAAAACCCCTAAACCCTAAACCCTTAAACCCCAATTCCTAAACCCTAAACCTTAAAACTCCCCCTTCTACGGTTGATGATATAAATCCTGCATTACCTTCTTGACCCTAAACTATGGGATTTATGGTATATTCCTTATTATGGGTAATGCAGAATTTATATCATCAACCGTAGCAGCCCAGGAGCTTGCACTGGGACGCCGGCATCCGCGCGATGAAGAACTTCTTCGCCACGGCGGGGATGGCGCCTAGCACCCCGGGCCTGGTACGAAGGGGGTTCTGGGGGTTTCGGAGTTGGGTTTAGGGTTTTGGGTTTGGGGTTTAGGGTTTTCGGAGTTGCGGTTTTGGGGTTCAGGGTTTCGAAGTTGGGTTTAGGGTTTTGGGTGTCGGAGTTGGGGTTTAGGGGTTTAGGGGTTTAGAGTTTGGGGTCCGAAACCCTAATCCCGAAGAGCTCCATCTTCGGGGCTTTGTGGATGTCTTCTCTCGCCTGTCGAGGATGTTTACGATCTCGGGGGCTTGGGGGGATCCAGGGTTCGTTGGGGGCTTGGCTGGCTTGGGCATTGCATGGAAGATGCTTCTGGATGTGGGCATAGAGGTTCCAAGGCTCGACTGCAAGTCCCCATGCCAAAGTTTTTTTAGGGAACGGCCGGAATGTTTCGACAGCTTCAGGCGTTTTTGGAGATTTTAAGTCAGCAATATACCTGAAATTATAGTAGGATCCCGAATATGATTGAAGGAATACTCCTTACTCAAGGGATACTGGAGTCTCGGGTTTCAGGCTTGGCTTAGCTGAGTCTGAGCCCCCAAGCTCCTGACTTTCAACTGCGATTGAAGCCTCCTCTTGGAAGGGCAGGGGACTTAGTAAGTAGGTTATAAGTAGAGTTATAAGTACCCTAGATGGAGTTACCCTATATATAACCCTACTTATAACCTACTTACTAAGCCCCCTGCCCCTCCAAGCTCTCTCCAAGCGAGGTGAGTATAGACAGTACTTCCGGTACATGGAGGCTCCTACACGGAGAGCCGTGCGTGGTAACTTCACCAAGCATGGCAAGGCCGGGACACCCAAGACCCTGAGAACTGAACTGGGTTTCGAGTTGAGGGCTTTGGGGTTACTACAGGGGCCTGGTTCAAAGTAATGATATTCTGAAATAGGCACTATATAACTACATAACCATACTATAGTTTGTCGCAGGCATTCTGAATTCTGAAGCGATTGGAATTTGTGTTCGAGATTTCGAGCTGCGGTGTTCGGTCTAGGTGGCAGGTGCACACCAAGGCAGTCACAGAGTTTTGGGGCGTTAGCTTGCCAAGCCACGGCCTTCCAAAGCTCCAAACTCCACACAACCAGCCGCAGAAAGCCTAAAACCCTAAGCCCTACTCCCCGGGCATAAACCCTAAACCCTAAACCCTAAAAGGCGTAAAGCACTGGCCCCTAAGCCTTCACGCTGTAAATCCTAAGGCAAAACCAACCCCCAAGTGGGGGTTTAACGGGGGACCCTAATATAGGACCCTTCATAGTAGGATTCTTATTATATGGACCCCAAAATAAGGTACCCCTAATTTTCGGAAACTCGCAAGTCGAGCCACAAAGCCGAAACCTCAAAGATTCCAGACGCGTTAGCAAGACGGGTATTTCCCTAAATCAGAGTTTTTTTTTTGGTATTTGGGTCCCCGTAACCAATACGGCAGCTCATGAAAAAGATCCAAAAAGGGAAGAGACCTACCCATGTAATGATTGTCTCCCGGGGTTGGAAGTGCACGATAATGTACCCTGTTCTAGTCATGTCAACATGTGTTGCAAGATCCCAAAAGCCTTGAGATACTTTCTTGTAGTCAGTTTCATGCAACCTAATGTGTACTTAAAACTCCCAAAGCCTCGGAAGAGGTGCCTCCCCAATGCTAAACTACTGCAGGGTCCGAAACAACTACCAGTGCTAGTTTTGGGTTCAGGGTTTAGGCTTCAGGGTTTAGGGTCTACTATAGGGGTATACTATTTTGGGGGTTCCCTATTATCATTACAGTAGAAAGGGCCCCCAAACCTTATTCTAATTATTAGGCCGCCCCTACGTTACACCCTCAACCCGACCAGTCTGAGCCTCAACCCCTAAAGCGCAATGGCCTTTTACTCCTAAATCCTAAACCCCTAAACACCTAAACCCTAAACCCTAACTGGCCCCTGAATCCTAAACGCTCTGAGCTCTCTTAAACCCTAAGCCTTGCAAGCCATAACCTCAAGCTAATGAGTCGGAAGGCATATGGCTTAACGGAAGACCGGATGTTTCTCGATCAGTTCGTCCAGGAGTCATGAACATGCAAACTGGGAATTGGGGCATACAGGAGCCTGACTAATTACACTGTGTTTGGGGTTGCATGGTGCATTATAGTTATGCAAGGACAAAAAAGGTATAACTTAAACAGGCTAAAGGTTTTGGGGTTTAGCATTGCATCAAGAATTGGATATGGGAGTGTGTAAGTGTGTGTGCGCACACACGCACACACACACACACACCCACCCACCCACACACCCACACCCACACCCACACCCACACCCACACCCACACCCACACCCACACCCACACCCACACCCACACCCACACCCACACCCACACCCACACCCACACCCACACCCACACCCACACCCACACCCACACACCCACACCCACACCCACACCCACACCCACACCCACACCCACACCCACACCCACACCCACACCCACACCCACACCCACACCCACACCCACACCCACACCCACACCCACACCCACACCCACACCCACACCCACACCCACACCCACACCCACACCCACACCCACACCCACACCCACACCCACACCCACACCCACACCCACCCACACCCACACCCACACCCACACCCACACCCACACCCACCCACACCCACACCCACACCCACACCCACACCCACACCCACACCCACACCCACCCCCACACCCACACCCACACCCACACCCACCCCCACACCCACACCCACACCCACACCCACACCCACACCCACACCCACACCCACACCCACACCCACACCCACACCCACACCCACACCCACACCCACACCCACACCCACACCCACACCCACACCCACACCCACACCCACACCCACACCCACCACCCACACCCACACCCACCCCCACACCACACCCACACCCACACCCACACCCACACCCACACACACCCACCCCACACACCACACACACACACACACACACACACACACACACACACACACACACACACACACACACACACACACACACACACACACACACACACACACACACACCACACACACACACACACACACACACACACACACACACACACACACACACACACACACACACACACACACACACACACACACACACACACACACACACACACACACACACACACACACACACACACACACACACACACACACACACACACACACACACACACACACACACACACACACACACACACACACACACACACACACACACACACACACACACACACACACACACACACACACACACACACACACACACACACACACACACACACACACACACACACACACACACACACACACACACACACACACACACACACACACACACACACACACACACACACACACACACACACACACACACACACACACACACACACACAGCGCACACTTACATGCATGCCTGCCTGCTTGCATGTATGCATGCATGCATGTTTACTTGCATACGTACGTACTTGCAGACACATACACACACATGCACGCACGCGGACATAGATACGTCCGTGCGTGCATCCATCCATCCCTCCCTCCATCCATCCATATCCGTCCATATCCATCCATATCCATCCGTATCCATCCATATCCATCCATATCCATCCATATCCATTCATATCCATCCATATCCGTCCATATCCATGCATATCCGTCCATATCCATCCATATCCGTCCATATCCATCCATATCCATCCATATCCATCTGCATATCCATCCATGTCCGTCCATGTCCGTCCATACCTATCCAGATCCATCCATGTCCATCCATATCCGTCCATATTCATCCATATTCATCCATGTCCATGCATTTCCATGCATATCCATATCCATATCCATATCCATATCCATGTCCATCCATCCGTCCATAGCACATGTACACACGTATAGATGCAGATACACATATATCCACATATGTGTGTATATATATATATATATATGTGCTTATACATATGTGTCTGCACAGACACATACATTGTAGGCATAGAATAGCGGCGGAGTGTATGTTCTGATGTATGTATGTACGTACCTACCTGCTTACCTACATCCATCCATCCATCCATCCATCCCTCAATCCATCCATCCATCCATCCATCCATTGCATGCATGCAGACATCAGTGTATACGCATGCATGTGCCGATTGTCTCGTGTCTTTTTCATATATATATATATATATATATATATATGGCGTATACATATATATATATATATATATATATGTATGTATGCTATGTCCACATGCACGTGACGCTTTCGCCTTCTTTACGAAAGACGCCTGGATTGTGTTGCGGGCTATCCCCAACCATGTACTATTGCCCAGAATGGCAAGAATAGAGTCAATCTAGTGTCCTTCTGCCACAGTTTCTGGTTTGTGAGTTGGAATAAGACTCTTCTCTTGTCGCATGATCCTCCCTGCCCTTCTTGAGTCTCTCTCATCTAACCAGTAAAATCTGGTTTCCGATTGTCCTCGTGCCATTCACTCAGATGGAATACTGTTTGTGAGCTTTCAGTCAGGATGTTTCCAGACTCTTTCAATCTGTGAAGGTGGCCCGATTTGGCGGAAGGGTGTACCGAGTGTGCAATCACCAAAACCCCAGAACCATCCAATCCGGAAGGACGTTGGAGTCCAGTCGCACGAGAACTTGGTCTCACCACAGGTATCCTCTTTGGATGCGGCCGCTCGGCGCACCTCTCGTGTAGTTCTTAAATAACCTTACTATGTTATTCACCAACACCCTGGTCTTCATCAAGGTCTCTATATTCCCTCTGGGTTAAGGTCGTGGTGCTCTTGCTTGGGGTTGGGCGCGATCTAACTGTCTGTCTGTGTGTCCATCTGTCTGCCTTCCAGACTGCCCGCCCGCCTGTGTCTGTCTGTCTGACTGACTGTCTGTCCGTCGGTCTGTCTGTCTGTCTGTCCATCTATCTGTCTATCTGTTTATCTAACTATCCATTTATCTACGCATCTATCCATCTACCCATCTATCGTCTTTCCATCTATCCATCTGTCTATCCATATGCCGATCGATCTGCCTATCTATGTGCTTATAGTTCCAATCTATGTAACTATCTAACGGGGACGCTAAGCAGCTTCCGAACCAGCTCTTGCACCGACATTCGCAACTGAGCCTGAAACCGTTTTCAGGGTTTAGGGTTTGGGGTGGCTCTCGCGGGCCAAGAACAAATATACAGTATGCAATATGTAAGAATCTAATACTCAATATGTATGTATGTATGTATGTATATATATATATATATGTATATTATACTATTACAAACACGCTTGTGTCAAGCTCCGAGGTCCACATGCTCCAAGCTTTGCTCTGTGGGTCCGGCAACGATCAAGAGCTAGTGAGCCTTGGGCAAGGCTGATGTTGGTTTGGGGCGTAGGTTTTGAGCTAGATTTTGTGACCCTAAACCCTCAACCCTACGCCGGTGTTGGTAAACTTTAAGGCTCAAGGTTCTAAGCGCTTTTCGGTGCTTGGGGTCTGGTCAGGTTCATCAATTAGGCGAAGAAGGGGCGTGGGCAGACAAAGGGCATTGCGGAAGCCTCGATAAATACCCCATAGACAAAAAGGTTGGGTAAGAATTGCACTTGTCAGATATCGTGATCGAGTCTGCATCTGCACCGAAGTATGTCTACGAACACCCTCTTTAAACCATCATAAAGCCTAAAACCCCGAACCCTTTGCTTTAAACCCCAAACGCTATGTATTAAGCCCCCAAACCCCCAACCCTAAATCCGTAGCCCTTAAGCCCAAACCCTAAACCCTACACCCCAAAACCCTAAACCCTATATCCGAAACCTTTCCAATTTCCAAACCCTACACCCCAAAACCCTAAAGCCTGAATCCTAAACCTTTAAAACCCAAACCCCAAAACCCGAAACCCTAAATCCTAAACCCTAAACCCTAAATCCTAAACCCTAAACCCTAAATCCTAAACCCTAAACCTTAAACCCTAACTTAAATCCTAAACCCTTAAAGCCCAAACCCGACAAGACCAGACCCGAAGCCTCGGTTCCCTGTGTGCGAAGACCTCAAGGGCGGAACCCAAAGCGCCTTGCTGCTTATGGGCTTAGGGTTTTGGGGTGCAAGGTTTGGGTTTTAAAGGTTTCGGATTTCGGGTTTAGGGTTTTGGGGTGCGGGTTTAGGGGTTATATGCTTAGGTGCTCTGGGTTTTGGGGTTTAGGGGTTTAGGGCTTCGGGTGCCTTGGGTTTGGGGATTTAGGGGGTTTAGGGGTTTAGGGCGCTTTGGGTGCTTTGGGTTTTGGGGTTCAGGGGTTTAGGGGTCCAGACACTAAACCCTAAACCCTAGACCCTTGCTTCACATAACGACCAGAGACGAGCCAAGGAAGCGAGCTGACGGCAAGCCTGCCGGAGCCTGAAAGTGGTCGCAGTGTCTGAGGTTTATGTACTACCGGGGCTTAATTACTGCCTACACTATTTTGAACCCAATTAAACTGTTTAAAGCCCCTGCATTAGGAATTGTGGTTTAAGGTTTGCGGTTCAAGGATCTGTTGTATATGGGCTTCAGGGGCTGTAGGGTGGCAGGGCTCTAGTTGTTTAGTGGAGCATGAGCCCGGGAATCCTCATAGTGTGAGGGTAAAGACTAGACCCCAAAGCCTACAACTCGCATCCCGACTCCACGACAAGGACTTCGAGGCCATCGAGCAAAACCGAAGGGAGGCCGCTAGGGTTTGGGGTTTTGGGGTTCAGGGATCTTGGGATTTGGGGAGGATTTGGGGTTTGGGGAGGATTTGGGGTTTGGGGTTCCGGGTTTATGGACAATTATCGAAACGGTGAGAACTTTATTTAGGGGAATGCCGTCAGTCTCTGCTGAATGGCCTTAAGCTCCTTGGCTTGGGTTTCTCCGGTGTCGATTGTCGTCCGTCCTGGGCCCTAAACCCCAGACCTGCCCTTCGGAATTCTCAATCAGGGGTTTAGGGCCCAGGGTCTATGTTTCAGGGCTCTGGGTTCCTGATTTCTGTGTCTTGAGCCCGAACTTCCTAATCCCGAGATATGGGTCCTAGACCGGAAGCTCTTCGAGCCCAGACCCTCAACACGGCCCATCTTCGTCAGGAGCAGATCCACAACTTTTACCGGGCCTATGATGCAGCCCCTGCCCCAGCCGAACCCGCTTTTTTCAACGTGTGGGTTTAGGGTGTCGGATGTCGGGTTCTGGGCTAGGGGCAGTGTAGTCAGTTGTAGTTATGTAAGGCCGGGTGAAGTATATAACTCTGTACTTGTAATGGCAATGCAACACAAAGCATCACGGAATGTAAGCATGCGGGCATGTACTTCTGCATATGTGCGTATGTATGCATTAAACCCTAAACCCTGAACCCTGAACCCTAAACCCTGAACCCTAAACCCTGAACCCTAAACCCTAAACCCTGAACCCTGAACCCTAAACCTTGAGCCGATAAGCCGAAACCCTAAACCTCGAACCCTGAACGGACATAATGTATACTATAGTAGAAGCCTCCATAAAGGGAACTCCAGAAAGTTGGAATATGGATTGATGGTAGGATCCCCTATAACTTACCTTAAAGGGGTTACGATAATGATATTCCAACTTTCTGGCTTCTACTGTAAGTAGCTACCAAAATGATCCCCAGGGCTCCTCCTTGTGATCCTTAGGGCTCCGTGTTATAATGTACCAACAAAAACTACCCGCAAAACCCCATTCTGATCTTAAAGGCCCCTAGATCCTTCAGCTCTCGTAGAAACCATGATAGACGCCTTTTGAAGGAATCGCTTTGGAAACCCTATTCGAATTATTCAGCCCCCTATACTATCTATGGACACATTGGAAGCGGCATTGTCTATAGTTGGTCTCGCTTGATTATATTCTTGTGTGTTTCGGATTGCGTGCACAGCGATGGTCGGGGGCTCAGCTTTGCCCGTGGGAAAAAATACTACTTGGAAGGGCAGGGGACTTAGTAAGTAGGTTATAAGTAGAGTTATAAGTACCCTAAATGGAGCTACCACAATTATAACCCTACTTATAACCTACTTACTAAGTCCCCTGCCCTTCCAAGTATCTATGGAGCTCAGGCTCTCTGCGACCGCCCGGGCCTCTTCAAGGAAGGCGTGGGTCAGGCGGTGGACATTGCCAAGGCGAGGATTTAGGCAGCTTCCCAGAGACTCCAATATCCCATAATTAAGGAATATTCCTTAAATCATATTAGGGATCCTACTATATTTCAAGGAATATTCCTTAATTAAGGGATATTGGAGTCTCTGGCTTCCTTGCTTTCGAGGTGACCTCGTGCCCGTGTGCAGCACTAGTCATGTAGCTGAACGAAGACATCACCGGAGTACTTTTGAGACTCAGTTGTCCTAGCTGCGGCTTGGATTACAAGGCTTAGTGGTTCAGCCTTAAACCCTAAACCCTAAACCCCACACCTTAAACCCGAAACCCTAAACCTTAAACCCGAAACCCTAAACCTTAAACCCTACACCCTAAACCTTAATCGCTAAAACATAAACCCAGGGTTTTAGGAAGCGGACTTCGCTACAAAGCCGCGCCGTGTTCCGCCCTTGCATCGGATCGAAGGCCGTGCAGACCCTTGCGAGACAAATCCGCGATACCAAGGGCGCTATCAAGGCCAGAGCCTCAAAAGGGTTTAGGGTTTAGGGGTTTGGGGAGAAGGGGGGTTTAGGGTTTATAGGGTTTAGGGTTTATAGGTTTAGGGTTTAGGGTTCAGGCTTTGGGGGTTAGGGTTAATTTGGGGATATTGGAGCTTCAAAAGGGTTTAGGGTTGGATCCTAGTGTACACAGAAGGGGAATATGAGCAATAATAGCAAGAGCCACGTCAAAAGTCATGATGGTTTAAGACGAAGATAACTGTATTATCATGAAGCATAGCAACCTTGGCAATAGTGGTAAGACTACAACGAATACCAATGACAATTTCATGATCGTAATGTTTTTGTCGTACAGACGCCCCGAACATGAACCCTTAGTTTCAAGACCCTCCTGCACTGCACACCATAGGTTCTTCGCTGTTTTTCTTGCTGCAGCTGCTGGGTATCCCAGAGTTAGAGTTACTCTGAATGCTAAACTTTGCCCTGAACCCTTAACTAGGATGCCCAGTAGTACCCTTATTCCCTTCTTGTAGTCCTAGGGGGGGTTCCTTATAAAGTTACCCAATACCAAAAAGAGAGGCCTTTTTATTCTTAGGTTACTGGGTATCCTAGTTAGCAGAACTGCTCATCACGCCTCAAGCTCTGAACTCCGGAACTACAGGCCCTTAAGGCAAAGAACCCTGACCTGTACCTCTGCGATTTACTGTAGTGCGCCTGCAACTCAAGCCCCGCCTGGCTCCTCTTTTTTTCTGCTGAGGTTGCGGGGACCAAGAAGTTCCGTTGGACCCGGAGTCTTGGATGAGTCCGGACAGTCTGCTTTGAGGTTTGGGGGTTTAGGGTTTAGGGTTTAGGGTTTTGAACACAGGACCCTCATACATCGCTTGAGGGCAAGATGGAACAAACCCCTCCTACGAAGTACCCCAGGCCAGTTCAGGAGCTTTCAGCTTCGATTCTTTTTGTTTCTTTCACGCTCTTCTCTCCGACTGCCTCCCCCACCATGTGAAATCCCCAGGATCGACCAGCCGCCGACCGTCTTCCGGCACCCGCTCGCTGCGCGGAAATTAGCTGGGTTCTCAGTCGGGGGGTCTGGATTTGTGTCGGAGGGTTTGAGGATATTCAAGGTTCAGGGTTTAGGCTTCAGAGTCATTTGGATGCATTTTGGTGGGCCATATTTCCAAAATATGGTCAATGGAGGAACACTCCAAGAAGTGCCAGTCTCCATCGCCGACGAAGCGTTGCAACAGCCGCTGCGCACCTCGCGGCCATCGTGTAGAGGAAGATGGATCTGGCGCAGCTTTTGATGCCGGACAGGTTCCAGCTGCTAGCGTGGGAGGAGAAGCTCCAGAAGAGGAGCCAGAAAGGGTGAGCGGCTGCAAGAAAGACAGGTTTGACGACGATCCGGAATGGTGCAAAGGCAAGACTGAGAGGCCTGGGAGGTGCTGGGTGTCCCAATAGCTCTAAAACCTTGAACCCGAAATCCCTAAACCCTATACCCCGAAGCCTACACCTTAGGGGTACTTAGAAATAGTTTTTTAATTTTTGGTTATTATAATCCCTAAGAAACAGCTAGAATTGAAATTTTTGCTAGGGTTCTAAGATCAGTATAGACACCCCTAAACCCTCAACCCTGAACCTTTCGGACGGAGGACTGTGCGGAGCTCGCATAGCCGGCTTCGAGGGTGTCTGCTTTGCTCGACGGCTTTTTTCTTGGGGCCTAAACAAGTACAGACTCGATTCTGGGGTTCACCATTATTGTTGTCATTGTTATCATTAGAATTCAACATTATTATATGCTGCTCTGTTTCGAATTGTCATTTATTTTTGATTTTACTGTATTATAACATTGTTAATTATCATGGTTGTTAATTTTTACAATCATAGTTTAACATACCCCAAAAAGTCCAATTCAATTGTTAAGGCGCTTGTATTCGGGTTTTTGGAATCGGTGAAACGAAGCTGAAAGCAGCCTGACCCCAAGCGCGAAGCCCGAGGCCAAGCTCACCTGATATGGCCCACCAGCAGAACCAAAAGCCATGTCCCTGAAGCTTCAGCACAGACCTCCGTCCAAGAATTCCTTTCAGAACCCGCTTTTGGGGTTCAGTTTGGTATACTGGTTCAACCATATGGGTGGTTGTCAAAATTAGGGTCACTTTTTGGGTCCTTATTATAGTACGGCACCTAATATTTGTATTAGGGTTCCCAAAAAGGGGCCACAATTTTTGACAACCACCCATATTGTGGTGTAGAGGGTTGCCACCCCGGAGCCCAAAGATCTTCAACCCGATACTTGCACCCATGGAGCTCGGTACCACTCAATCAAGACTATGACCGACAATTCCTGAAAGCATGACAATGACAAACACTCCGCAGTTTGTGGTATCACTCTATGACCACCTTCCTGAAACCCTATACAGTCCTACAAAGCTCCATATAACCTTGCATCACACCTTTAAAAAATGCCTTTTACAACAATGCAAACTCCAGTAAAATCGCATAATTCCGGCCGCAATGGCTTACAAAGGCTCCCTGCAACCTAAACTCTAACGTCCCATAGCATTCCCAACAAAAAGCTCAGCCCTATAAAGTCCTGTAGCATTCCTGAAAGCGCTGAACCCCAACGCCCCATAGTATTCCTACACAAGCCACTAAAGCACCATAGTCTTGCTAAGGATGAACTTAGTAGCCGAGTTACACGTTTTGGATAATACTACCCACTACAAAACTGAAAGTGTACACTTTTGGGGGCTTATGAACTCAACAACTAAGTTAAAGCCCAGTAGTATTCTTCGAAAATCTGAACTCTGCAGTCCCCTAGCCTTGCAGTACTTGGAGGGGCAGGGGACTTAGTAAGTAGGTTATAAGTAGGGTTATAATTGGGGTAACTCCATTTAGGGTACTTATAACTCTACTTATAACCTACTTACTAAGTCCCCTGCCCTTCCAAGTAAAGGAAGCCAACGCCTGGGTACTGATTCCTCAGCCAAGGTAGTTTGGCTGTCGCAGACGATCTTTGCCTACTGCTCCAAGAGGCCCCATGAGCTTCCTCTGCTTGTGCCCTGGGCTGCGTTTATGCAGGGTTAGGTTTTTAGAGCTTTGAGGTTAGAGTTTCGAGCCTTTAAGTTGGAGTTCAGAGTTTAGAGTTTAGGGTTTTAGTTTAGAGCTTAGGGTTTGAAGTTTAGTGTAGTGTTTAGGTGCAGGCAGTGGCCATGGGGGATTTCGGACCGTCTCATACTCGGCAGTGCTTTCAGCAATAGCCTTGTGAAAGGTATACTAGGATGCCCAGTAGTACCCTTATTCCCTTTTCGTAGTCCTAGGTTCCTTATAAAGCTACCCAATACCACAAAAAGGGAGCCCTTTTCCTTCCTAGGTTACTGGGCATCCTAGTATAAGGCCTTTATCGAAAATTTAGGTGGGGAGGCGTCATCACAGCTCGAGGGCGTGGAATACTCGCTGTCGGCCTGCCCTAAGCCCTATACCCGAACCGCTAACGCATAAAGCACCTAAAGCCAAACCCCTAAACCCCCTAATGCCTAAAGCATACACGCACTCTGTTGAGGCATCTTGTATACAGACACCGGTCTAGTCATGACGTGAGTAGCAAGGAACCTCCTAGAGCCCAATACCCTGCTATTGACCAAGGACTATACCTCAAAGGAAGGGGCCTTAATGTTGTGATTTTGGGTATATTCCTAAATAAATGGTATGGGGTTGTTTGGACCGTGAAGTTTGAAAGTTTTCAGTTCGAGTAGTATAGCTTAGATTATAGTAGGATCCTTAATACGACTTATTAAGGGATATTGGAGTCTCTGGGTTCTTAAGGCCCCCAATACACTCCCAAGTTCTTAGTAGGGGATGGGGGAACGGGCTGTAGGGAATACTACAAGGAACCTTCAGCGACAGTCATAGATATCCATTCCCCCATTCCCTGCTAAGTGCACAAAGCACCAGGGAGTCATGGCCTCTGATTATTAAGGCCTCAATTAAACTGAAAACCCAAACGTTTAACGCATTGAGTAGAGAGATTGTCTGCCTCCCACAGCTGAGGTCGTTATCCGCGATGGCCCTATGGCAGCTTGTGCGATTTTTGGGCTTTAGGGGTTCAGGGTTTGTTTACGCTTCTACAAGGGCTACTATACGGGCAACAGTATGGGTTTCTTCTACTTCTGGGTGCTCTTGAAAACTGTTCTTGCTCCTGGTGTGTTTTACAGGCAGTGAAGCGAGAATCCCAGAGCTGTCGAGAGCATGCACGACGTCGGTCCAGAGTCCAGAGTTTGTTTTTTGGGTTTAAATTGGGGTTAAGGGACGTAGACTCTTTCTTTGATAGAAAAGACTTAATGCACTGTAACGATCAGAATATACTTGGACACACAAGACTAGGCTATACTCCAGAACAGACTGTCTACAATGCACGACAACATACGGTAGTACATGCTATAGCACAGTTTTTTTGCTTTCCCAGATCGCCCAAAACCCGGAACACCCTTTTATTTAAGCCATGTGGCTCTTTGAGTTCTTGTCGTCAATGAGAACATTGTGAGTATGGCCGTCCTTAGAGCAAAAAACTTGAGTAACCAATGCGACGAGTGGTGGCAATGTGGCCAGCAATGAGTACAACCAATTCGGTACGAGGGTTCAGGATCCAGTTTAGCTAACCCTAAACCCTAAACCCCTAAACCCTAAACCCTAAACCCTAAACCTTAAACCCTAAACCCCTAAACCCTAAAGCCCACACCCTAAACCGTAGATAGGTTCTATGAAGATCAGCAGGAACCCTGACAGTTTTCTGTGATACGAGGACTCCTACCTATGCGTTGGCATCACGCCGCCCTCCATCTCCGACGTCGATGCAACTGGTCTGTAAGGTTTAGGGCTTGGGGTTTGGGGCTTAGGGTAGGCTTCAAGGGTTTGGGGTTCAGGCTTCAGAGCTTTCAGCATGAGCCCTCCGCCTACTGGAGGCGGCTGAACGATTAGCAGCAGTATGCCTACTAAGGGTTCCTCAATGAGCTTGTGGTATATGATACCCCCAAACCCAATTCAGTTATTCAGGTCCATTTAGCCCGAAAAAGAAGCCTGCAGACTCTTAAACTTTGGACCATCAAACCTTGCAGCATTCAAATTCCAGGACTTCTGAAGTCGAAGCCCTAAAGCCAAAAGAGCTTTAAGCTTATGTTTCAGAGTTCGGACATTCCACCTCTGCCTAAACCTTTCCCTGAGTTAGCCCGTCACCCATCCCCCAAGACCCAAACTCTACGTCCCGAAGGGACCCTAACCCCTAAACCCTAGACCCTAAACCCTAAACCCTACACCCTAAACCCTAAACCCTACACCCTAAACCCTAAACCTTACACCCTACACCCTAAACCCTGAAGGAGTTTGGTGCTACTTTCCGCCATGCGATTCAAGCGACCCAGAACTTGCAGTACCGTCTCTTGGCCGTGACTCCTGGAATCTGTCTTGTGGACTGTCAGCCTTGTTAGTATTGTTGTTATTTTGCTATTCTTATTACGATTATTAGCATTGTTATTAGTAAAAGTATTAGTACTATTAACCTGATTGTTTGCACTTGATGGTTGAGGCTTGGAGGGTTCAGTCTTTTGGAGCCCTAAATCCGCAGTCCTTAAGCCCAACTCCCAATTTACGGTTCAGGGTTTAGAACTGCTAGCCTCAACTGGGAGTTTCCGAAAATTAGGGGTACCTTAAATTGAGGTCCTTCTAGGAAGGATCCTACTATTTAGGGTACTATATTAGGGTCCCCCATTTTCGGAAACTCCACCAAAACCCTAAACCCTAAACCCTAAGAAAGCGATTGTTTTTCGAAAAAACCTAAACCTCGACCGGGGATCTGAGCCTTTGCTGTGAAGCGGGGGCTTTGCACCGATCAAGGCCGGGCTTGATGTTGGGGCCTAAATAATAAAGGGATCCTTATAGGAGGGGTCTATAAGGGATCTATAGTAGGGTACTATGATACTGGGGCCTAAATAACTACCGATACTGTTTTGGGGGCTCCCTCTCATAATTCTGGCATGAAGGGCCCCAGAAGTCTAATTTTATGAAGGCCCCTATAGTATGAGTCTTGAATGGGGTCTCGGGTAGTGTCAAGTCTGAGGCTGGGATTTCTTCGACAAGTCCTGCATCGCAATCGCGGCAGACGACATCGACCGGTTTCTGACTGCAATCACTAATCGCTAATCAGACCAAATCTAGGCTGAAAACGTAAAGTGCCGCGGCGAGGGAAACTCCCAAACAACCCTGAACTCCGGGGCAGCAGAAGCTGCACCCCGAACTGAACCGATGCCAGTAAGGAGCAAAAGTGTAAGGAAAAGGCAACACTTATGGACGACTTTTCTCGCCCGGGGCCATCGCCCATGATGTAGGCTTTGTCTCACGATGAAGGTCTCCAAAGATGTACAGCTATGCAAATTCGACTCCGAACAAGGGGGAGCTTGTGTCGGATAATTAGCCAGGTTGGGCAATCATCTCACACAAGAATGCGTCTGGTACACTGCAGCTAAATTCACGGTATCCTGGAGCACCTACTTACTGAGTTGGGTTCAGCTCAACTGGCGTTTGTGGATTCGAGTGCTCGTCACACTCAGTCTACTGTCAGTGCAGGGAGTCCGTCACGAGCGACTGTGTCAACAACACGCTATCCTTCTGATTGGATATTGTTCTCCTCATGACTATCGCCGATGCAACGTTTATCTCTACTTCTCGCTCCACTTACCTTTGGTTAGTAGGAAATGGATGAATGGGGCACAAGTGTAACTACAATTACTACCATTCTTCCTTTCCCTACTAACCAAAGGCAAGTCCAACGATCACACCGGTCGACAATGCAACGGCCCCTTAGTCGGTGCTAGATTTGTTTAGGGTTTAGGGTTCAGGGTTTAGGGCTCCGGTGTTTTTTGGACTCCCTGTAGATGTAACACTTGAGGACTTGAAGTAGGGAGCTCCGCCAGCCGAGGCAAAGGGGCAAGGACCTTGCCAGCGAAGAAGGCTATTTTCATATCTCTGAACATGTTGAGCTATGTCGTTCATAGGCCCCCACTCAGTAATAATTGAATAGTATTCATAATATAGATATAGTAGGACCTTAATAGTAGCCCTATTATGCACTCTTACTGTATGGGGGCCGTACCTAATTCATACACCAATGCTACCGAAACTTGCGTCTAAGCATAGTTTTTGTTACGAGGTGAAGTCGCACATAAAGGAATACAAGACGACTAACCTTGAACCCGAAACCCTAAACCCTAAATCCCTAGAGAAAGAAAGCCATTGCACTGAAGAAGAAGAATCCCTACTAAAGCCTAAACCCACATGGGTAGTTGTCAAAATTATGGTCCCTTTTTGGGTCCGCATTATAATACGGCACCTAATATTTAGGGTGCCCAAAAAGGGACCATAATTTTGACAACCACCCACATCCCGTTTGGAGAGATAGAGCTCGAAATCCTTATGCTGGGTGGCGGAGATTTGGTTGGTCCCGGTGCGTGAATCTGGGTCCCTCCCTGCCTCTTTTCAGAGACGGGCCAAATAATTGCCAGTAGTACTGTGGCCTTATTATGATTATACTGTGGCCTTATTATGATTATAGTCTAGTGGGCCCCAAAACCTTATTCTAATTATTAAGGCCCCGACAGTAGGCCTTAGGTTTAGCATCGAGGATTGGAGGGTTTGGGGTTTAGGGCTTGAGGCGACCTGGAGCCTTTAGGTTTGGGGTTGAGGACTTCAGGATTTAGGGGTTTAGGGCTTCAGGTTTAAGGTCTAGATTTTCGGGTTCAGGGGTTAAGGGTTCAAGGTTTGGGGCTCGAGGGTTTGAGGGTTTAGAGTTCGAGAAAGGGTTTAGGGTTTAAGGTTTCGGGTTCAGGGTTTAAGAGAAGGGTTCAAAGTCTACGGCTTTAATCCCGTCAGAAATGCGTAACAGCCTGGGCAACATGGGGACCCAGCAAGAGTCGCAGGAAGTCTCAACCCAGCAATGCTGGCACTCGCAAAAGTCATCGTTCGAGTGTGTGTGCGTGCGTGTGTGTGTGTGTCTCTGTGTGTGTGTCTTTCCCTCCCTCTCTCGGCCGCGGCTTTCACAGATGTGTTTTCCATGGACCTTGGCAAGATTTCCATGTTTGCGGCATATTTCGGTAGCATTTGACTTGCAGCTGCATGCTTGCTTTCATTCCGCAGCTGACAGTTCTGCCTAGGAACACTACATCAGCCACCCAGCTCGGTTACCAAACATGCCATGGATGTTCAATTCACAACCGTACCACGTACAAAGGAGTGCACAGCCGTCGTGTCAATAGCCAGTATCGCCTCGCTCTCTGCATTTGCAGTGTTGTGATGCAGCACTGAGCCTTTGTAAGCTCTAAAGGGAGCCCTGATTCCTTGTCTGGCGTGATGTCGGGAGATGTGTCCTTTCGGAAGCGTCCCAGTGACGACGTGGAGGTGGGAATAGCAGAAGAAATAGCAGAACAGCACTGAGAATACCCCTTGAGCAAAGTATCGCAGTGTAGCAGTAGTAGCAGGAGTAGTAGCAGTAGCAGTAGCAGTAGCAGTAGCAGTAGCAGTAGCAGTCGCAGTAGCAGTAGCAGTAGCAGTAGCAGTAGCAGTAGCAGTAGCAGTAGCAGTAGCAGTAGCAGTAGCAGTAGCAGTAGCAGCAGTAGTAGTAGTAGTAGTAGTAGTAGTAGTAGTAGTAGTAGTTGTAGTTGTAGTAGCAGCAGCAGCAGCAGGAGTAGTAGTAGCAGTAGCAGTAGCAGTAGCAGCAATAATAGGAATAGCAGGAAGAGGAGTCGTAGTAGTAGCAGCAGCAGCAGGAGTAGTAACAGTAGCAGCAATAATAGTAATAACAGGAAGAGGAGGAGGAGTAGTAGCAGTAGTAGTAGTCGTAGCAGCAGCAATTAATAGCAGGGGAGGAGGAGAAGGTTGTGGCTGTAACTTCGGTTGGACTTGAAAAAAGAGCCTCGCGCCGACTTCAGAGTTCCAGGGTACGTGTGGCAGTGTTTGCAGATTTGGGTGTCGATAGCACAAATTGCCAGTATACTCACAATTATTATTAATATACTAACGAGACTGATGAGACTAATGATACCAACGGTATTAGTTAAACATTGAGTTGAATTTGATTCGCTCCTGATATGGAGGGCATGTGCTCCGAGGGGAATAACTTCAACGATACGCGTCAAATAGCTAAGCGAAGTACTGCCGATTTTGCAGTCAAGAGTATAGCAGACGCAACAAGCTTAGGTTTTTCGCTTTCAACAAGTCGGCAGGACTACCAGGCGGCCCTTCTCTGGAAACCCTGCTCTTTGAACTACTAAGACTAGCATGGCTCGCTGTTGATACAATTCTTTCAGCTTCAATCTCAAAGTTGCTCCGCTCGTCAAAGTTGTTATGCCAGTTTAACTTTGCAACAGTGTGGTTACTGTCCGTTTGCTAGGATGATCCGAACCACTCTATTCGTGTCAGGTTGTGTGGCTTTTACAAGTCGTGCCTTCGTTGTGCGGGCTGTGGAGTCTATGTGTCGGGCATCAGTGAAATGTACCTACATGTTTTGCACAAATGGTCAAGCCACTGCAGTTGTTTTGTCATTGACCACCTCTTGAGTTGGTTGCTTGGTCGAGTTTGTTTCTAGGCGAAAAGAGAATAACAAATTTCAAACTTCTGATACTGCAATGACGCAGCCGAACGATGCCACTTCTGGTACTCTAGAAGGGGATGGAAAACAACATGAACACAGCCAAAGCTGCAGCGAAGATGGCTGCAAACTCTAAACCTAAGGCCCAAACTAAACCTCAAAACCCTAAGCCCTAAACTTTAAGCCCTAAACTCTGAACCCCAGCAAAGTTGAACTCTGGGAGGTCGGGAGCCCCACTTCGCTGAAATCTACCGAGCGGCCACGCATGTTGCGAATCGAGGCGCTAGCAAGACAGCAAATGCACTCCAGGGCCCTAGGTTTTGTTTAGGGTTTAGGGTTTAGGGCCTCCATTTTGTAAGAGTTGCACAATGACTGTACTATATTTACATGTAGACTATGACCCTAATGACTGTTACTTTAGGACTTCAGGGCCTGCCTTGCTCCCCAGGTTTTAGGGGCTTTGGGTTTGGGGCTTAGGATTTGAGGCCTGCTGTAGGTGTCGATGAATCTTTGAGGGGGGCTGTTGGATGAAGTTGCTTCGAGAAGGCCTTGGGTCTAGGCTAACCCCTAAACCCGAAGGCCGTAAGGCCCAAACCCTAAACACCAATATCATGATACCCTAAATCCTAAACCCCCAAGAGCAAAAAATAGAAATTGGGTCGTTTGTTTCAACTATACCAGTTTTCATAAGGTACATGCCTTTATATCTGGTCCGTTGCCCTCCTCTGTTTCCTTCAATGAAGAGAAGGGCCAGCATGAAATGCATGGCCCCCCGCTGTTCTGCTGCAAGTAAGAGCGAAGTCAGTGTACGCGATTCTGATCTGTTCTGCTTCAGTTAAATGCGCACATAACGTACATGGCCTCCCTTTGTTATCCTTCGTATATGGCCGAACCTAAGGTACGGGGCCCTCTTCTGTGTTCCTTCCGTGCTCCATCAAACTTTAGTATCTTCAGCAACCTTTCAAAAGCAGTCAGCAACAGTCTTTCAAACGCCCCAATTGCGGCAACAAATAACTGTATCCTCAGCCATCTACCGCTAGCAAGCTTCATTCTCGGTTACGGCATACCAGCAGTTCTTTCCGAGCAGTCTTTCCGTAGCAGACAGCAGGCAAGCAGCCCGGCCAAGAGCAAAAAGAAAGAAAAAGCTCGCTCATAACTCAGGGACCCGAACCCTAGAAAAATTCTGTAAACCCTCGTGCCCAAATTCTATAGTTTCTATATACCCAAATTAATACCCAAGCCTTTATAAACGCTAATACCAAAATTTCTATAAACCCTAATACACTATTTTCTATAAGCCCCAAAACCCAAATTTCTATAAACGCTAATACCAAAATTTCTACAAACCCTAATACCCTAAACCCTCACGCCTTGAGACTCCAAACTGCTGGCCCCGGCGCCAAAGCCCGAACCCTCAAAAGCCATAGGCGTCGTGTCACTGTGTTAGAATGCGTAATTTCCCTTCCTGGTCTCTATAGAGTATTCATCAACACCCTTGCTGGCACTTTGTTAGACTGCGTAATTTCCCTTCCTGGTCTGTATAGAGTATTCATCAATACCTTTAGCGGCCCCAAGAAAGCTACAACCCAGTAGGGCTTAAACCGTGCAGCCCTGAGTTTGACTCTACTTAGGATAGCTGTTAGGTTTTGGGGTGTTGCTGGAGTTCTTCTGTCTGTTGAAGGGACCTCCTACACTCTGGTTCTCGGTTGCCTTTAGGGTTTAGGGTTTAATGTAGGAACCTGATTAAGAAACCTGGGGCCTTGATTAGGGTTCCTTCTATGAATCCTACTATTTTGGGGTTATGGGCCCAGGTTTCTTAATCAGGTTCCTACATTAGTCGAGTGACTGCGTCTCAGCTCGAAACAGCCGCAAGGTGCATGGGCTCCTGCACGACTGGTTCGATGTGGCCTCTTGGATGTTGTGGTTCGCGGATGTGGCATACCAGGAGTTTAGGATCTACCCTAAACCCAAAACCCCACATCCTAAATCCTAAACCCTGAACCGCAAACCCTAAACCTTAAGCCCTAAAGCCTAAACCCTCAATCCGACTCCTTAAAGATGGCGGCTCTCAGATGCAAAGCAGCCCAGGGACGGAGCCCTTGGCCACCTTGTGATGCAGTAGTTGGCATCATTTGTCTTTAGGGTTTGCATGGGGCTTACAATAGCCTACCAAACCCTTCTTTTTAGTAGGTTCTTATTGTAAACCCTTATATGGAATTTATAGGGTCCCTACAAAAAATTAGGTTTTGGTAGGTTAAGGTAGTATACAGTTATAATTAGGCTGCCTTCCAGCTTTATGTATTCAGGTTCGGCGGTAAAGGAGGTGTTGGCCGCCGTACGTGACGTAGAAAGGTTACTGTAAAGTGTAAAGGGCTACTTGAAGGGGGCTGTAAAGGTCATTATCAGGGCTACTATAAGAGATACCTTGACCTGAGCATCGAATCCACGGTGGGGGAACACGGCGCATAAGTACCGCTCGCCCTCGAGGGTTGCACACCGCAGCCCAATAAGCCCACGGACACTTGAAAAACTTGGAGCTCAACAACAGTCCACCCCAGACACCAGCCCGAAGCCCCGAACCGCAACAGCCAACCCTAAAAAGGCTTACTTGGAAGGGCAGGGGACTTAGTAAGTAGCTTATAAGTAGAGGTTTAAGTACCCTAAATGGAGCTACCCCAATTATAACCCTACGTATAACCTACTTACTAAGTCCCCTGCTCCCCTCCAAGTAGGGTTTGCGGTTTTGGTGCCCTCAACCCTAAACCTTAAGCCCAATCCTGGAAGCTCGTTTCTATACCTCAAAAGCTCTCCAACCGAGGACGAGATGGGTGATTTGGTGAAAGCGTCAGGCAGGGAGCCCCGAAGGGAGCCCCATACTCTACGGGTTTTGGGTTTAGGGCTGAGGGTAGCGAATTTAGGGGTTACACAAAAGGTTTTGGGGTTTGGGATTAGAGGTAGGGTTTTGCTTGTTTAGGGGTTTAAGGGTTTTGGGGTCTAGAGTCTAGGTTTTCGGGTTTCGTTGATATTTGAGCCCAATGCCCGCTTGAACCAGGGAAAATCCTTGATTCCGGGATTCTTCATATGTTTTAAGGGGGATCACTTTATTGGTCTCGGCGTTTTCGTCTTTCTTCTGGGGATGGCGTTGCTCCCTGGATTAGAGCGTTGCTCTTATCATAAGAACCCTGACTGCGGCGATGCTGAACGGCCAATGGGGTAGACAAGTAACAGATGAGGCAGCGTGTATGTTCTCTGTATCTATCCGCTTGTGCATCATACGTAGAATGTACACCGTGGTGTACTTATGTCTTAATGCAACGCACAAGCTCTAAACTTTATATCGGGTTCAGGGTTAAGTTTTGATAGGACTAGACTCTAATCCCTATAAACTCAACCCTAGAACCCTAAAGCCAAAGCCCTAAGCCGTTGCTCCTAACCCCCAGGCTTCAGCAACACGCTGCGCGAGAACATCGCGCGCTACTTCGGAGTGCCGGTTCCGGCCCCAGGATTTTCGAAACCGGTCTTTCAAGGTACTTTGAGGTTAAGGGTTTAGGTTCAGGGTTTACGTTTTCACAAGCCGGTCAGCGGAAAGCTTGTGAAAGCTCGACTGTGTTTTTGAAGGGTCGATGCCCACCGTCACAAAGCCCCTTGTCGACCCTTTCAAGCCGTACAAAGATACAAGCCCTACAGAACTGCTGAAACCCTCAGAACCACCAGGACACCCTCATTCAACCCTCGTAAGCCCTTCTTGAAATGCTCAGCAACCCTTCGCAAATCTTGGGTGAGCCCATACAGAGCCTCACATCAGGAGAAAACACTTGAGCTGCTGTGATTCGAGCGTGGTTTCTTGGTGGTTGGGGGGTAGGGAACGGAGAGCTGGGTAACCCCACAATAGGCACGATGATGGAGGGCGTGCGCAGTACAGGGGTTTTGAATCATTAGAATAGGGTGTGTGTGTGTGAGGGTGGGGGCGGAGGGGTGCCATACTGAAAATCTGTCAAGGAGCTCAAGAAATAGCATCAGGAAATCTTCCGGGCTCTGTAGTACCTTGACGATCGAGCGCTGTCAGCTCCACCTTCATGCAATCGATGCTAGCTGGAAAATCGTCGGCACGGACAACGCGGACAAACCTACCCTTGCACAGCATTGCCTTTTTGGGACTATCCCGACTTGAAGTGGAACCCTGCAACTTCTGCCTCATGATGCAGGGTTTAGGTCTCAAGAGTTAGGATTTCAGGGTTTACGGGTTTAGGGTTGCGGGTCTGCGAGTTGTTCTCCAAATGCTTAGCTTATTCGGGGACGTGTGGAGTAGCTTTCAGGTTGCTTCTTTGACTGTACTTCAACTTGCCAACCAATCATCATGACGCTGTACTTCTAACCCAAACATCAGTGTCCAACTATGGCTACCCAGGCTAGCATGGGTTTGTAAGTATAGTTTCAAGTAGTTACCAGTGCCTCGGATCCTCGCATCTATCGCAATTCCTGGGCTCTCTGACAAGCGCATTCACGTCAGCTCCGACCCCTGGACACTCGATCGCCCCCCCTTAGCCCTGCAGAGCTTTATCAGGGCTTGAGCCCAAACCTTAAACTCAAGGCATAAGTTGGAATCTGATTAAGAAACCCTGGGCCTATAACCCCAAAATAGTAGGATGAATATTAAGAACCCTAATAAAGGCCCAAGGTTTCTTAATCAGGTTCCTACATTCGGCCGCCCACCTACTGGGTGAGGCCGACCAGCACGCCAGCCCGCCTCTCCACAGCCATGGGGGCTGTAGCACCCACCTTGTACCCGGTACGGGCATAATACCTGCACCTGCCCCTGCCCTGCCCTTGCATGCCGCATTGCTGGACAGGAAGAAACGCGCGATGGTTTCAGCTTAAGCCTAAAAGGAGTAGGTTTGGGTGGCTTGGCCGCCTTATACGCCGTGGGGTGGGAGAGAAAAAAAGGAAAACGCCTTGTATAGACAGGCGTTCGTACCTCGTCGCCGCAGTACGGCTGCGCTCGACGCAACCTTGTCGCAAGATACTACCGCCTATTTGCTATTCCACGGCAAACCCTAACACCCAAAACCCTAAACCCTAAACCCTGATGGGACCATACAAAACTTACAGAAGCTTTAAGCGGATCTTTCGGTGCGTCCTCGAAGGTCGCCGAGCAAGCCATCTATGACGAGGACCTCTTCTGGTTTAAGGGTTTGGGGTTTAGGGTTTAGGGTTGGGGATCCTTTAGAGTTGTTCTAACACGGTTTAGGGTTTAGGGCTGAGGGTTTTAAGGGATTAGGGTTGAGGGTGACTGTAAGGAGGTGGGCTGAAGGGGTGCCGGGACTTAAGCGTTTAAGTAGCAAGGTTTTGCGGCTTCGTTTTTTTGGGGTTGAGAGTTTGTACTCACCGCTATCGTCATTATCTCCGTTCTCTTCTTCTTCACTGCTACTGCTGCTAGTGTTGGGCAGTAGTAGTAGCAGTAGTGGCGGCGGCAGTAGTAGTAGTAGTCGTCGTCGTAGTCGTAGTCGTAGTCGTAGTCGTAGTCGTAGTCGTCGTCGTAGTCGTAGTCGTCGTCGTTGTCGTCGTCGTCATCGTGGTCGTCGTGGTCGTGGTCGTAGTCGTAGTCGGTAGTGGTGGTAGTAGTAGTAGTAGTAGCAGTAGCAGTAGCAGCAGTAGTAGTAGTAGTAGTAGTAGCAGTTGGAGGAGAAGTAGTAGTTGGAGGAGAAGTAGTAGAAGCTTCTCGGCTCACAACACGTGAGCCATACCGAAAAATTTTGGGGCCGCGACTTCAACCGTCTGCTCTCTAGAAGGAGCTGGTGAGCGGTTGGGACCAGCATAGCATACTTTGGTTTCCGACGCAGCATCTATCGATCTGTTCATGGGTTAGGATCACGGCAGCGACAAGATTCACTCCTGGGAAATCCCTGAGAGACGTCTGGCCTGCAGAGATTGCCACAACAATGCCAGGGCCTTGGCAACAAGTCTTTGGTACAACTGCAGTTTCTTCATGCACAATGTCTCTTTTTCTCATTTACTCCTCATCCGAAAGACGGAGAAGCTCAATTGGATTGAACCCAGAGACTCCAATATCCCTTAATGAAGGAATATACCTTAAATCATAATAGGGATCCTGTTACAATTTAAGGTATATTCCTTAATTGAGGGATATTGGAGTCTCTGGGAAGGGCCTGCGCCAGTGTCGGGACGGTGCTCTTTACCGGACTTTGGAATGGCAGAGTGCGGCCCCTGGAGCACCGGCATGACACCCTAGATGGGACGCCAAGTGGATCTCTTCGCTGCGAATGAAGAAGAAGTAGAAGTAGCAGCACAGCAGTAGTAGTAGTAGTAGTAGTAGTAGTAGTAGTAGTAGTAGTAGTCGTGGTGCTCAAGTTAGTATTGCTTCTGGTTTAGGAAAATCGGGCCATATTATTAGATAGGTTTCTCGAGGTTGTTAGGGTTTGTAGAAGCCCTTCAACCCCAAAGCTGAACCCTAAAACCCTGAGCTTCAGCTGGTAATACCTTGGTGACTCTTACGGCTGGCTGGGTCGGGGTCAGACCTTAAACTCCAAACCTCCGCGAAGCCCTATATAAGCCCTAAACCCTAAACCCTAAACCCTAAACCCTAAACCCTAAACCCTAAACCCTAAACCCTAAACCCTAAACCCTAAACCCTGAACCTCTGAACTTCACACCCCAAACCCCGGAACCATAAGAACCACAGACCCCAAGCCCCTCAGCCCTGAACCAACTTGCAGGACGGCTTGATTGCGACAGCTGCGGATCTCAGTCCTTGGCTTAGATACGGGTGGGGCTGGAGAGTTCTGGGGCTAGTAGTTCAAAACCGTTAAGACTTGTCACCACTGTTGTTTTTTCAATGTTCTTGTTATGAGTCTTATTCCTCTGGGTTTTGTCAATATTCTTGCTGGCATTGTTGGTTTACCTGTTGATTTAGTCCGAAGGAGCCCTTCATCCCGAACCCTAGGCCAAGCCCTAAACCGTAAGCCCTGAGCCCAAAGCAGACTGCAGTGATTTTCAGAATGTCAATGCTCCACCCCGGCAACCCCTGCAAGGCAAGAACGTATCTGTAAGGGTTACCATGAACCCTTATACCCTGAATTTGCAACCGAACCCTTCAAGGAGCCCTCACATAAAGGAAGGCAATCTGACAGCCCAGGGGCGGTAACTCTCTTTCACTCCCAGGGTTATCACAAGTCTTACTGTAAAGGTTCTAGACGAGGCTACCCTAACGACTGTGAGGCTTCTAGAGGGAGTCGTGAGGTTTAGGGTTTAGGCTTTAGGGTTTAGGGTTTAGGGTTTAGGGTTAGGGTTTAGGGTTTAGGGTTTAGGGTTAGGGTTTAGGGTTTAGGGTTTAGGGTTCAGGGTGTCAGGTTCGAGTTCCAGGGATTTTCCCGGGCGGTTTCGGATTTCTGGGACCGTGGGAGACTTACACATACTTGGAAGGGCAGGGGACTTAGTTAAGTAGGTTATAAGTAGGGTTATAATTGGGGTAACTCCATTTAGGGTACTTATAACTCTACTTATATCCTACTTACTAAGTCCCCTGCCCTTCCAAGTAAGATGCTTGAACCTATTTGGAAGGAGCGCTGAGGAAGGCGCTGAGGTTGAGAACAGCAACCGGGCTTAGGGCTTAGGGTTTAGGGTTTAGGGCTATACCCAAAGACTACTGCGCCTATGCGCGCTCCACACATTTGCCAGCGGCTGCGCTTGGCACTGTTAAACTATCCAGAGACTTCAGTATCCCGTAATTAGGGAAGATTCCTTACTTCATATTGGGGATCCTACCACAATTGAAGGCATATTCCGTAATCAAGAGATATTGGAGTCTCTGGGCACCCTAAACCCTCAAATCTCCCACGTCGTCTACATGCTCTGGGGCCCCACGAAGTAAGTCCTACATCCTTACTTGGAAGGGCAGGGGTCTTAGTAAGTAGGTTATAAGTAGAGTTATAAGTACCCTAAATGGAGTTACCCCAATTATAACCCTACTTATAACCTACTTACTAAGTCCCCTGCCCTTCCAAGTAAGGCATCAGCCTGAAAGCCAACTGCCATAAACATAAACCCTATACCCAGGCCTTGATACATAGCTGCGAAACCCTCAACTAGATCTTCAATTCTAAACGTCCGTGAACCTTGCGCTTTATATAAGCCTGAAAACAGGATTGTAGAGTCTAGAGCCTAGCATCTAAACCCTAGTTTGTACACCTGCGCTTATATACAAGCTCCAATCCGAATGCCTCCAACCCTTCACAAAAGCCTTGTACCCGAATCCCTGAATCCCAAATCTCAATCCCTAACCACGAAATCCGGAACTCTAAACCTCAAACCCTAGACCCTAAAAAACCCCAAACCTTAAACCCTAGACCCTAAATCCTAAACCTTACTTGGAAGGCAGGGTACTAAGTCCCCTGCCCTTCCAAGTAAATCCTAAACCTTAATCCCTAGACCCTAAACCCTAAACTCCAAACCTTAAACCCTGAACCCTAAACCCTGAACCCTAAACCCTAAACCCTGAACCCTAAACCCTAAACCCTGAACCCTAAACCTTAAACCTCAAACCCTAAACCCTAAACCCTGAAGGAACCCTATAGATCCTTCAAGAGCCCTTACTAAATCCTAAACCTTAAGCCCTAGACTTGAGAACTTTCGGAATCAGGCCGAGCTCTGCAGCGCTACGCACCGAAGCTCTACGTTCCCGGGATAGCAAACTAGCAGATTGGTTTAGGGGTTAGGGTTTAGGGTTTTGGGGTTTAGGGTTTAGGGTTTTAGGGTTTAGCAAACTACCCAAAGCCTCCAAAAACCCCTTAATTAAGGAATATACCTTAAATTGTAATAGGATCCCTTATATGATTTAAGGTATATTCCTAAATTAAGAGGTTTTGGAGGCTCTGGGTAGCAGATTGGTCATATTTTCCCTTATAGTCGCTATAATATAACTACAGTAGAATGTCCCCCAAAACCCAGTTCCTATTGTTACGGATCCTACATAATGTGTCTGCACGTCATGTCTTCCTCTGTCTCTCTTGACTGTGTCTTGGTGGATGACTCTATTTGCCCATGCTATCCGTCGCGCCGGCCCCAACCCCTCATCTCCAAATCAGCACCGCTGCCCTAACCGCCCGGATATGTCCCGTCGTGTGCAGCACATCTACACCCAGTCTGATCGTTTGAGTTTGCATTCGGTGTCGGTTTTCCAGCTTCATGGTTTCGTGGGTCGACTTTGGGGCTGTTGTGCTGCCTGAATGAGGCAGTACTTTCCAGATGCGGGGTCTACAGCAAACTCTTGCAAGTCCTGAACCACCAGGCCATAACACCAAGCCATACACCTGAATGTAAACCCTAAACCGTAAACCCTAAACTCTAAACCTTAAGCTTCTTAAACCTTGGCTATTTTTTTAGGTTTTTCTAGGCCCTGGACCCTCAAGCTTAACCTGAAAACTTGCCGCGCGGATTCGGTTTTGAGCCTGCCAAGGTCTACAACGTGAACGAGATCGGCCGTGGGCCCATTTTTTGAGACTCTGTAGCAACATGGTTGTTAATTAAGGCTGCTCATTGTCATTGTTGTGGTTGTGGTTGTTGTTGTTGCTGCTGCTGCTGGTGTTGTTGGTGTTGGTGTTGGTGTTGGTGTTGGTGTTGGTGTTGGTGTTGTTGCTGTTGCTGTTGGTGTTGTGTGTTGCTGTTGCTGTTGCTGTTGCTGTTGCTGTTGCTGTTGCTGTTGGTGTTGTTGTTGTTGTTGTTGTTGTTGTTGTTGTTGTTGTTGTTGTTGTTGTTGTTGTTGTTGTTGTTGTTGTTGTTGTTGTTGTTGTTACTATCATATTCTTCAGTATTGCCTTTAGCATGATCAGTCTCATTCATTGTTAACATTACTATTGGTATTCGAATGATTCTACTGCTCCTCCTCCTCCTCCTCCTCCTCCTCCTCCTCCTCCTCCTCCTCCTCCTGCTCCTGCCACTGCGACTGCTACTGCTACTGCTACTCGTATTGCTACTGCTACTGCTAGTTGCTCAGTTCCAGTTGAAAGAAAAGTAGCCATTTCCTGCAGCAAGAAATAGTCGACACCTGCAGCTGAAGCACAAGCGACAGCAAGCAGAGTGAGTTCATGACGTGCATGCTGCTGTTCGGCAACGGCTAGTCCCTGTAAGTCTGCGGTGCCCTCGCGGTACTCCCGCAGCTTTGGCAAGCAAGTGATTCAGCCTTCAAACCGGGAGTTTCAGAAAACGAGGGTACCCAAAGGCACCTTAGGCTTAAATGGTAAGATGCGGCCCCGTACATAAATTACCCAGTTTTAAGAAGCCCCTCCCAACTTCGCAGACGGCCGACAGGTGGTTCACAACGCTGCAGGCATTTCCAGCTGTCTCAAGCCTACCGCAAACCTACCCGCTTCTTTATTTCCAGCGCCTCTGCTGCAAGATTGTCGACGCAGCGCGGACAACCCCCGGATTTAGTAATATACCTTAACTTTTAAGGGAGGTCGGGTTTTTACACATGTCAACGTCCTACAAACCCTATAAAAGCCCTTGTAAATTTCTCTGTCCGACAACTCCCCCTTCCACCCCTAAGTTTCAGGCTTTGGTTGGATGCGGGGTCTCGGATGCAGGAGGACCCGCCATCTCTCCAGATCCCAAAGCCCGCAAACGAGGGATCCGCGCCAACCCATGGCTTCAGGGCTACCCCTTCTAGGGTTCCCTTGTTGGTTTTTAGGGTCTAGAGATATGGGGTTTAGGGTCTGAGCGCAAAGACAAAGCCCCCAAAACCCTAAATCATATCTGTGCGTTTCAGGGTTAGATTCCGGGTGAAAGGAACAATCCAAACCCAAAGCCAAGAAGGCTCAGGGGTTTAAGGGTTCAGGGATTAGGGTTCAGGGCTTGGGGGATCTACTTTCTAGATCCCAAGCCCTAAACCCCTAAACCCCTAAACCACTAAACCCTTGGGGTACTTTAAGGTTTGCGGGCTTCGGTCAGGGACTAGGCCCTGAATTCTATCAAAACCCGACCCTTTGGCTGCAGCTTGTAGCACCGTTATGGGTGGTTGTCATTATTATTGTCCCTTTTGGGGTCCCCATTATAATGCGGCACCTAATATTCAGGGTACCCAATTAGGGGCCATAATTTTGACAACTACTCTTACGTATCCCCTTATAGCAACCCACTATGGACCCTTAACTGTAGATCTATAGTATCCCATGCATAGCACCCTTACGGAACCCGCACAGCACCCAGCCCAGATCTTCGAGCTTGCTAGGAACACTGTGCCCTATGGGTTTAGGGATTTGGGGTTTAGGGCATCGTTGCTGACTAGGAGGAGGTAGCCATTTTGGCTGAAGCTCAGTCTTTTTCCACACCGCGCATGGCCGTGACCTCGCTCATGGCTGTGTGTGCTCATGCCGGCACCTCCACTAGCCTTCCGGGCTCCGTGACCTTCGATGAGGGCCATGCCATCATACCCACACCGAAGTTGAAGAGTCGATGGTGTCCGAAGCGGTACGAGAAGGACCCCCGATGTAATTGCATTGTAACACAGCCCAAAACAAGTTTCTTAGTACCAGGAGCCAGATGACGAAGAGGAAGTTGACGTCGACCCGACCGGCCTTACAAAGAGGGAGCTGGTGCAGATGAAGGCATTGGTTCACGTAAGCTGGTGGCTGCGACTCTACAACTTCTGGGACCTGGATGTGAATGAGCAGCAGGTACCTCGTCCTAGCGGCTGCTTTCTCCTTAGGAGGCCAGAGTCCATGCGCCCCATCCATGTCGCAGCCAAGCTTCTCTGTCATAGTTGGGTAACATTTTACATGTTTATGGGTACTTAAACCCAATAAGGGATAATTTTTTAAATCCGATCGCAACCATGAACTAGGCTTGGCCACGAGAGGATCATCAAATCTCTCCTCATGGCGCGAGCAGATCCCACGCTGAAGACTTCCCGGGGCCGCACGGCGCTTCAGATTGCGCGGAAGGCGGACAAGGACCCGGGTTTGGGGCACCAAGCTGGTGTGTGTGTGTATATATATAATAACAATAATAATTATTACTATTATTAGTATTATTAGTATTATTATTATTACTACTATCATTATTGGTATCATTATATACACAACATTCTCTTGCTTTTGAAACGATTCCTTAGAGGAATCATTATAAAAATTATGTTTGTTTCGTAACTGCTCCGTTAAAGGAACCGCCATGATGAAACGACAGTGTATGCGTTTTTCTCCCTGGTTGCTCGCCCTAAGCCCTAAACCCTAAATCCCAAACCCTAAATCCCAAACCCTAAACCCTAAGCCATAGACCCTAAGCCTACAGCGGAAGCCAGAAATCTGGAACATGAGTTTAGGAGGATTCGTGCTTGGACCCCTTATCCTTTACCTTAAGGGCATGAGGATACTGATGTTCCAACTTTCTGGCTGCTACCATAAAGCCCAGAGGAGGGCTCCCATCGCGAGACGGTGGAGGTTCTCGAGGCCACCGAGAAGACGGTCTCAGTCCGGAGAGCCATTGAGATGATATGTAATTGAATACTGGGCTTTGGAGCACTATACTTTAATACTTTTTTCGGGACCTGTAACTGGAAGGGACCATTATGAAATAAAAGTCTATACTTTTTTCTCCCTAATGACTTCAAAGCCCAGTGAATGCCCACTTGCAGCGGGAACTCATGCTAGGTGGTTTGGGAACTTAACGCTGGAGGTGACAATCTGTAATGCATAACTTCTAGCATATGATGTGTCCTTTGTAATATAAAATTTGCAGTATGTACCCATAGGCTCCATAGTAGTTCCTTTTTGGGATTACCTTATAGGATTCTATATATGAACCCCCAAAAAGGAACTACTTTGGAGCCTCTACCCTAAACCCTAAACCCCCTAAACCCTAAACCCTAAACCTTAAACCCCCTAAACCCTAAACCCTAAACCCTAAACCCCCTAAACCCTAAACCCTAAACCCTGTGTAGTTAATGCGTCTTCCAGTTTCGCGAGCTGGCATCTGAATCGGCGTTCCCACTGTGCCAGAGAAAGGGCCGTTGGCCGCGATCGAGCATCCCCGTACAATGCAGTCGGGGTTTAGGGTTTAGGGTTTAGTGTTTCGTGCATCCCCGTACAATGCAGTCGGTTTTCATAGATGGCTGACCTGAGTCGGTAAAGCCACAAGTTTGCAAGCCCTAAGCCTTACACCCTCAACCGTAAGCCCCAAAGCCCGAATCCATACACCCTTGCGTGCATCGGTTGCAAAACCCCGGCCCAAGTGTTCTTTTGCAACTGGCGCAGCTTGTTGCTGACCGAGTTGCTGACGACTTAACATTTGGAATTCAGAACCGTTTAGACCCATTTTGCTTGGGCAGATTTGCGATTGGCTTGAAATCAACGAGCCTGATTGCTGCATTGGGCAGTTTAGGTTTCGGCCTGGTTGTGGAGGTCGTGCATATAGGAAGTTGTGGAAGTTGAGGTTTGGGGTTTAGGGTTCTGGTCACAGGATTTTGAACATCCATGTTGCAGCCATCACGGAGCGATCTGCCATTTTCCGAGCCAATTTTCCCGTACATGGCAAGCCCATGCAGGTTTCCAATATCTCTGCACGAGGCTTTCGAGTGGTTTTGAATCCTAGCACAGCGTGAGCGATGGTGTTCATCCACACACTTCATGCGGAAGCTTCAGCCACGGCTTGGTCCTTGCTATGATCTCGGTTAAACGAGTTTAGCTTAGCAGTCCATAGTCATAGTCGTGATCTGTAGTGAACCGTATGATTTCACGATTATGGTCCCTGCAGTTCATATAAAAGCTAAGGAATAGGCCAATATTGTTTCCTTAGGTTTCCTGATCATGTCTCGTGTTTCGTACGCCCCAAAACTTTGTCCCCAAACCCTATTCTAAGTATTAAGTAAGGCCCCCGTAGTTTTTCCAATAGCAAGAACTTGGCGAGCCGGAGCTTCTCGGTTGGTTGGAAGGGCCCGGTGAAAACGGGCTCGAGCTCGGTGGGTTCTGGAGCCAGGCAACGTGTTTCACATGTGATCCCGCCAAACACTGGGCTGGGATGCCTTCAGCTTCAGCCGCACTGAGCCCGGCTACATAGCTATGAGGACGAGTCGCAATGCGATTTCACTTGATTTTATGGTTTTTCCTTCGAAGGGTTCCTTCTAGAGGGATTTATAAAGGATAGATACTATGAGGGTTACTATTAAGGCTTCGAGTGTGTGAGTTCTGGTTCTGGGTATGCTGAACAGTTTGTGTGATCGTCGCGACTCCGGTAAGTGAAGCACACTCAACCAGGGAGCCCGGTACCCTTGAACTACGCAACACAGCTTCAGTCATGTCAAGGATCCTGGTATATTCTAAATATCCCGATATACTAAACCCTAAACCCTAAACCGATATTAAAAAATTCAAGAGGTATTGGGCTTTGGTGGCAGCTCTTGAAATTCCAGCGGGAGAGGGAGGGGTTCAAAGCCCCGCACCTCCCCTGGGACGAGAGCGGAGAGGGCCTTACAATCTACATTTCCTTCAACTGGGAGCCGTCCATGACCCAGCAGCAGTGCCATGAAAAAGATGCAGGAGTCTTGAAAACGGCAGCAAGAGCCCGAGCCACCAACCGTGAAGCCTGATCGGTGCCTTGCCAGCCTTCTGCATGGTCCAGAAGCCCGCAACTTGAATCAGTAGCAAAGCCCCAAAACCCTAAACCCTGAACCCTACAAGGCAGATTTTTGCAGCACGGGTATGCTAGTGACGTCGGCAGCGGCTGTGTGTGCCCATGCCCGAACCACCGCAAGCCTTCTGGGCTTCGTGATCTTTGATGAGGCTGTTTGGGTTTTAGGGTTTAGGGGTTTAGGGTTTAGGAGGTTTAGGGAGGGGTTTAGGATCGAGGGTTCAAGGTGTAGGGCTTAGTAGGGTTGTTAAAGTTTGTAGGGCTTTTGTTTTTCTCAGGAGCCCCAAGTCGATGAGCTTCCCTGTTTAGAACAGCTACCAAATCCAATATAGGGTTCGCTACATATCGTCCCCAACATATGCTTTGATACTACCCTTAAGCCTAAACCCTAAACCACGAACCAGGTGGAAAATGGAGCCCAGAAACAACCTAAACCATACTACCCTTAAGACTTCTTTCTAATCATTAAGGCCCCTAAACCCTAAGCCTCCTTCGGATTGAGGTCATGGCCGCCCCCGAGCCCGACTACTATGCGACCCGGCGGCACATGCTTAGGGGATTCTGTTAGGCTCCTTTGGGTTAAGGGTATAGGGTTTAGGGTTCTTTGGGTTTAGGGCCTAGGGCTGTCGGGGTTTGAGGCTTCTGTGGGGTGGTTGTGAGGGTTTAGATTGATTGTAGGGCTTATATAGCTGTAGGTTTTTTGTTTTTAGGGCCTAGGGCTTTGGTGGGTTATTGCTGCAAGGCTTTGCAGGGTTGTTAGGGTTTAGCTTGTAGGGCTCAGGACATTGTGCTCTAGGTTTCCTTCAAGCATTGGGCTCCAAACCCGCACCAAAAGGCCCTAAACCCTAAAGCCAAAGCCCTAAACATTACTAGGCCCTAAGCCACAAACAACCCGCGTTACGACCCAAATTAAAATTGATAGCTCAGGTCCGAAGGTTTATGGCAGGAGTTTAGCATTGGGGTTCAGGGTTTGGGGTTTTTGGGTTCTCGGGCACTGGATTCATCGTCACGACCGCAATTCATAGTTAAGATGTCTTACCAGAGTTTCGTTCGTCAGGGCAATGAGATCCACGAGACTACCGGAAGCATGGCAGTGACACGAGTGATGTTGCAGAGCTAGGAAGACAGAGGCAAGAACGACACGTACTGCAGCAAGAACCGTCATATCCAGAACTGAGCAGATTACGCATGACAGGTTCGTAGACAACATGAGAGTGGAGAAAGGGAACAACGACCACTGTCGCGGCAGTCATGACCACCAGGATCATGACGGTATACCATCATCATCATCATCATCTTCATCATCATCATCATCGTTGTTTTTTCCATCCGCATCATGATGCTTGTCATTATCGTCACCATAACCCATCATGGCCCATTATCGTTACCATAATCACCAGTGTCGGCATCATCGCCACCATGGTTGTCATCATCGGCAACATTAGCATTGACTGCTTCGCCATCTTTTGACATGAACCATCCCTTAAACCCTCAAGCCCGAGCCTCAAACCCTCAACCCTAAACCGTAAACCCTCAAACCTGAACCCCAAACCCTCAACTCTAAGCCGTAAACCCGAAACCCTATACACTAAATTTCAATCCCTCAACCCTAAAACCTAAACCCTAAACCTAAAGCCAAAACTCTGGACCCTCAACCCTAAACCCTACACCCTACACCCTACACCCTACACCCTAAACCCTAAACCCTAAACCCCTAAACCCTGAAAGGCTCTGAACCTTCAGCCCTAAAGCCTAAACCCTAAACCCCAAGCCCTGAAAGGAGCTCCTCGGTGTCCAGCGCGGCGCCACGCTGCAGGAGATCCGCGCCGAGTTCCGTGCGGCACCAAGGGGATGGCCGTTCGGGCTTGCGGATTCGTTCCAGGCTTTGGGCTTTAGGGTCTCGGGTTTCGGGTTTAGGGGTTTAGGGGTTTAGGGGTTGAGGGGTTGAGGGGTTTAGGGGTTTAGGGGTTTAGGGTTTAGGGGTTTAGGGGTTTAGGATTTAGGACTTAGGGTTTAGGGTTCAGGGCTTACCAGGTGAGCAAGGCTCATACCGTGAACATGGTTGCTGCTGCTGGTGGCTTTGTCATAGCTTCAAACTTATTCTCCACGCCTGTTTGTCCCACTGCTTATGAGAGCCACCATACAGGCAATATGTGGTCGTGGTTTTTCCCAATACATGCGAGATGCTGCCGTTTCGGTTTCCCTTCGTGTTATCCACTGTTGAGATGCCCTGAGCCCTGAACCCTGAATCCGAAGCCCTCAGCAATCACTGAGGCAAGAAGGTCTTGGCCGAGCACCCGGACAAGGGCGGAGACCCCAAGAAGTTCCAGCTCCTGAACAAGGCCTTGTTGAGGGTTTTGGGTTTAGGCCAGTGCTTTATGCGGCAGCAAGACTATATAACCAGAAGGCCCAAACCGCTGCAACAGAAGCATTGTATGTGTGCATGGCTGTCTCATGATCTGGTTTTCAGTTGTGTCCGGTGTTTAGAGGTTTTGACCTTATTTTTCGGGGTCTCCGGCAGCTGTATCCTAGAATCCTAAATCCGAAACCCTCTCTGTCGGGCTTCGTTCACTTTGATACCTTTTCCCAGTCTTCGCTATAACCTCAGGATATTCATAGGAGGCCCAAAGGGGTTTTAGCCTATGGGGATTTAGTGGGGATTAGGGTTCCCATAATAGGGTTCATACTAAGGAATCCCTACCCCAAGAACCCATAAACCCTAAACCCCCTTATGGCCTCCCATCAGATATTCAGGTGGCCCAGGATGAATATGTTTCCCATAAAGATGAGGGCTCTTAAAGGGCTCCTTAAAGGGATCTATAGGGTTCCTTACAGGGGTCTATTCGGTTTAGGGTTTCGGGTCTACTTGGAGGGGCAGGGGACTTAGTAAGTAGGTTATAAGTAGGGTTATAATTGGGGTAACTCCATTTAGGGTACTTGTAACTCTACTTATAACCTACTTACTAAGTCCCCCTGCCCTTCCAAGTATCCACTTCTTGTATGAGTGTCTCACCTGGAGCATTCATCTCTGGTACATCCTCGCGTCTTCTATCTCTTAGTCCTTTGGCTTTGCGCAATATCTCCTGATCAGTGATCTTGCCATCTGGCGTTAGAGACTATTTCGTCATTTCCTTGGACTTTTTCTTGATGAACAACCTTCTTACATGTGTTCACATCAGTCCCCTTTTTGCGCGTTCAATGCCGTTAGTATTGTGCGATCCTCTTTGATGCTAGCAGGGCGCACGGGTGAAAAGTGTAGCTCCTCCCAGCCACGATGGCGACTACTTGTGTTCTCCTCTTCAATTTCCTTCTTCACGCGGCTAGCTCGTTTTGGTAGGTGTTCCTTGCGAAGCTCTGGACCATCCTAGACATGCCCCAAGCCCCTCAAACTTATATCCCGAACCCTACCGCTGTCATTCCCCGAAACCCCCCAGCCCTATAAGAGCAGGCAGCTCAAGTCGTGAGTCCCTAGCCGAAAAACATTCGAAGCCCCAAACCTCAAAGCCTTCAACAAATCCTGAATCCTAAACTCCAAAACCTTAACCCCTAAACCCTGAACCCTCAAAAAACAAAAACTCCGAAGCCTTAACCCCTAAACCCTGAACCCTCAAAAAAAAGACTCCGAAGCCTAACGCCTCGGAGCCCACAGCTGCACAGCTTAAAATGGAAACATCTCCAGGCCTACAACGTGCTCACGGATCAGGACAATGCCCTATCTGCGGAATTAGCCTAAGCCCTACACCCCAAGCCCCGAACCCTCAAACCCCAAATTCACCCGAAACCCTAGACCCTAAGCCCCAATTAGCCTAAGCCCCAAACCCCAAGCCCTGAACCCTCAAACCCCAAATTACCCGAAACCCTGGACCCTAAGCCCCAATTAGCCTAAGCCCCAAACCCCAAGCCTTGAACCCTCAAACCCCAAATTACCCGAAACCCTGGACCCTAAGCCCCAATTAGCCTAAGCCCCAAACCCCAAGCCCTGAACCCTCAAACCCCAAATTACCCGAAACCCTGGACCCTAAGCCCCAATTAGCCTAAGCCCCAAACCCCAAGCCCTGAACCCTGTCGCTCAATGAGCAGCTCATCATTCTTCCTCAACGGTTGTTGCATTTACACATCTTGCAGATCGCAGCGTTGTGTGAGTCTGAGCAGCACCGAGAGTGAGTTCTAAGCACTCGTTTCTGCATCGTGTGATGGGATATTCTTGCAACGTATCCTTCAGTTTCTTCTTGAGATCAGCGTCGAGCTGTGCATGCGCACAGACAACCAGAGTTGCCGTCAAATCTCCTAACCACAACACGAAAATCTTGAGTGGAGCCTAAAGACACCTTCTCCTCCGTACCTTCCCTTAGTCTGCGCCCACATGGCCTCCAGCGGCAGCTGCAAGGCTCGGGTTAGGGGGGCCAGGGCTGCAGCCGTCGATCTTGCACGGGAGACTCCACGAGAGATACCTTTCTTCCTCTTGCCATCTCCCTCGGCTGCCATCTGCTGCCAACTTCCAAGGGCTGTTTCCCGATTGCTATCGTGCTTCTGGCAGACATGGAGGCGCGACAAAAATCAAGCTCGACTGATGGCTGCTCCAAACCCCAAATCACCCGAAACCCTAGACCCTAAGCCTCAATTAGCCTAAGCCCCTAGATCCAAGCCCTGAGCCCTCAAACCCCAAATTACCCGAAACCCTAGACCCTAAGCCCCAATTAGCCCAAGCCCCAGACCCCAAGCCCTGAACCCTCAAACCCCAGAATTACCCGAAACCCTAGACCCTAAGCCCCAATTAGCTTCAGCCCTAGACCCCAAGCCCTGAACCCTCAAACACAAAATCACCCGAAACCCTAGACCCTTAAGCCCTAAACCCTAAACCCTAAACCCCTAAGCCCCAAACTGCCCGAAACCATGAGCCCGAAACACCCAGACCCTCAAGGTTACGCCCCAAACTCCCCTGAACTAGAGACTCCTAAACCCTAAGCTACCCCAAGCCCTGGACCCCCTAAAGTTGGTGTTTTGAGTTGGGGTTTAGGGTTTCGGGTTTTGGCCCCTAAACTGCGAATTTTGGGTTTCGGGTTTAGGCCCCTAAACTGGGATTTTGGGTTGACGGTTTCGGGTTTAGGAGGGTGGCGTAAGCCCTAAACTCCCCTTAAACCCGGAAGGACAAGCGTCGCCGCTACGATGCCACTGGCCGCACGGACAGGCCGGACCGCTAAACTCAGAAACCTTGCAACACTTTTCAAAAACCTTACACCCTAAACCCTAACCCCCCCCCAAAAAAAAACCCTAAACCCAAGTCCCAAGCCCTAAAACCCTCAGCCCTGAACCCTGTGTCTTCTGCCAGGACTGCCGAGGAGGAGTTCGCAGCCACATGCCTCAGACTGGATGTAGCATGGGCATAGGCCACAGGGTCTTTAGCTGAAGGATCGACGTTTGGGCTCTGGCTGTTGGATTTCAGGGGCACCTCGGGAAGTAACTAATGCTTAGATTTTCGTTCGGCTGTTTGGCTAAAATTTCATCCTTGGGGGTTTGCCTTGTCATATGGGTGGTTGTCAAAATTAGGGTCCCTTTTTGGGCACCATAGATATTAGGTGCCGTATTATAATGGGTGCCGAAAAAGGGACCATAATTTTGATAACCACCCATATATCTTATCGTATAAAAGTTGTTAGACTCCTCGAGCGCATCTAACGATCAGCAACACAAGAAGAGGTCCCCAACACCTAAACCCTATATCCTAAACCTTAAGCCCTAAAAACCTATACCCTCAGCCCTCGACCCTAGGCCCTAAACCCATGCCCTAAATCACACCTATCCCTCAACCCTAAAGCCATATACCCTTAGACCAAAACCCTGGGCCCGATACCCTAAAGCAATTACTTGGAGGGGCAGGGGACTTAGTAAGTAGGTTATAAGTAGGGTTATAATTGGGGTAACTCCATTTAGGGTACTTATAACTCTACTTATAACCTACTTACTAAGTCCCTAAACCCTAAACCCCATAGATCCCTGTAAGGAACCCTATAGATCCCTTTAAGGAGCCCTTACTAAGTCCCCTGCCCTTGCAAGTACGGCATCAAGGGTTCATGCGACTGCTTTGGCAGTTGAAGCTCATGTCTGAAATCCATCACTCAGGCCCCGAGCTCGAAGCCCAATGTTCGAAACCCCAAAGAGGAGGTATACTATAGTCTATAGTATATGATGTTATATGGTAGTATATGATTTATTATGACAGTACATGAAAGTATATTATATGATCGTATATGATCTTATATGACACTATATGACAGTATATGGTAGTACATGACCTTGCATGATCGTGTATGATGGTATGTGACAGTATGTGATAGTATATGGTAGCATATGGTCGCATATTTTAGTACATGGTAGTATCTGAGAGCATATGATACTGCACTATACTAGGATAAGCCATGCGATAATTTACTGTGCTAATACTACAGTATGCCATCCTATGCTATCCTATGCTATACTATGCTATACTATGCTATACTTTGCTATGCTATGCTATGTTATGCAATGTTATGCTATACTATGCCATGCTGTGTTATGCTATGCCATGCTGTGTTATACTATGTCATGCTATACTATGCTTTGCTATACTACGCTATGCTATGTTATGCTAAGTTATGCTTTACAATGCTATACTATATGTTATCTGAATTTGCGATTGTTAGATTCATTGTAACAGCGGCCGGTTTCCTGCTGGGTGTTCGGGTTGTTTGTTTTCGGGCTTTCTTGACCGGAGACGAATCCGAGGAGTCATTCGGTGGCGGCCGATTGCAGAAGGACGCGAGTCTCAGGGCTCTACGATGTACCCTAAACCCTGTCACAAGGCAGGGTCGAGAGTGCCAGAGAAAGAGCCCATTGCATATAAAAAAAAACCTAAACCCTATGTACACTTAACCCTAAACCCTAAACCCTAAACCCCTAAGCCCCTAAACCCCTAAACCCCTAAACCCCTAAACCCCTAAACCCCTAAACCCCTAAACCCCTAAACCCCAAACCCCTAAACCCGATGTACAGTTTAGGGTCTCGGGCTGGGATTTGGAGTTTAGCGTTGGGGGTTAGGGCTTCAAGTCTAGGTTTTAGGGCAGACCCCTGCGCTGAAGTCTCGGCGGCCTGCGGTTTGGGGTTTGCTTTGGAGCTTAGGGCTTTGGTCTTAGGGCTTTTGTCTTAGGGATTTGGTCTTAGGGATTTGGTCTTAGGGTTTAGGGTTTAGGGTTTAGGGCATAGGGTTTAGGGTTAGCCGTTCACCTTAACCCTCAACCATGCAGGCAAACCGCAGATGGATCTGCACCCCGCTTGCGGAATACTCTTCGTGCTCCTCGAACTTCCACGGTGGACTCAGCGCGAGATGACGAGTTCATGACCTCTTCATGTTCACTGATTCCCAAGCGACAAACTAGAAGTCTACCACTGTCGGCTTGAGCAGTTGATTTATAATATATTATGATTACTAATACTATGATTGCTATCATTATTATTATTATTCTCATTCTTATTGCTATTATTATAATTGTATTCTTATTATGTACAACACCCACCAGGATTCCTCATAGCAAGACAACCCTGTAAGGTCTGTTAAGATGCAGAGGAAGCTGCTCGGAATGAGCCAGGGCCAGCAGGGCTTCCAATTGATCCTGAACCGTAAATCCTACTTCCAGTATTCTGCTCTTCGTGGCTTGAGGCTACAGTAGAAGCCAAAAAGTTGGAACATGGGTTTAGGAGGATTAGTGCTAGGATCCCTTATACTTTACCTTAAGGGCATGAGGAGTCTAATGTTCCAACTTTCTGGGCTTCTACCATAAACCCTAAACCCTAAATCCTAAAAACTGACGATTCCTGACCCCAACGGTGCGCTTGGAGCCCCACGCCCTAAACGCCAAACCGCAAATCCCTGAACCCTAAACCCGAAGCCCCACACCCGAAAACCTAAACCCCTATCCACTTCTATGTTCACCCAAAACCCTAAACCCTAAACCCTAAACCCTAAACCCTAAACCCTAAACCCCAAACCCCAAACCCCAAACCCTAAACCCAAAACCCTAAACCCTCAACCCTAAACCCTAAACCCTCAACCTAAACCCCTCAAGGGGCTCAATCCTGAACCCAGAAAGCCCGAAGTCTTAAAGCTGTAAACTGTAAACTGCGGTCTCCTTAGGAATCGTTGTTTTTTTGGCTCATATAAAAAATCCAAGTGAATGAATATGTATATATATATATATATAAATAGTATCTTTGATATGGTTGTAGGGGGTATATTAAATCTTAAATCTCAGACTTTAAAGATAAACCCCCGATCACTGAAAGCACTGAATCTTAAGCGGCTCAACCCGAAGTCCAAAGCAGTCGAACAAACACCCTTCCAATATAAGCTAAACACTAGACCTTATAGTAGAGTTCGAGAAAACCTTGTTGACAAACCTCATAGAACGCTAAACCCTGAACCCTAAGCCCTAAGCGCTAAGCCCTAAACACTAAGCCCTAAACTCTAAACCCTAAGCCCTAAACCCTAAGCCCTACACCCTAAACCCTGAGCCCTAAACCCTATGCCCTCACCGATAAGCCCTAAGCCCTAAACCCTAAGCACCATGGCGCTTCCTAAAGCCTGAAATCCTGCAGGAGGGTCGAAGCAAAGAGGCGGACGAGAAGGCGGTGGTGAACATGGAGGACTTGGGCTTCGGGGGATTTGGGGGTTTAGGGCTCGGGGTTTGGGGTTTGGGAGTTTGGAGGACTTGGGCTTCGGGGATCCGGGGGTTTAGGGGTTTGGGCCTCGGGGGTTTTGGGGGTTTTAGGATGGTGGGGCTTCGTGGGGCTTCGGGTTTTTTTGGGTATAGCAGCAGCCTCATCCAAGCAGCAGTCTCGAGCTTCTGTTTCTCGTGTTTCTTCTATCAGCAGCAGCAGCAGCAGCAGCAGCAGCAGCAGCAGCAGCAGCAGCAGCAGCACAGCATCTGCATGATGGTCATCATCTTCATCATTGTCATTGTCACCGTCATCATCATCGTCGTCATCAATACCATCACCGTCACCATCACCATCACCATCATCATGAACATCATCACCATCATCATCGTCACCACCACCACCGCCACCACCACCACCACCGCCACCACCACCACCACCGCCACCACCACCACCACCACCACCACCACCCCCGCCGCCGCCACCACCACCACCGCCACCACCACCACCACCACCGCCACCACCACCCCCACCACCACCACCACCACCCCCGCCACCACCACCACCACCACCACCACCACCACCACCACCACCACCACCACCACCACCACCACCCCCACCACCACCACCACCACCACCACCACCACCACCACCACCACCACCACCACCACCACCACCACCACCACCCCCACCACCACCACCACCACCGCCACCACCACCACCACCGCCACCACCACCACCACCACCACCACCACCACCACCACCACCACCACCACCACCGCCACCACCTTTTCCTTGCTGCAGGCATGAACTTGCTCGGCGCGCTCCTCTCTCATCTCCATCACTGCCGTCAATATTGATGTCACCGCTATCGTCACCAAGCGTACTTGCACAAATCTTCACGACAGGCACTAACATGGTCAGATGTATGAGCAGTAATGCAGCCGAAGTTCCCTGCAGGAGCGCATCTCGAAGGGCCCTCAGGGCGAGCACGAGGAGCCTTTTGAACATTTACGCCTGGTAGTTGTCAGGGTATCTCAGGAGTCAGGGTCTACAGAAACTGCCAGTAGTTTGGAACATCACAGCTTTAGCTAAAGGCTCACTCCGGTACATTTAGTTGTAAGTAACAGGAATCCCAGCACTGATCGTCCAACAGTTCACCGCAGGTCCTTTCAGGATCTGGGACGGAGCTCGTGTTCGGGGTACTGAGGGTTAGGAGCCCAAAGAGCCCTCAGACGCCACAGTCAAAACCCTCCCACGTTCGAAAGTGAGGTCCACCCCGAAATTCCATACCTTAAGCTGTTGAATGTGGGGAGGACTTCTTGACTTTCGTCCTGGTCGTCCCAATCCTTTCATGGGCAGCTCCAAACTAAGTCCCAGACCCATTCTCAGCAGCACCCCAACTCTAAACCCAAGTTCTAAACTCTACACCCCAAATCCTTGATCCAAGGAGCTAAGCCCTTCTTCACATCAGACCCCGAACCTCCGCTGGACTTAGGATTTACCGTGAACCCTTACAAAAGGCAATAAATCCAAGGGCATCCGGGCTTCGAGATACCTCAAAACCTGGCAGCCCAACTTTCGAGGATCAGGAGGCTCAGCACTTCCCTACTGTCCGGGGGTCATGGTACCCTAAGCCCTGAACTCATCCCGAAACGCAGAGCCACAATCCTATTCCAAACAACCCTAAACCTGAAAAACCTAAACCCCTGAGCCCCTAAACCCTGAAACCCTAAACCCCCAGAAGCCAAACCCTAAAACCCTAATCCCTAAACCCAAAAACCCTACACCCTAAACCCCTAAGACCTTAAACCCAAAATATGAAACCCTCGAAAGCTGCAAGCTGCCGCCTCCAAGTACCACTGCCAGGAGGGTTTCGCAGAGTGGCTCCGCCAAAGGGATCAGCAGGAAATGGTCCGATCCTCTGCTTTTCGGGTTTATAGGGTTTAGGTCTTTGGGTTCGGGTCCGCTGAGCTGTTGAGACGAAGTTCACCAAAAGTACTAGAAGTCACAGTACCGTTCCCTTCATTGGACACTTGGCAGAAGCTCCATAATGATCTCTGAGCTGACAAACCGCCAGATCGTCCGCTTTAGAGGACCACCCTCAACCACCAAAGCCTTGAACTCGATACACAAAGCCCTACTCACAGACCCCTTCGCTCTAGCTGCCCTTCAGGCTGCCATGTGATTCGAAACACGAAGCCCTTAACCTGAACAAATTGTACCTTAATAATTGGAACAGAGTTTTGGGGCCCATGTTTTCTATTATAAGGAACCCCCACAATAGTATAGGTATTTTTTAAAAGCCCCTTTTCAGGTGATGACGGACAAGGACTTCATGAAGACAGCGCTGTTCAACGCCGCTGAGACGCTCGGCTGGACTCTGAAAGGTTCATGGTTTCATGACTGGAGGGTTTAGGCGGAAGTAAGATTCAGGGCTGCAGTTTCAGCTGAGGGTTCAAGGTTAAGTGGGTTGTGAAACTCTGGTCACTGATTCTCCAGCCCCAGATCCTAAACCCAGCCTGTGCGGACAGTTCTGGGGAGGGAAAGGGGCCCCACTGCACTTCAAAACCAATCCAGCTGAATGCCTGAACTTTGATCATCCTCAAAGCCTTAACCCAAAACCCAGCCCTAAATCCTAAACTCGATCTTATATTGTCTTCCCCTCCCTTAACCGGTACGGTAGTCTGGATGCTTTGCGGCGCAAAGACACGAGGGCTCCAAACAAAAACGACGAGAAACCAGAGCCCTCTAGAGACCTCAGACCCCGAACCCTCGAGATTTCGAAGAGAGAAGCTCTGTCCTAAACTTGAACCCAAAGCCAAGTAAGTCAGTACGGTCTTATCCAGAGGCTGAATATAAGGATTTTCACGCATGTTCCTCTATGACGGCGTAGGCGTAGCGTAGTTGGCTTTGGGGTTTAGGGGAACCCAAGCACCTTTCAGGCATCAAGCCACCCTTGAAGTTACCTGTTGTGGCACTTATCCGAACTGAATCCCAACCCCGAACCCCTAAGAAGCAACACCTCAAACAAGCCCCTAAACACTTAACTCCAAACCCTGGACCCTAAACCTAATCCCAAACCCCCAAAACCCTACGCCCTGAACCCCAAACCCTGAACTAAACAGCGTGGCTTCAAGGATGACGCGGCAGGTGAAGCACAGTGGGCTGGTACAGCACGTGCTGGGCTCGCAGCTGGGCTTGAAAGGATTAAAGAGGTTAGGACTAAGGGGTTTGGGGTTCAATAATGGGATTTCGATGGGATTAAACATGTATTGCAAGTATGCCGCGAGGCTGTACTCCAAACCCAAGCTCGGAGTCTGTTCCCGATACCCGAGAACCTTTAACATCAATAATCCAAAGACATCAAGCCTCCAAAACCTGTAATCCTAAACTCCAAACAGTCCTATGTAAAACCGCAACTTTGTAGAAGCCCTTCCGGTAGCCCAGAGCCATTAAGATCCCGACTCGAAACCCTAGCGACCTCAGAGAGAGAGGCCCGATACCCGTGAGTTCAGGAATCTACGTTTCGATTCTATAATATGGGGCCTCCATAGATAGGATGAAGGTAGGTGGTCCTAGATAAGAGTCATGATATACAGGATCCTCAGTCCCACCTACCTTCATCCCACCTTTAAAGGCCTCCAACGTAAGAGACATAATCTTCTGATGAAAGGCGGTCTAGGGGGTAGACACCTTCATCAAGGCGTACATGGACCCTACATAACCCTATAAAGATCCTTCTACAACCCTAACACCTAAACCCTCCTCCCAAAAAAAAGTTTCTAAACCCTAAATCCCGAACCCTAAACCTTACGCTCTAAACCCTAAGCATTAACCCCCAAAGCTTACACCCTAAACCCTAAACGGCTCTAAACCTTAAGCCCTAAGCCTTACACCCTAAACCTTAAACCCTACACCTTATATACACGCTAAACCTTACACCCTGAACCCTAAACCTTAAACCCTCAACCTTACACCCTAAACCCCAAGCGATACACCCTAAACCCTAAACCCAAAACCTTACACCCTAAACCCCTAAACCTTACACCCTAAACCCTAAACCCCTTTTGGGCTCTGACTGCCAGGCCGAAGACCGACGCCTACGGCCAGGTGCTGGGTGGGGCGGTGCAAGTACAGCCGCCGAGCGAAAAAAAGCAAGGATTGGGGGCTAAGGGTTTGAGGTTTAGGGTTCTGTTTTTGTTTTAGGTTATAGGGTTTAGGGCACTAAACCCCAAACCCTAAACTTAAAGTTTGGGGGTTTTGGAGGTTTGGAGTTTAGTGTTTTACACGGATTGTTAGGGCTCTGCGATCCAATAGACCGGTCCCTAGTCCGGTTGTAATCTTTGCGCTCCTCGCATCCTTCTTAGAGGCTTCATGATGGTGAGAATGATGACGGTCATACTCAACAGTACCATCACATCACCGATATCACCCTCATAGCCGCCTCCTCGTCCTCCTCCGTCAGCATCCTCTGGAGCACCATCATCCTCGTCTGAATTCCTGTCATGATCTCCAAGGTTGCGTCTCTGTGGGTTTTCTTGATTGCGGACGCCGATTGAGATGATGATGGTGGCTACAGGGCGCGAGTAGTGCAGGGTCCTGCTCCTCTTGCTTTTTCCGAGTATTGTTACCGGCAAGGACGGCGGTGATGACCACGATGGTGCTTGCCATGAAGTGTTGGGTGGTGACGCTGATGATGATGTTGGTGGCATGGGTGCTGCTCTTGCCCTTTGCGCCGGTCGTGCTGATGCTGATGCTGCTGCTGCTGCTAACGACGGACGTGAATAGAGCAGTGGCGATGAAGTTGAAGGCGGCTCCGAGGATGATGGGGGCAGAAGGGATGACTGCGGTTTCGATGACTTTGGCTAGGGTGGTGTGTCGGTGATCGATGACCCTGATGATGATAGTCAAACCTATGGCCGATGATGTTGAAGGCTATGATGATGATGATGGTGTTGATGATAGTTAGGCTGACTATGCTTTGTATGCACGTGTCTGTTCTTATACGGACACAAAGTAGGCATCAAGCTGCTTCAACCATGAAGAATGTGCCGGAGCGTCTTGCATCGGGATGGGATGACAGGTCTTCGTGAAGCAAAGTAGTCTTTAAGGTTCGGGGCTTAGGGTTTAGGCTAGGTGTCGCATGGTTTGCAGTGTGACTTCGAATGGCTTCTATAGGGGCCTTAACTATTACCAACACTATTTTCGGGTTCATTATTATAACGATAGTATAATACAAACCCCCCGAAACCCTATGCTACTTATTACGGCCCCTATACTAGGTGTCTCATGGTTGTCAGTTTGGCTTCGCAGGGATAGGAAGCTCCTATACTAAATCCCCTTCAAAGGAACCCTAAACCCTTATAGATCCCCTATTCTCGTCATTAAGGCCCCTATATTCTGGAACCCTTGGTTATGGCCCTTCTCGAAGAACCCCAGACATCCCCTTGAAAGGAACCCGATTCTAATTATTAAGGCCCCCATTCTAGCCCCTAAGCCCTAAACCCTAAACCCTCTACTAGGAAGCTCCATCTCAGGTCGAAGCCCCGTCCGGTGAAGAAGTCCATTGACCACGATGCGACCCGATTGCGACGGCAGAGCCGGCACGGGATCCTTTAAAGCTTCCTTAAACGCTTAGGGTTTGCAGTTTCCGAAAGTAAGGGCTACCCTAGTTTGGGGTCCTTACAATGAGTATCGTACCTTTTAGGGTACTACACTAAGGTCACCTATTTTTGGACACCTCCATATGGAACGGTTATAGAAATCATGAAGGGGATCATTGTACTTGCTTTTATTTTGGGTCCAAAGGGGGCTATACTATGAGTGCATGACTCATTGCCAATTATTCCTCAGGGCTCCTTGATGTCATGAGTTTACAACAATATGGGTGGTTGTCAAAATTATGGCCCCTTTTGGGGTACCCTAAATATTAGGTGCCGTATCCTATTAAGACCCAAAAAGGGACCCTAATCTTGACAACCCTAAACCCTAAACCCTAAACCCTAAACCCCTGAAGCCCATATACCCCCAAGCTGTAAGGTTGGGTCTCGGGGTTCAGCGTTCAGGCTTAAGGTTCGGTCTTAGCATTTTGGAGTTGGGTCTGAAGGTTTAGGGTTTAGGGTGTAGGGTTTCAGGGGTTTAGGGTTTAGGGTTTGGTTTAGGAGTTTAGGGTTTCGGGTTTAGGGTGTGTCCTTTCAAGGAGATTGTGATCCGCATGTTGGCCGTGCCGGTGGATGACTCCATGGTCTACGCGGAGCCCGGGGGCTGGGTGCGTTGCAGCACCTAAGATACGGGGATCCTTAAGGGGCACGAAGAGGTATATAGGGTAGTTTAAGGATTCAAGGATACTACTACTACTACTACTACTACTACTACTACTACTACTACTACTCCTACTGCTACTGCTACTACTACTACTACTACTACTACTACTACTACTACTACTACTACTACTACTGCTACTACTACTACTACTACTACTACTACTACTACTACTACTACTACTACTACTACCACTACCACTACCACTACCACTACCACTACCACTACCACTACCACTACCACTACCACTACCACCACCCATAGTCTCCAGCGTAGTTAGGGTAGTGCCTTTTGGTGTTTCGGGTTGCAGGCTGGGAGTTCAGGACTTTGCGTTTAGGGGTTCGGGGTTGAGTCGTTTGCGGGACTCCGCTGAGAGCCCAAGAACTACCTGTTGACTACAACTTAGCTGAAATCATAGGCTCTCTGGGTAGGGTTTCCGGCTCGCACTGGTCATAGCTGAGTTTGTTAGCTTTCGGAAGTATAGTTAAGGCTGAAAGTTTGTGAGATTGCATTGTTTTTGACTGACGAGCCGGCCAGCTGCATATTACCCGAAAACTGTTTCTCGTTGGTCTTGGTCTCCGGTAGTCTATCCTTGCCTGTGGTCTGTTGGCCGGATTGTCCCCATTTGTTTTGGGGTTATGGGTTAGGGATTCGATTCTACATCCCCTAAAGCCTTAAACGCATCGGTTTGGAGAGGCCAGAATCCCATCATGCCACATCTCGCAACCCAGACTGCTCTTAACCCCAACCCGTCACCAACCCGAAACCTTACCTATCTTAAAATCCCAGACCCCCGAACCTCACACTCACAGTCCCTAAAAAAGATTCCCACATTCTAACAGTCCTGAAATCGCCCAACACACCTAGAATCCCGCAACCCCCATATTTCCTAAACCCCCAACCCTAAACCCTAAACCCCAAAGCCCCAAACCAAAAGCCCGCCGAACAGCCCCGTCATGGAGCCCTGCACAGTGGAGATTCGGACAGGAGCTGAACAAGTCGGGCGTCTGCCTGGGCATGACTGGTGTGGGCAAGGCCCTTCTCCAAGTGCTATAGGGGCCTTAATAATTTCGGATAATGTTGTGTAGGTTTCCTTCTTTTCACTGTATCTATAGTATAATGGGCCCCAAAACCCTATTCTAATTATCAAGGCCCTTATATTAATCTTTTTCAGTTTTAGCAGGTTTATTCTGCCCAGTCTCTTTGACGTTTTCATGAGTGTTCCTGTGAACTCTGGGAGATTTTTGACGATGACCGTTTCGTATCATACCTTGCTGTAAATAGCTTTCCTTAGCATGTCGAGGAATCCTGACCTAGAAGCTACTTGCTAAGTCCCCTGAGCCTCCACGCAATCCTTAACTTTATCCCCCAAGCCGACGCTACCTTAAAACCTAAAGTGCATGGGGTGCATGTCTCAAGGAGGCTGGCCGAGGGCGGCGGAGAACTGGCCGAGACACGTACCCTAAACCCTAAACCCTAAACCCTAAATCTCGGACCCTAGAGGTCGAGCAGCTTGGCGCACGATGCGAAGAGCTGAAGGAGGTTGGGCAAGCAGATCTTACTAGCAGAGTGGTTCAGGGTTTTTGTGGTAGAGTATGTAACCTTTAATCTGTCTGGGTTAGTATATAATCCCTCTATGTAATCCTAAAAGTCAGCCTTTAGCGCCCCTACTGGGCCAGCAAGAGCAGCAAGGGTACGGCAGAGCCTTCTCTTACCTTCTGCCGTCTGGTCGATGTCGATCTCCGCCTATGAACTTTCTCGCTGCATACTTATAGGGGCTTAAATAATTACCAACACTATTTTGGGGGTTCCTGCTTCTTATTATAGTATAGTGGGCCCCAAAACCCTAGTCTAACTATTAAGGCCCCTATATTCAACCTTTAAATCTTCCCTGCCCATGACTGGTGTCCTAGTGCTAAAGGCCCCGAAACCCTAAATCCTAAAGCCCGTCAACCCAGAGACTCCTCTAGAAGCCGCTTCCCCTGTTGAAGGAAGACATGGTGCTGGTCCTCCCAAAGCCGACGAAGTTTTCATCTCAGCATCTCCGCTGCGAAAGTCTCCGGGTTCAGGAAGTTTAGGGTTTGGGATTTTAGGGTGAAGGGTGGTTCGGGAACGCCTTAACTCCTCAATCCCGACACCCTGCAGTAGAACGGCCGAACAATGGGTGTTTTTCATGAGACGGTTGGTTGCCCCGGCTTGGTCGATCATCCATGACAATGTCGTCGTCTCCAAACAGTGAGATCCTCAATAGAAGGACCCTGCAATGGCCCCAAACCCTCAACCCTAAACCCTAAACCCTAAACCCCAAACCCTAAACCCCAAACCCTAAACCCTAAACCCTAAACCCTAAACAACCTTAAATCCTGAACCTCAAACCCTGATCTCCCTAAACCCTCAATCCGAAACCCCAAGCTTTAAACCCTACAACCCGGAACTCCCAATCCCAAACCCTTAAGCCCCAAGGTTGCGGACTGCTTGACGTGCATAATGTCTGCGTGGCTGCAGCATTGACGTCATGCCGATGGTTTTGGCTTCTGAAGAGCTGTCTAGGAATGCTATGGCTAAAGGGCTGTGTGCTGTGCTGATACGACCGTCTCAGTAACCATGGGATTGCCGTGTGAGGTGAAGGCTCTGGTCAAGAAATGTGTTTTACAGCTGGTGCTGCTTCCAGGGGTGGTGTGCCTTCTTAAGGAACACTGGCGAAGCTTGCTACAGGAGGCCAATTGGCTCATTGATCGCGCGCAAGGAATCTTGCAGTTCTTTGTGTCGCGAGGTGACTGCTTCAGTGTGTTGGCAAAGGAGCTGCATGAGACATTGTTGCTTGGAAGGGTGCATGCGCTGGAGTGTTTGTCTCTTTATTCTAGGCTGGAGCAACAACCGCAAGGGTGTGTCCGGGACAGACTGCGTGTGGGACTTGGATCGCCAAGCATGTCTGGATGTGTTGCTACGCGAGGAGAAAACATCAAGTGGAGTACTTTTACGCATGAACAAACAGGTATTTTGCAGGCAATTCGTGCTCTGGACTTGGACCTGATTATCTTGCCAGGAGCACGCTTACCTGATAATTTCAAGGCACCTGATGACTGGTGCTTGCAGTCTTTGTGCCGAAAGGGCCAAAACTTTGACAGCTGTGCTATCATGTGGAGGAAGGAATTGCAGGCAATTGTTCCTCTGGCCAATGTAGGAGGGCCCAGACGCCTCCACCTGGCCATTCCTAGAGTGAATAAACCGCCGCTTTTCATCAGTGCGGTCTATTTGCCTCCAGACAATGCCTCGCATGGGGATGCTGCATGGTGCAACGAACTTGATGGTCTTGATAATGACTTCAGACATCTTGAGTGTGAGTTTGCTTCCGATGGAAACAAACTGGATGTTTTGCTGCTAGGGGACATGAACATACAACCAGGTCTGCTTGGAGCTGGACCCGATCGCAGGGTGCAAAGGGAACGTCGGTGGAATAGCTTTGTTGAGATGCACTGTTTCACGGTTGCCAACCCAAGCCTCAGAAGTTGTCCAGCAGTTCCTGTGCTGCTGCCATTGCGCCAGAAAACGGTGCAGATCCGGCCTGGGGATACTCATCACGATGCTGCAGGCGGTACCTCTCGTGCCATTGACCTCGTTGTGGCCTCACCCTCTGTAGATGTGGAGGTCACAATTCACAACTCTCTAAACTGCTGCAAGGAACAGGAATGTCCATGGCCTTTGTGCGTAGAATACACTGGAGGTGACCACTTCCTGATGCATGCTGATGTCGTTGACGACTTTCTCCTGCCTGAGATGCGCCAAACAGGGGGCATGCCGCTATGGCTACATGACGAAAGTAGATGGCGGGCAGGATGGCTAGCTGCAGGCGGTGCCCTGCAGTCATTCAACAGGCTCTTGCAACCTGTCGCTTGTAACAGCGATGGCATGCGAAGCTGCTGCAAGTTGAAGAAGAAACTTGCGCAATGGATTGGAAATGCAGCCACATGGGTGCAAACTTTCATAGCGACGACTGTTCTACAAGGCTGGGTCGTGAGACCGTGGAACGCACCAATGCGTACTTACCAATGTGCTCATGCTGGCGGGGCCATGGGACCTGAAGACCCGTGGTTCCGCAAGCTAGCAGCTTCTTGTGCGCGCGGTGCTGCTCCGCGTGCACTGGCGAACCGCTGCTTTCGATTTCTGAAACCTGCCTCGCCTTCTCCTCTGCCTTGCCTTGTAAAAGATGGTGCCATCTTGACTGGTGGGGTGGTGCACACTGAATGGTGCAAGGCTTTTCTGGGACAAAGTGAATGGCCGTATCCGTGGGATGCTAGCTACGATGCCCAGGTCAAAGCATCGTGTCAAGCAGAGAACCCGCGTGCATGGGCTAATCGAGGACGCGGGGCGTACGATGCACCCGTGCTACAAAGTGAAGTATCTGTTGTTATGGACAAGTGGAGCAAGTCTCTGGCCACAACACCAGATCTAATTCCAAGAACGGCGTTCCTCCTACGCAACAGGGAGTGGGATGCCTGCTGTTTTCTGCTTCTCAGGTTGCTAGGGCCAGGGTGTTTAGCCTTCAAACCTGACCTCTGGCGACGGACGCTTGTTGTTCCTAAGCATAAGCAGGGCCTTGTCATTTCACCTGACAACTGGCGATTTCTGGAAGTCCGCTCGCAAATGGGGTTGTTACAGGAAGCTGTTCTCATCAATCGAATCAAGCCATGTCTTCTGCGTGGCATCGAACCAGGGCAGTCAGGCTACGTGCGTGATGTCTCCGACGCCCAGCTAGTTCTACATGAACTCACTGCTGCGCGGCGGGCCTCTGGACTTCCCATCCTTACCATCATGGGTGACCTGGCGCGTGCCTTTCCAAGAACATGGCGGGATGACTTCCTTACTCAAATTTGTCTTCAAGCAGGCCTAGATGGAGGCGGTCGTGGCCTACTTGCTGATATGCTTTTTTGGGATGCGCCCGTGCTTAATCTGCATGGCCTCTCCGCGCTGGTCAAATTTGAAGGCGTTCCAGAAGGTGGGGTCTTAGGGCCTGCAGGCTTTACCACGTGGCTCAACTCTCTCACCGTGCTTCTAAAAGACAGAGGACATGGCCTTGGCATTGGTTGTACTGTACCCTCGGCCTGGCAACATGTCGCTTGGCATTGGCAAGGGGTGCCAGACGAAGCCGTGGTGCTACAACTGCTGGAAGCACTTCAGGGTCGTGCTCCATTGCCAAGCCCGGACAGCATCTGCAGGGACGAGACCCTTATGGCCTCATGTCTTCGTGCAATTGATCGCATGGCTGCGTCGCGTATCAACCTGGTATTGCATGCAGATGACCCAGTTATTGTCTGCTCCTGCCGAGGAGCCGCCATGGCAGTGCTTGATGATGTTGCAAGGTGGGCCTTTGCTCACAAAGCTACCTTCCATGTGGGACCTGCAAAAACTGTTGTGCTCCTACCTGAAGGTGAGATGGATCCGCGTCTTGTGCTTCCACTCATCGGTGCTGCTCCTTGCCCCATACATACCAAGACCCGGCACAAGTGGTTGGGGCTTGTGTGGCCTGCAAACCTTGACTTCGCTTCTGCGCTAGAGTCGAGTATACAAAGAGGAAACCTGCTGGTTTCTGACATTGTTAGTCTGCTGGACAATGGCGGCCTGCCGCTCTGCTTTGCACTCGCTCTTTTTGATGCAAAGGTAGAGGGTAGCCTGCGGTTTGGACGATGGCTACTGGCGACCGCTCCTGGGGCCTTGGATAAGTATGACGCCGCCTTTAACCGTTGGGCGTGTGCTCTCCTGCACAGTCCGCCATGGCGCTCTGCTGCCATTGCACACATGGAACTCGGATGGGGACTATGTGGTCGTCATCGCGCACTTCTAGACATTGCTGGTCGGAGGGCTAGGCTGTGGACGCTGCCTCAAGGGGATTTGTATGGCGAGATCTTCATCCAGTCGCATGCCGTGCCACTTTCCTGGGCACGCAGGAGCCTGACATTGTTGGAAGAGCACGACATCCCTGACTACCCGGATGCAGAGGGCTGCGGTTCTGTCAAATCGTACCTCGTCCTTGTTCGCTCCCTGCTGTCGTCTGCGGCTTCTGCTGTGCTCTGGTCGTCTTGCTCTGGTCATCTGGTTCCTTTCCCCTTCTCTCTGCTGTCCTCCGGTCCCTCTCCTCTTCCTGCTGCTCTCCTCTCTGTCTCGCTGCCTTGGGAAGCGCTTCTGGGGCATCGGGCCCTGTGTCGGCTGAGAGCTGGCACGCTTGACTTGGCTCATGTAAATGGTTGTAAGTCGCAGGCCAAAGTTCGCTGCTGCATTTTCTGCAACAAGAAGACATGGGCTCCCTACATTCATGTGCTGGGCGAATGCCGCATCAGCCATCACCCGCATCTGCGTGATGCCTGTGAGCTCCTATGTCCAAGGGAGCGTGCTTTAGGGCTGCTCAACGCCCAGCCTCATGAGATGCTCTTTGCTCCGGCTGCGTGTGTTGCGCTGACCATTGAACGAGGGAGCAAGCAGTTCTGGGAGCAAGCTGGCTGAATAAGTATTCATGGGTGTCGGGGCTCCACACCTTCGGGCTGACGTGATGCCCTCTCACGCCCGCTGAAGATGTCTGGAGCAGGGACCCGTCCCTCTGAGTATCATTGTCCTCGCCCTCCGCTCTCCGCTGCTCCGGCATGGGTGAGTGTGCTTGGGTCACGGTTTCCGTGTCCCGGCCTACTCTCCCTGTCTGTGCCGCGTGTGCTGTGGGACTTGGGACAGGAGGCTTCCCTGCCTCATTTGCCCGGCCCGCTCTGCTGACCGGCCCGCATCCATCCATCCATCCATCCTAAAGCCTGAACCCTAAACCCCTAAACCCCTAAACCCTGAACCCTAAACCCATAAACCCTAAACCCCATAGATCCCCTTTAAGGAACCCTATAGATCCCTTTAAGGAGCCCTTTGAAGGAACCCTTACTAAACCCACAAACCTGAAGCGCTCACGAAGCTCCAGGCGACCGATCGGCACCTCGCGCACGCTGCTGCACTGCAGCGAGGAGGATCTCATCCGTGTCCCTTCCGAGGTGCCAGGTTGAGGGTTTAGAATTCCGGGTTGTAGGGTTTCGGGTTTAGGGTTCGGGGTTTAGGGCTTAGAATTCCGGGTTGTAGGGTTTCGGGTTTAGGGTTCGGGGTTTATTAGGGTTTAGAATTCCGGGTTGTAGGGTTTCGGGTTTAGGGTTCGGGGTTGAGGGTTTAGAATTTCGGGTTGTAGGGTTTCGGGTTTAGGGTTCGGGGTTGAGGGTTTAGAATTTCGGGTTGTAGGGTTTCGGGTTTAGGGTTCGGGGTTTAGGGCTTAGAATTCCGGGTTGTAGGGTTTCGGGTTTAGGGTTCGGGGTTTAGGGCTTAGAATTCCGGCTTGTTGGGTTTCGGGTTTAGGGATCGGGGTTTAGGGCTTGGAATTCCGGGTTGCAGGGTTTCGGGTTTAGGGTTCGGGGTTTAGGGCTTAGAATTCCGGGTTGTAGGGTTTCGGGCTAAGGGTTCAGGGTTGAGGGCTTAGAATTCCGGGTTGTTGGGTTTCGGGTTTAGGATCGGGGTTTAGGGCTTGGAATTCCGGGTTGCAGGGTTTCGGGTTCAGGGTTCGGGGTTTAGGGCTTAGAATTCCGGGTTGTAGGGTTTCGGGCTAAGGGTTCAGGGTTGAGGGCTTAGAATTCCGGCTTGTTGGGTTTCGGGTTTAGGGATCGGGGTTTAGGGCTTGGAATTCCGGGTTGCAGGGTTTCGGGTTTAGGGTTCGGGGTTTAGGGCTTAGAATTCCGGGTTGTAGGGTTTCGGGCTAAGGGTTCAGGGTTGAGGGCTTAGAATTCCGGGTTGTTGGGTTTCGGGTTTAGGGATCGGGGTTTAGGGCTTGGAATTCCGGGTTGTAGGGTTTCGGGTTTAGGGTTCGGGGTTTAGGGCTTAGAATTCCGGGTTGTAGGGTTTCGGGTTTAGGGCTTCTCGTGCAGGATTTAGGGGTTAGGGTTCCGGGTTGTAGGGTTTCGGGTTTAGCGTTAAGGGTTTCGGGTTTGGGCTTTCGGGTTCAGGGATTTCGGTGTAGGGTGTAGGGAAAGGTGTTTGCTGCCTGCTGTTTGGGCTTCAGGTTCTGGGATCGATGCACGGGTTGAACTGACCCTAAAGAGTTGTTGTCAAGACCTTTACCGCACAAGGAAGCCCTTATTTTCTGACAACTCGCTCATTCCAAGAACATTAAGCCCTTAAGCCCAATGCCCTAAACCCAAAAATCCTCAACGCAAGCTGTCCGTGATCGGTTGGTGGTGATCTGCGCTTTCAGGTGCAAGAGGAGCTGACGGCGGAGCAAATCTGCTTGGCCCCGACCATCGCGCCATGGCTGGTCTGAACCAAGATGCAATTTTCTTGGAGTTTCGGTTTCAGGCGCTATGTGGTTGAGACTAAAACGCTTGGGGCTCTTTGGGTATAGCGGAACCATCAACGTAAAGGCTTCGAGTCCTCGATTAAGCAGGAGAAATCGCCGAGTCATCAGACCTTTTGTATTCCCTCCCGAAACCCTAGCTAATCTAGACCCTAGACAATCAGCCCTGAATCGGAGCCTTGAACCCCAAACCCTAGACCCCGCAACCCCAACCAGTAGGATCCTTATAAGGACCCGAAATTTAGGCAAGAGGGCGCTTAGACAGAGATTGCGGTCTTTGGGTGTGAGGGCTCGGAGCTTTGGGTTTTAAGGATGACAGAAGGGTCAAGGATTACAGCTGAAGGGGTTTAGGGTTTAGGTGCTAGTGTTTGGAGTTTAGGGTTTAGGGCCCACCCCCCCAAAGTACCCAGAACTTGAGCAATAATGCTCCCAACCCTAAACTTAAAGCTGTAAGTCCTACAGAGCCTAAGCCCTACGACTTACATGTCAAGCAACGCATCCTAAACCCTGCGGTTTAGGTTGCGAAAACCTGAAACCCGCAAAGTCTGACACCAAGAACTCTGAAAAAGGTTTGCCCTAAACCCTACCTCAACCTACCTAGACCTACTTTTTTTGCAGGGACCCTACAAATTCCATATTAAGCTTTACAATAAGAACCTACAAAACAGTAGGGGTTGGTAGGCTAAGGTAAACCTTAACAGGTTTGCGCCTACCTGCTTTTGGAGATCTTCGGCGCAAAGCTGAAGCCGGGTGACTCCGTTCTGCTGCACCTGGGCTGCACCAGGGTTTCGGGCTTAGGGGTATAGTAGAGTTAGGGCTTTAGGGTTTCAGAAAATAGGATTGTTCAGGATACTTGGGGTTGCGAAACAAGGGTTCCGGTTCTTGGGTAAAGGGTTTCAGGTCCCACTAGGCTGCTTCATGTGGGATTACGGCCGTTGAGGGTTTCCGAAGTCGGCGTTGGGGTTACGGTTTAGGCCCAGGCTGTACCCTAAACCCTAAACCCTTAACCCGGAAAAGTGCCCAACAAAAAAAAATAACCCTCAACCCTTAACCCTAAACCCTAAACCGATGTAGCAGTTTCGTGGTTCAGGGTTGAATGGTACGGTCGAGTCTTCCTTCGAACCTCAGTTCCAAGGCGGTGAAATCAAAGGCCTGTCTCGGGTTTACTTAAAGGATCATGGGACTTAGTAACTAGGGTTATAATTTGGGTAACTGTACTTATAACCCCAAATAGGGTACTTATAACCTTACGTACTAAGTCCCATGATCCTCCAAGTCCAAGTAGGGCTTAGGGGCCCCGATGGGAACTTCTGACCCTACACGCTTTCACTCGCAACACCGGCCGCCCTCCCTGAGTTCTGGTGAAGCTGTCCATCCCAAACCCCTAGACACCTGCAGCCGGAAACCGCACCCCTTAAACCAAGCAACCCAAAGACCACAAACCCTAAACCCTAAGCCAATAGACACAAAGCCCCAAACCTTCCCCAGACATCTTGGAACTTGAGGAACGCTGCACACTTGTCGGCTGCGGGTTCGTCGCTGCTGCTGGGGCTGCGATTCAGTGTTGTGACTTTCGTGAGCGCCGCAATGTTCTGGAATTGTTTTTTGGGTTTATCAGGTTGTCTGGTTGTCTAGGGTGTCGTAATTGTTTGGAGATAAAATTGGTAATAGAGGCCCCCTATAGTCTATCTACAGTCAAAAGCTGTACTGTAACATACCCCCAAGCCCCGTACCCATGATTCAGATTCAGACGCCCGTGTTATTCGCTTCTGCGGCGTTGATGGGTAGGATTGAGTCATTGAGGGTTTAGGGTTTAGGGTTTACACGCTAAAATACCCGAAATCCGAACAAAGCTTGAAAACCCTAAACCCTAAACCCTAAAGAGAGTATGTGCAGAGCAAAAGCTCCCCCGAGCAGGACAGCTACCCTGAACCTCACGGCACTGCAGGGCATCCGCTTCGCTTGTTTGGGGACCTTGTTTGGGGACCTATGTAACGCCAAAACTCGAATGCCAAACCCGAGCCTTCGATCCTAAAACAGTGAACCAGGCTCGGCCTCTAACACGCCATGCTGACATGCTGTATCTCCCCAACGCCCTGAACCAGTCCTAGGACCTCAAACCTGACAGTCTAAAGCCCAAAGCACGAAACTGCCTCACCGCAGCATCAAGTCTCCAAGGCACAGCAAGCCCGCAAAGCTTTTGAAGTTCTGAAGAGGCTTAAACCCCAAAGCCTAAACCCCAGACCTTAGACTCTAAACCCCAAATCCCAAACCCTAAACCCCAAACCCCAAAGCTTAAACCCAAACCCTAAACCCGAAACCCCAAAGCTTAAACCCTACACCCGAAACTCCCAATCCCAAACCCTTAAGCCCCAAGCCCTAAAGCCTGAACCCTAAACCCCTAAACCCTGAACCCTAAACTCCCAAACCCCTGAACCCTAAACCCTAACCCCAAACCCTTAAGCTCGAAAGTCTTGGAACCTAGAGACTCCAATATCCCTTAATTAAGGAATACTCCTTAAATCTCCCTTATATGATTTAAGGTATATGCCTTAATTAAGGGATATTGGAGTCTCTGGAACTCTGAAGTTCCTTATAAAGTTACCCAATACCAAAAAGAGAGGCCTTTTTATTCTTAGGTTACTGGGTATCCTAGAACTGTGAAGGCTCCAGCTCTGCAAGCTGCTGAAGCTCAAGCCGCTGTGCCTGCTGCCCCTTCCGGGCGCCCCGAAGCCGCTGGGCCTCTGTTACCCTAAGGGTCCATGTACCCATATAGCATATACTTTGGGCCCAATGTACCTATATAGGGAGTACTTTTAGGCCAATGTATATGCTATTAGGGTACATGGACCCTTAGGGTTAGGTCTTTGGGGCTTTTGTGGTTCGAGGTTTAGGGTTTAGGGCTCTTTTAGGGTCTTTGGGGTTATAAGGTTTAGGGTTTAGGGCTCTTTTAGGTCTTGGAGGGTTTGGGGTTCAAGGTTTAGGTTTTAGGGCTTTTTTTGGGGCTTTGGGTTCTGGTACGACAGTAGAGCTCTAATACTCTACTATACTCTTCTCTACTCTGCTCTACTATACCATACGAATACGAATACGAATGCGATATGAGAGTACGCTATCCTATACTAACTTTTCAGGCCCCGTGTAGTGGTTCTTTGCTCATGGTCGGAGGTCCCTTCGAGTTCCTGAACCTTGAGGTAAAGAAACCTCGACACCGCTACCCAGAGAGCCCAATACCCCTTAATTACGGAATGTTCCCTAAATCATATTCGGGATCCTGCTCTATACATATGTATGTATATATATATATATATGCCTTCATTGAGGGATATTGGAGTCTCTGGGTACTCCTTAAACCTACCTTGAATTATAAAGGGCTTCATATCATGATGTAAGCTTCAATGAAGCGGTATTGGGCTCTCCTCGAACCCTAATATATTCAGGCCAGCGAAGTAGTTTTAGCTGATGGTCTTGGGGTTTTTGAGGTTTCGGGGATTCAGGCTTGTAGGGTTTAGGGGTTTGTTGCTGGAGGGCTTTGGAGTTGAGGGTTTAGGGTTGAGGCTTCGGGGAAAAGGGTTTAGTATTTAGGTTTATAGGAGAGCTGGGAGAGGCAGGTGTGGTGCTGGCTCAGGGCTGAAGAGGCCGTTTAGAAGAGCCGAGTTTCTTTGAACATGTCTGCTTTTAAGGCACATATACGAAGATGCCTGTGCCTTAAACCCAAGAAATAGCCTCAATAGTCAGAGTCCCCGAACGAGTTCAAAGCGTCAATCACAAACTTTTCCTCAACGCCTGAAGCTTTTTGGTTCTGAAGGTTGCTTGGAAAGGGGTGCTTTAAGGGTGCTACAGGGCTTTTGGTGTTTGGGGTGGGGGTTTCAGTGTTCAGGCCTTGAAGATCTGGGGTTTAGCTTGGGGTCTCAGGGTTCTTTGGGGCTCATGGGCTTTGGGGGTCCTGGGCTCAGGGTTTAGAGAGGGTTTCCATGCCAATGTGCACCTACTTCAGGAATCTCGTCAAGGGCGAGTATGGCTCCAAGAGTGCGTGGCAGGTGCCTTGTCTAAACCCTAAACCCCAAAGCGGGTCCCGCACAGCCGTCAGCTAGCAGTAAAGTAGGTAACCTGCAACCTTTTTGGAGAAGTTCAACCCGTAAATAGTCCCAAAGGTTAACCTTAATTTCCCTAAAACATAAAACCCTAAACCGTCAACCTTGTCTTTCCCCTAAACCCTAAACCCTAACCCCTTTGTTTCCCCCCCAAGCCGATGAAATCGAAGGCACCAAACTCAACCCCCTAAGGCCCTCAGGCCCCAGATCGAGTCCTCACAGAGCTGGGTGGTTCTCAAAATTAGGGTTTAGGGCTTAGGGCTTAGGGTTCAGGGTTTAGGGTTTAGGGCTTAGGGCTTAGGGCTTTGGGTTTAGGGTTTAGGGCTTAGGGTTTAGGGTTTAGGGCTTAGGGCTTAGGGTTTAGGGTTTAGGGTTTAGGGTCCTTCTTGTAGTACGGCACCTATAATGTTTAGCGTACCCAAAAATGGACCCTAATTTTGACAACCACCCAGCTGAGCTTTCACAGTCTTACAGCCCGGCATGCCCTGAAGCTAGTATCCCTACCTTATTGTGCTTCATTATCAGGCTTTTATATGGGACATCCGAATCCTTACTTTTGCTTATGTGCGTTTTCGGGGCCCTATGAAGCCTGAACCATCCAGAACACCTCCCGCCCAGAATACCGGAATTTAGGGTTTGGGGGTTTCGGGATGAGGGCTCAGGGGTTTGATTAGGGGTTTAGGGATTGAGGCTAAAATACACTATCCGATGACTCCTTGCTTCCATTGTCCGATATTGGCAAGTAGTCATGAAGCCACTTCTGTAGAGAATCGAACCCCATGAAGCCTCACACATAATGAACAAGTAGTATGTAGTATTAACCCCCTCGTCCGATATCCTGAATCCCAAGCTACCAGCCCTTTATCAAGTAGCGCCTTTCAACCCTAAACCCCTGAGTCCTGAACCCTACAATTTCTATATCCCGTATGCTTTCATCCTTACAGGAACCCTTACAGTAGGTAGTGGCGAGGTTCTCTTGCAGGTTCAGGACATTTCGGATGATTCCGGGGTTAAATTGGTGGATGAGCGGGATAATGACGTCGGTTCTATGGCGACCATGCCCAAGACACTTGAAAATACCGCTGCAGGATGTTTGACGCTGACGCGCCGTCGCAAGCTCTCATGCCTAGTGCGAGCATGCCCAAAGCGCTGGTATGTGCACCGTTTCGCCACTTTATCCAACCTACTGCAGAAAGATGTTTGGCATGTCTGGCATAAGACGCACTGTCACAAGCATTCATGCCTAGTGACAGTATGCGACGAGCATGCGCCAAAACACTTGTACTTACAGAGTTTGCCCCGTTGCACAACATAGTGCACAATGCTGTGCCTATGAAGAAGAAGATGATGATGATGATGATGACGGAGATGATGCTGTCCCCTACAAGCATGATAGCAGAGTGAGATCGTGCCCAACTCACCATGGTTTCCAGTACGCACTTCAAGCCTTTTTTATTCGCGCCAGCACCTCGGTTTCCTACACTTTCACAAGAATGCAAAGGGACATGGCGCGCCAGGCAGCCCCAAAGCCCTAAACCCTAGACCCTGTATCAGAGCCATTCAACCTTCAAAAGGGATGCCCTAAAAACTTGAAGCCCGTCAGACATGGAAGCTCTAATGCCCTGAGCCAGCGTTCAAGCAGGATGCCGATACCCGGGCCCAGCCCCCGAAGAACGTGCAGACCCAGCTTCTCGGTCTACATTCCCAGGGGGTGCCAAGCTCGGATGAGTCCGAAATAAGAGTCCGCAGATATGTTAGTATACAGAACTCTTACATCATTGTACAGAATAGTGTATATTGGTAGAGAACCGTATATGATGGTCAAAAATATCAATCCTACTCCGTTTCATCTGTTTCTGGGACAGCTGAAGAGCGAATGGGACTTTCGGGGTTTTAGGGTTACGGAGTGTTTGGACCATTGGAGGTTCAGGATTTGCAGGGTTGTAGGGGTGTTTCTGGTTGTGGGTTTAAGGGGGTTTTGGGCTTCGGCAAGAGCTGCAACCCCCAGACTCCACACTAAGACAACTTGGATTCTGAAAGTGTAAGCCACCGGGGTTTGGTTGGCTTCTGAAACTCATCAGTTGCTTCGCCTCCTCGGCCTGAGCCATGATTCCACTGTCCCGGCTCCTCGGGGCCGTGCTCCTGGTCCTGGCATGTTGTGGGCTCCTGGTTCTGCTCTCGGCCGGAAAGATGGAGCAGCCTGCAAGGCGGCTCTTCGACTCTCAGAGCCTAGAAGAAAGTGCACTTGCTGAGGCCAAGAGGGCCGTGGCCTTCCTCCCAGCTGTTCCGAATCTTGTCAAGCTGGTGACTCTGGCATGGCACTTGCTGATCGAAGCTTTGCTCTTCCTAGCCATCGGGATTGCGAGTGTACCGCTGTGCGCCTTTCTTTGGGGCGTGGTGCTTTCTTTGCTAGCGGCAGGACGCCGCTGTGGGCAGGAGTCATACAATAAAGTAGTTCTGGTTCTGAGTGGACTCTCAGCTCTTGTGGCTGCAGCGTTCGCATCGCCCTGGGCTGCAGCGAACACGAGCATGTCTTTGCTGAAGGACTGGAGACAGCTGCACTTGTTGGGCCGACCTGAGCACATACTTCCCCTGCATGCCGGGGGCCAGCTTAGCAAAAGCGAGCAGGAGCAGAGGTTTGACTACTATGTGTCATCGATCTTGGTGCTGATCTTGGCCTCCTATTTGCTTGGGGAGCTGCTGACGCGCCTTGGGAGGGAGGGCCGCAGGCTAGCCGCCTGGATGCGGTCCGCACTGCCGCCCAGCTTCACCCCACTGCCAGTCCACGGGCACCAAAACGAAGATAACGAACGTGGTCAGGGCTTCTGTTGGCACCGCGTTTTCTGGCATCTGGTCCTGCACATCTTCTGCGCCACCTTGGCATTGCGATCTTCAGCCACAGGTCGCCTGGATGCCCATGACGGTCTCTGCTGGGAGGTCTACGAGTTCTGGGTGCTGATTATGCTGCTGATCTACGTTCTCCAAGCCGTTGGCCTTGCGCTCTGCCTTCCCAGCGATTGTGAGGTGCCCTCACTGGGCTACCCAATCGTTCAGGCGGTGCTGCCGATCCTCGGGGAGCCCCTCGATGTGTTCAAAGACTGGCTCTTCATTGGGCTGGCGCTGGCCACGCAGTCGTACTTCGGCTACATTTTGGCAACCTTGGGCGTGCTGGTGCTCTTCATTTCCGGCGCCTACATGCAAGCCTTCCATTCGAATGACCTTCTGAAGCAGCTGTCGCCGGTGCAAGCCATCCTGCACCGGAAAGTGAGCTTTCTGGATGGGCAGACCTCGCCTGCCAAGCTTGCTGTGGCACTTACAGAAGACCTGCCCCAAGCATTGCTGCAGTCCGTTTTTGTCATCGTGTATGGTGGCTCCACGATGCAGTTTCTCTTCATCGGGGTCAGCTGCATAAAAATCATCGCCTGCCTTGTTCTTCGAGCAGCCGTGCTCAGGGACGAGCAGCGCCACGCGGAGGCATGGGAGGCCGGCCAGGGAAGAAAGCCGATGACACTGACTACCAGATCCATTGCATGATCAGAAACTGTGCCTTGAATCCAAATTGAAACTGCGCATCAGAAACCCGAGGCGCATCAGAAACTGCCGCACATCAGAAACAGAAATCACCCCGCGTCAGAAACTCGCATCAGAAACGAGCGTGTATGAGAAGTTGTGCATCAGAAACCAGCGCGCATCAGAAACCGGCACGCATCAGAAACTGGAGGCCCCTGTCAGAAACTGGAGTTTGGAAACTGGCGCCGGAGTTTGGAAGCAATGCCTGCAGCAATGCTGGGGTGGTGAGAAGAGAGCATGCAATGCCCTACCATGGTAACCCCAAAACCCTAAACCCTAAACCCTAACGGCATGCATTTTTAGAAGAGCCGGCCATGACGATTTCCGTGGTCTAATGCGCTCTGAGCCCAGAGCATCCTTGGCCCAACCAATGATAACGTCCGTGGTCTGATGCATTATGACAAGAGAGCATCCATGGGGGGTGAGGTGGGGCATGATAACGTCCATGGTCGAAAGCATTCGGAGCACAAATCATCCAGGGCCCAACTCTGATAATGTCCATGGTCTAATGTGTTCTGACAAGAGAGTCATGCACCAACCATGATAACGTCCATAGTCTGCTGCAATCCGACCAGAAAGCACCGGGGGGGGCAATGATAACGTCCGTGGTCTCATGCGTTCTGAGCACAGAGCATTCACGGCTCAACCATGATGACGTCCATGGTCTAATCCGTTCCGAGCCCAGAACACGCAGCAACATCCATGGTCTGATGCATTCTGACAAAAGAGCATCCAGGGGGTGCATGATAAAGCCCATGGTCTACATAAGGCGTTCTGAGCACGGAACATCCATGACCCAACCATGACAACGTGGCTCTATGACAAGAGAGCATCCACGGGGGGCTGAGGCGGGCATGATAACGTCCGTGGTCTGAAGCAATTTGAGCACACAGCATCCAGGGCCCAACCGTGATAACGTCCATGCGTTCTGAGAAGAGAGCATCCATGCACCAACCAGGATAACATCCATGCTCTAATGCGTTCTGAGAACCGAGCATCCATGGCCCGTCTATCGCGATCGGAGCACAAAAGCATCCATGGCAACCGTTCCCCAATCACCGCTTCTGGTTTCCGAAGGATGCTTTCGGATTCTGAATCAGCCGTGCCGGTTTCCCTGCTGGGTTCCAAATCATGGCATGGTTTCCGAATCAGCCGTCAGCCGTTCTTTTCCCGGAACCGTGGCTGGTTTCTGAATCATAGCTGCTGTTTTGGTTACCTCGTTCTGGTTGCCGATATTTCCGCCGTCCTACACTAGCAGACTCCGTACTCATGCAGGTTATAGATCCTGTAAACAAAGGGGGTGCATCGAAACCTCATTTTGGCAGTTTGGCTGAGTTTCGCTGGATGCAGGCTCAGGCCCGCTTCCTGAAGCTGCTGCTCGCCTTCTTCCAAGGCATCCTGAGCCAACAGCACTCGTGGGCGTTGGAAGTAAAAACGGACATGGCAATCACGCTCACGGAACTGGGCAGGTTTGAGGAGGCGCTGCAGATGGAACAAGAAGTCCTGGCTGCTCGGACTGAAGCGCTGGGAGCACGCCACCCAGACACGCTCAGCACTCAAGGAAACATGGCAGTAACTCTCAAGGAATTGGGCAGGTTCGAGGAAGCGCTGCAGATGGAACAAGAGGTCCTTGCTGCTCGGACTGAGGCTCTGGGAGCACGCCACCCAGACACGCGCAGCACGCAAGGAAACGTGGCAATCACTCTCACGGAACTGGGCAGGTTTGAGGAGGCGCTGCAGATGGAACAAGAGGTCCTGGCTGCTCGGATTGATTCTCTTGGAGCACGCCACCCGGACACGCTCTTGGCGCAAGGAAACATGGCAGATACTCTTAGGAGTCTGGGCAGGTTTGAGGAGGCACTTCAGATGGGACAAGAGGTCCTGGCTGCTCGGGCTGAAGCGCTGGGAGCACGCCACCCGGACACGCTCTTGGCGCAAGGAAACATAGCAGATACTCTTAGGAGTGTTGGCAGGTTTGAGGAGGCGCTTCAGATGGGACAAGAGGTCCTGGCTGCTCGGACTGAGGCTCTGGGAGCACGCCACCCGGACACGCTCAGCACGCAAGGAAACATGGCAGCCACTCTCAAGGAATTGGGCAGGTTCGAGGAAGCGCTGCAGATGGTACAAGAGGTCCTTGCTGCTCGGACTGAGGCTCTGGGAGCACGCCACCCAGACACGCTCTCGGCGCAAGGAAACATGGCAGATACTCTTAGGAGTTTGGGCAGGTTTGGGGAGGCGCTGCAGATGGGACAAGAGGTCCTGGCTGCTTGGACTGAGGCTCTGGGAGCACGCCACCCGGACACGCTCTTGGCGCGAGCAAATATGGCAGATACTCTCAGGAGTCTGGGCAGGTTTGAGGAGGCGCTGCAGATGGGACAAGAGGTCCTGGCTGCTCGGATTGATTCTCTTGGAGCACGCCACCCGGACACGCTCTTGGCGCAAGGAAACATGGCAGATACTCTTAGGAGTCTGGGCAGGTTTGAGGAGGCGTTGCAGATGGGACAAGAGGTCCTGGCTGCTCGGATTGATTCTCTTGGAGCACGCCACCCGGACACGCTCTTGGCGCAAGGAAACATGGCAGATACTCTTAGGAGTCTGGGCAGGTTTGAGGAGGCGCTTCAGATGGGACAAGAGGTCCTGGCTGCTCGGGCTGAAGCGCTGGGAGCACGCCACCCAGACACGCTCAGCACTCAAGGAAACATGGCAGTAACTCTCAGGGAATTGGGCAGGTTCGAGGAAGCGCTGCAGATGGTACAGGAGGTCCTTGCTGCTCGGACTGAGGCTTTGGGAGCACGCCACCCAGACACGCTCTCGACGCAAGGAAACATGGCAGATACTCTTAGGAGTTTGGGCAGGTTTGAGGAGGCGCTGCAGATAGGACAAGAGGTTCTGGCTGCGCAGACTGAGTTTTTGGGAGCTCGCCACCCGTCCACACTCTTTTCGCAAGGAAACATGGCAGAGGGCTTGCATGAATTAGGCAGGACCGAAGAGGCAATACGAGTTTGCCAGCAGGTCCTGGATGCCGAAGTAGACGTGCTGGGCCCGGGTCATCCCCAGACGCAGCGTAGCCAAAGCCGACTGGCTGAATTGGCTCATCTTGTGGAATGCCGAGAGCGGTCCGAGCCGGCGACACTCCTGAATCGACATCGCCGAGCCGGTCCAGCACCAGGAAGCGGTGGCAAGAAGAGCACAGGCCAGTGACTAGCGTAGCTACTACTCATTAAAGTCCTTCTTTACTTTCACTATAAGTGTACACCAGAACCCTGTTCAAATTAGTAAGGCCGCGACGTTAGTGGAGGAGCCCTAAGGTCTGTCAACATAATTTTTACAAAAAAGGAGACAATGGGAGTTTCTGTTGCTTGCCGGTGTGTGTGTGTGTGTGTGTGTGTGTCTGTGTGCACGTATGTGTGTGTGTGTGTGTGTGTGTGTGTGCATGTGTATGTGTAGGCGAAGGTGTGCGTGTACGTGTACGTGTACATGTGCGCGTGCGATCACGTGTACGCGTATTCGTGCGGGTATGTGTATGTGTATGTGTAGGTAGATGTATCTGTATGTGTATGGACATGTGTAGATTATGTATATGTATGTGTACGTCGATGTCTATGTGTACGTGTCTGTTTATGTGTATGTGTAGCCATATGTGTACGTGTGTTTGCCTGTGTTGTGTATGCGAATGTCTATGTGTGTCTGTGTTCTGGTACATGTACGTGTACATGGGAGCGTGTGTGTGTGTACACGTGCATGTGTATGTGTATGTGTACGTGTATGTGTTTTGGTGTAGGTTTAGGCATGGGTACCTGTGTACGTAGATGTGTTTGCATCCGCAGATGTGTTTGTATGTGTAAGGTTCTTGCATATGTATATGTTTATGCATTAGACTTTATACGTATATGCCTTGGCTTAGTGATATATACATTACATGCAAGTAATGCAGGGAGATACGTGTTTATGTCACCGCCGGCCATTAAAAGCATGGCACCTGCTATTGTGAGAATGCGTGTTTATGGTATCCTTGTACAGTACACGAATAGCAATCTTGTAGTAGCCCTAATTATAGTACACATCGGAACGGCATTGCGAGCAAGTTTTGAGAAGTAGGACTGTCGCAGCGACACGGGGCTTGCTGTTGGATCAACAACCCATATGGTTGTCCTGTGTGGCCTGTGTCTCGTTTCTTGATTCGTTGGAGGCTTAGTTTTACCAGTCCGAAGCCCAGGGGCGCCCAACACTCCTTCGTCTAGGAATATACCTCAAACCAACCTAATCCCACACTAGCTTAATTTAATGTATATTCGTTAAGTCAGGAGTATTGGGCTCTTTGGGTATCACTCCGAAAGCTGCGTTGACAGACTCTAGTGTTCTGCAGACGAGGAGAAAGGAGCCTCGCGGTGGCGTTCGCTTTGCACAAGTCAAAGCCCCCAACTTCCCTGAAGCCCTGACGGATTGGCTGCAGCGACGCCAACACTTTTTAATGATCGAGCAAGGCGAAGGACTTGCGGGGAATGATAAACAGCGCGAGTTTCTAACATGTCAGTGCCGCAAATGCTCATCCTGAGCACAGAGAAGATCGGGAAGGCTGGTGGGGGAGCGTTGAGGGTTTAGGCCTTACTTCAGTCCAGATTCCCTGAAGCCTCTCAGGCTTTAGCCCGACATGATTTGGAAGGTTCTGGCAGCCTGCTTCGCCGTTCCCTCAAGCTTCGGAGGTAACTATAGACCGAGGCCCCTGATATTGAAATAAGGGTCCTTGGCTCATTGCTGGCAGACTAGGTAGTGACTAGGTGTCGTGACATGAGTGAATGAACACTCTGAAGATGCTGAACCTAAACTGGGAGCAGCCACCAGAATCTGGAAGACTTTTGCCGGGATGCCAGATCCGTACAAGTCAGTCCAGCATTTGGTTGTCAGTACCTTAATGACCGCTGACAGGCATATTGTTATCTCAACTTCAGGCAATGTAGCAAGACATGCTCGCAACATTCATGAGAGAATGCTGGTGTTGTAGAGCACCGGGCTTTGAGCTCCGATCCGGATAACACTCATGAGAGAGTGCTGGTGTTGCAAGGCACCGGGAATTTGTGCCCGCAGCAAGATGCCTAGGTAGGCCTTTTTGGGGTTTCACCTTTTCCCTTATTGGGCTTAAGAGGATCGGAATTGGGAAATTTTTAAACGGATTTAGAGGACCAACCTAGACACTGTCGTGTTTCCTTCAGGCTAGCAGCCTGCGAAGTTTTCTGTTGTCTGGGCTAGCCCTCACGAGCTAAATCTAACAAACCGCAGTTCGTGAGCCCTACTCCCACCCCCTGACTCCAAACCTGAAGCCCCAAGCCCTGAACTCGAAGCCCAAGCAGAAGCCTAAATCCTAAAGCTGAAACCCGAAACCCTGGACCCAATTTCAACTAAGGTACGAGCGCATTAGCGAGTGGCTCCTGACCATGGGCGCCGAGGAGGTCGGGGGAGAGATGGCGACGGTTTGAGGGTTTTGGGTTTAGGATTTTGGGGGCTTAGGGTTTAGGGCTTTGGGTTTAGGGTTTTGGGTTTAGGGCTTAGGGTTTGGGGCTTTGGGTTTAGGGTTTAGGGCTTAGGGTTTAAGGTTTAGGGCTTAGGGTTTAAGGGTTTACGGTTTAGGGTTTAGGGCTTAGGGCATAGGGCTTAGGGTTCATTGCAGACTACGGATACATTCTGCTTTTTCTGCTCGTTGTGTCCGATTCGGGCGCAGCCTTTGGCGTGCACTTAATTAGAGTTCTACCGATACATACATACATATATATGGTACCCCCCCCATGTGCCCAGGCCCTTCTTCCAAATCCCAGTTTGTCCGTGGGATCCCCTTTGTCCCCAAGCCTTTCTGCTGAATACCAGGTTCGGGATGGCGTGGGAGTTTGAGATTGGGGGGAGTGCGTGCAGATTGTAGCTTTACTCTTTCATGTCTTTGGCGGGTTCCCTCCAAAACAGCCCCGAATCATCCGAATCATTTCCGAATCATTTTGATTCGGGCCCGGCGCTGGACCCAAGATCCAAGATCCAAGATTGCCCAGAGGTCTTGCGTGGGCAATCTTGGATCCGACCCTCACCCGAATCATCCGAATCATTTTGATTCGGGCCCGGGCCCCGATCCAAGATTCAAGATCCAAGATTTCCCAGGGGTCTTGCCAGGGAATCTTGGATCCGACGCTCACCCATTGGATCCAAGATTCCTTGGCAAGACCCCTGGGAAATCTTGGATCTTGAATCTTGGATCGGGGCCCGGGCCCGAATCAAAATGATTCGGAAATGATTCGGATGATTCGGGCGAGGGTCGGATCCAAGATTGCCCGCGCAAGACCTCTGTACAATCTTGGATCTTGGATCTTCGATCTGGGCCCGAATCAAAATGATTCGCAAATGATTCGGATGTTCCCATGCCTTTCTCCGAAATCTCAGCTGCAGAACGGCGTGGGTTACTGGGATCGGGGGAGTGCCTGAAGATCGTATGTTTCTTCCTTGCCTTTAAATATAAAAGTCTCGCCGCGAACCAAGACAGAGCGTATTCAAAACGTATTCTGTTGAATACGCTTCGGATCCAAGATTCAAGATTCAAGGTGCCAGGGAGAACTTTGCCCTGCATCTTGAATCTTAAATCTTGGATCCGAGGCGTATTCAACAGAATACGCTTTGAATACGTTTGGATACCGAACCTTGCGGTTTGACCCTTGCATTTTGTATTTCGAGCCTGCCGTTGTTCTGTGGATAGTCGTAGTTTTCTGCTCTGTAGATACGACAGATATAGATACTACAGATAGCGCGGTCATTGCAGAAACTAAACACCTGTACTGCTTTGCGAGGTAACATATCCACAATGCTTTGTAGGTTTTTGACTCTTTCAGAAAGCACTTACCTTATCATGCAGCTGTGATTGCCGTGTTTCATCCCGTCATTTCTGTTTTACTGTTTAGACATGTAGACTAGCACAGCAATTCAACAACTAGGAAAACTGAATTTCATCTTGATAGAATGATTAATACCCTTTTGACATGTGCAAAAATGTTGATGACATTTAGTCGGCCTAACCACTAGTTTGATAGTTTGACGGATTGGCCGGATTCAGTGGTTGGGCACACATATGACATATGTGCTCTTGCGATGTGGTTGTATATGCATATAAGTTGCTGCATAGTTGCGAACATGTTCATGAAATTAATCCTTTCATGCTGTACAAGACTAGGTATGAATCTCTGCCTGAATACGTTACTTTGAGAGGACCACTTCATTGATCGTCTTCGTCCGTTACCCTGTGCGGAACTGTACGTATCGTCTACTTTTATCTACGACTGAAGACTTTACTAAGCGAAATGTGGTGTTATATGGAAAATGTATTGGCTGCACTTACACTTTTCTAAAGGTACATGTATAACGTGTGTTGCTTCATGCTTGCAAGTGGGTGTCTCTAATTGGTGCACTTTTATTCTTGTACGTCCTTAACTGGTGCTTACAGTAAAGACACTGTCCAGTACAGTCACCACAAAACGCTGACATACAGGACTCGATAGTGGTTATCATGCATTAGGTGCGAAACTTGTAAACTTCTCCGTAAGAACAGACAAGCACCAGCTCGATAGGATGGACATGACCCAAACGATGCACAGGCTAAAGATTAACTAAGCTCAGAATAAACATGTAAAGCTTGCGGTTGATATCAATACAAGACAGCGAGAACAACGAACTTGTTTAATTAGTACCAATTATAGTATTGCTACCAAAGAGGAGTAGGATGGAGTAGAAAGTTCAGTACACAGCCAAAACATGTTGAATTATCTTCGGTCTTCGCCTTTTTCAGCTGGCTTCCAAGAACAAATATGTCAGCAGGATAAGCCATACTTCTATTGAGAGTGTTTGTGTATGTTGGCGAATCGTGCAAGCACAGGTGAAAATGTTCGAAAAGTAGTAGCCCGTAGGCTTATATTTTATCAAAATGTGAAAAAAAGTAGGCCTCAACAACTGACATAGGAAGACAGGGGGAAATCAAGAGTGTTAGCTGGGTTGGTATTGCTAAAGCAATCAGAACGGTGAGTATAACCATAGTAGTAAAGACACTGGTCACAAGAAGAGCATCATTGGTAAATGTAGCAGTGAAACTGAGTGTGCTGGCATAGAAGTCAATGTTAGTAGTGTACTTTGCATATGATTAGGAATAGTGGAGATTGGAAAGGTTTGCAGGGCTGCGGCGACGATCCCGCACAATTCAAGCACAAAGCGTGGGTACATGAGGGGGGGTAGCATATAAATATATGCCCAAATATATATATATATATATATATATATATATATATGTATATATGTATATATGTATATATGTATATATGTATATATGTATACAGACAGATAGATAGTTTCGACAACCGTCCGTACGAAGACAGAACATGGTTCTATCGACAATCAAAAGGTCATAGCGTCAAGTCGCCAGACTTGCTGCTGCCACCACGCCCACTTCGCCTACAGCGACATTAGTGTTAGTATTCGTGTATTCGCCACTACCACTACTACCACTGCCACCGGTACTGCTACCGCCAATGCCACCACGACGACGACTACTACTTCCACTACTGCTGCTGCTATTTGTGCTACTGCTTCTTATCCTGCTGCTACCGCGGACCTGCTGCGACGACGACTAGAACCGCCACCAAGGAAAAAAACCAAGAACAACGGCGTCTGAAAAGCTTTGACCGACCATCATCTGGAAGTCCTGAAGCCACGTGGTGTCCGACACCGGAGTGGCCGTGACGTCGTGAAGCTTCAGCGCGATCCTTGAAGTTAGTTGAAGGTTCAGTGCTGCAGACTCAGTGAGTTGTTGAGGTTCTAAGTACCCAAACTGGGACTATCTGAGTCGCCTCCCTAAACCCTGATCCCTGGGATCCTAAACCCTACACCCGAGAACCCTGGACGTCTGGTCCTCGTTATCCTACGGCTCCCAGTACTGCCCCTTGTACTTCTTTTGTTGGGGTCTCCTGGTTCACACCGAATAGGAAAAAGGGTACCTTTGTTGACTTTATTGTTAAAGCGCTACTCGGGCACCTAGCATTGTAGCTTCTGGTCTTCGAAATTGCTTAGGAATTTGTTGTTACCATGATAGGGACCTATAGTATCGTAATACATAGGGTTTCCTTATTCTGGTAACTTAAACTTACGTCCGAACCCTTGAAGGAACCCGTACAGATCCCTTCAAGTAACCCTGATATATCCTTGTTGTGGTAACTTAAAACTGACATCCCTAAAACGAACCCAGTAGTCACTTGGATAGGTCTTCCCAGATGCAGTTGCTCTGCTCCGCTGGCGTGACCGTGCCCCGGCCCTGCGATCTTCGCACGACTTCGCCATTTTTAGAATATAATATAGGGTTTGGGGTTTAGGCTTTTGGGTTTAGGGTTGAGGGGTTTAGGGTTTAGGGTGTAGGGGCTTAGGGTTTATGGGGTTTAGGTTTCAGGGATCAGACGAATACTAGTTTAGGGTTCCATACTGTTCTTCTTATAGTGTAGTGTTCACCGCAACCTTGGTTTTGTTATAAAGGCCTCGTATTGGGGGCTGCATGCTTCGAGCCGTGATTTGTGGTGCATTTATCTGGGCTTCGGGGCTCGGCGCACAGATCGGGGCAATGGAGGACAAGCCGGTATCTTCAGGCGTGTAGAGTGTCCGAGGTTGGGGGTTTAGGGTTTGAGGGATGTAGGGTTCAGGGGGTTTAGGGTTCAGGGTTTAGGGTTGAGGGGTTGGTGTTGACGGGTTCGGGGGTCAAGAGGTGAGAATGTGGATGGAGGAAATATTGCACCGCTTTTAAGATATGTTCTGTAGCTTCACCCCGCGCCCCCTTCTTAACATTGCTATGAACACGGGGTTTTATAGAAACGTTCCAATGACATAAATCTTGCATCGGCCCAAGAGATCTGTCCTCAATTTTAAAATTGGGGTGCGGGGTTGCTGCTTGCATGTATACCCGAAACAGTGTATGTAGGTGGGGCAAGATTTCCTCCATCCACCGGAGCAGCAGTAGCCCTCACATGGATACAGGAGAATGACTAACGGGACTAACGTCTAACCGTACGAGCATAGCCCCATCAATGTTGCTAGAATATGCCCCCAAAGGCTCGTTCTACTTTCTTGAAGTCTCGATGTTCGGGCTTCAGTTTGTGAAGATGTGGGAATTCAGTCGTTTGCGCTTCAGGGTTTGCTGTAGTGTAAAACCCGAAACCATAACTGAAGCCTGCTCCCGAAACCCAGGCAACCAGCGCATGCTTCCCAAGCTGGCGCTGGACGGCATCGCCCGGAGCCCAGCAATTTAACGCATTCGCTAGGGGCTTGATAGCGAGGGTTGAGGGTCCCGGGCTTAGTGTTATTCCTCAATGTTCCTCTCAAGCTATAAAGGCCCCTATCGCACTTCAGTTCAAGACATCTTGTTTACAGGGCTTCGGGATTTAGGGTCCAGGGTTTTGGGGGCGTGGGGTTTCAAGTCTCGAGTTCAGGGTTTAGGGCTGGGGTTAGGAGTGTGACGGTGATGGTCACTCCGGCCAGGCTGACAGTACTGTGAGTCATGGTGGTATTGGTACAGGAATTGATTATGCTCATAGCCTGCCAAGCAAGCTGGCCATACAACACAGTATGTAAATCTAAGGAGAACGCCCTGCTAATAACAACTGATGTTGACGAGAACCATGATAAGGATTATTAGCACGTGTTCTGGCAACAACGATACCTCTACTTGGTTTCTTGCCCCCTCCCTCGCTGAAAGCCAGGATTCTACAAGCTATTCTTTATCTAGGCTGACAGCCAGACCTCTTCGCCTTGGGCCTAGATCTGCAAGATACTGAACAGCTGGTAAAGCAAAAGACGTTGAGAACATGGTTCTTCTTCTCCATATGGATGGTTGAAGCGAAGGGCCCACATAGCTAGTGGATTTTGATCTTCCCCTCCGTTGCCAACTCGATGCTATTATCACTACCACTGCCACTGCTACTGCTACTCCTACTCCTACTCCTAATGCTACTGCTACTGCTACTTATGTAGAGTAAGGTTTAAGGCAACAACCAAGAATTACTACATGTTTATAAATATCTTTCTCTCTCTCTCTCTCTTTCTCTTTCTCTTTCTCTTTCTCTTTCTCCCTCTAAAGGCCACTCGTGACTCCGCTGAGCAGCTTGTCCACTGCCTGCAGCCGGGCGACAAGGCCCGAAAATTTCGGACACGGCGCAGAATGTAGGGGCCCTACATCTAATTAGAGTCGGGTTTAGGGTTACGGGTTTAGGGTTTCGGGCTTAGGGTTTAGGGTTCAGGGTTTAGGGTTTAGGGTGTCGGGCTTAGGGTTTAGGGTTCAGGGTTTAGGGTTCAGGGTTTAGGGTTTCGGCTTTGGAGTCTGGGCTCCTCCTCCGCCCTTTCTACCTTCTCTTCTCTTCATATAGGGCTTCACTAGACTCGCTGACGACCTCGAAAACTTCTTGCCAACAAAGTCCCTAAACCCTAAACCCTAAACCCCTAAACCATAAACCCTAAACCCCTAACTGTCGACCTAAAGGAAACTACGGGAGGGGACTACCCCTTTAAAGCAACGCTGCCCCGCCTTGCGGGTGGTGCTCTTTTGCTCGATCCAAAAGCCTTCGCCGGAGTCGGCCTGCGACAAGTCGGGAGAGGGAGCTTCAGTGCTTCGCCCGTAAAACAACAGCAAAACCATCAGGATGTCAGAATACGATAATCATATGCCACATGATTTCCACAGGGCTTCACACTGGTCTTCCTCTCTCCTTCCGTATTTGTGCTGACTTTAGCACGGGGTCCGACGACCGAAATAGGAAGGAAAACTCGCTTGGTGATCATGTCCCACCAGCTTGTGGGGTCTTGTGGCTTTGTCAACACGTCACCTAATTGGATCTCGCTTGGGATCCAGGCGAGGGGAAGCTTATCGCTCCACCTTTCGGCCTTCAGGGCCTGTCTCAAAGCTGCTAAGTCCACTGCAAGCCTACGGTCTGAAGGTGTCCTTGGGATTCCTTGCCGATGTAGATGGTCAAACAAGGACCGACAATCACTCAGGCAGACCAAAGGTGGCATCCTCGACCTTCGTCATCTCGCCGTTGAGGATGGTCTCGTAGCAGGCGCGGATGTACTGGGCGCCCTCAAGGGCCTCAATGCATGCCTGCGTCTCAGCACTGAAGGTGCTGCGGCACACCCTCTGGCCCGCCCTTGACTTCCAGTCGAGGATGGACACGTGACCTCCACCTTTGCTGAAGGAGTCGTCTGTGCCAAGAAGGATGAGCTCCCCGAGCTGGGATGCCACCTTGGAGTTATCCCGCTTGGCTCTTCGTCCTCGACGATGGGACGGAGGTCCGTCACGTTGCAGCCCTGCCTCGAGGTCCTCGGGGTAGAGCTTGAAGTCGTCTTCGTCGAACTCTCCTTCGTAGGCATTGGCCCAGGCGGCGTCGTGGTAGGTGAAGAAGACGGCCTTGTCGTCGTCCACCGGTCGGAAGACCAGGCCGCGGTGCTTGTGGTCCTCTGCTTTGGTGGCGATCCCGTTAGTGAACTTTACGTCGCCATACGTTGGGGCCTTCTGGAGTTGTTGTGACATGGACACGGCACAGGTGATGTCTGGTCGGCTTTGCGCCGACACCCATGACAATGCACCCACCAAGCTCCTGTTGTCCGCGAGGGCAACCTCATCGGCAGGGGCATCATCTGCCACTCCCTTTGGGATCTCGCTCTTGAAAAGCCGGCTCTCAACGTAGGCGCGCTGGTTCATGTAGGCACCGTTCTCATCGTAGCTGATTTCCGCTCCCACGTAGGTGAAAACCTGCTCGTCCCAGGAATCCACCGGAAAAGTAGCCGACAGCGCGTCGCAGATGGCCTTCTTGATGCTCCGCGGGGCAATGGTGAGGAGGTCGTCGACGTGAGTGCCGACGTAACCGAGCGGCTTCCCGATGAACTTCCCGTCACGCCACTTTCGCAAAACGAACACACACGGGTCCAACGGGCACTGGTCGAACTTGTAGGACTCGCCCTCGATCGGGATCTCGATGTTCCGCATGCCACTTTGCAAGTCCTGCCACCACTCATGCGGCGAAGTCGCCAAGCCGAAAACGTTCTTCTTTATCCTGATCAACTGGTCGGGGTGTAGCCCAGCGAAACCAGTGGTAGGCTGGTGAAGGAAGAGCTCCTGATCCCGCTGAAGATATCCTCCCGTCAGGAAAGCACATCGAATGTCACCGGCTGCGGCCTCCCACGGGTCGGCGTTCGCTGTGCCATTGGCAAGAACTTGAAGTAGACAAAGAAGAGCCGGACGCGATAGAGTAGGAGCGTCTGTCGTGATTCCGGTGACCCCCAAATCGGGATCTTGGTGTCCCGCGATCACCAACCTGGACTTGCACTTCCACGGAACGTCTTGCCCTTGCTTTCGCTTAGCCCAGTTCTTGTCCTTGTAGGCCCATCTCGATCGCAAGATCCTTTCGGAGGGGACTTCGCGTCGGACTGGCATGCTCTCGTTGACGTCCAGGGGCTCCAGAGCATCGTAGGACAGGTGCTCCTCCCACTGTTGGACTTCGGCCTCCCTGAACTTCTCCTTGACCTCGTCGGGTATCTCGGACCATCGTAACTCCTTCTCTTGCCTCTTCTCCACACCCCGCTGCGTGAGGTCACGCTTCATCATGAGGACCTGTGCTCCGTCACCAGGGGCAGGCGGTCTTCTTCTCGAGGTAGCTTCTGTAGGCCCGCCTTCGTTCGGATTGGTCTTCCTTTTAAGCCTCCGCGTAGGGACTGGTAGAGGTTGCTCGTCCTCGACCTCGTCCAACTCCATGTCACTGAGCTCTGGTAGCTCGATCGGGTGCCCGGTCTCCTCAAAGTGACTGGGCGAATAGTCGGAGAGGTGATCGTCGGGGATCATCGCAGCGTCGTCCTCTTCCAAGTCGAAGGTCTCCTCCGCATCGAAGTCGGCGTGCACCAACTTTTCGACTTCGGCTTGTGCCCCTCGCGCCGTAGGTGTTCCGGAGCTGTGAGCCTGCATCGGCCCCCTCTGGAAATCCAGTAGTTGTCGCCTTCTCGTCCCACCACAACGGCGGGTCCAGCCCAGCGTCCGCGACGTCGGTCCTTAGGTTTGAACCAGTAATGCACCGGGTCCCCGTGGTCGAAAGGCCTGGTAGTAGATCTCGCACGATGCAGGAGCGCCTTCTTCAACCGGGTATCCGCCTCGGAGCGGTGGAAGGCGATGTTGGCAGATGCCCTGATAGCCTGGGCGCGCTGAAACTTGGCATCCTCGGAGAGCTCCCAGTTAACACGCTGACCTGAGTCGGGGTCGACGAGGTGTTCTGGCATCCTTGGTTGACGACCAAAAACCCATTCCACAGGACTGTGCCCGCACTTCCGCCTTAAGGTATTCTTCGCGGTGGAAACCAACGTAGCGGCCAACTCAATCTCTTCCTCTGCAATGGACATCTCGTGGCAGACTCTGTCCCAAATGTTTTTCCACCAAGCGCCTTGGCGCTCTGTGATCCCGGCCTGCCAGTGAGCTTGGGTCCCGACGTTCTTGACCGCAATGGAGTGCCAATCGCAAAGCCGTCGGAGTCCTTTCTGTACTCCTCCTTCCAAATCAACAGACACGGCGGAAGGCGGCCCAAAAGGCGTGAGCCAGTGGTTGTTGAACACTTCCTCGATGTCCTCGGCGGAGTGCCCGTAGAGAGGGACGACAATATGGTAGGAGGTCCCCCAATCCACCATGGAGAGGAAACTCCACTTCTGGTCGTCAACATCGTGGTGGTAGAGAATGTCCACGCCAACGCAGTCGTTGAAGTCCAGCATCCGCGGCATAGTAGAGGGTCTCGCGATCCTTGGTCCGGCGGTGTTGAGACACGTTTCACACTGCATCCCTTTGGCGGCCTTCAAAGTTTCTTCGCTACACCCAGCAAGTCGTAGATGTCGTACAAGGTCCTCCGTCCGTGGGTGGCCCAAGTTCTGGTGGAGGCGTCGCAAGGCGCTTTGCAGTCGAGGAGGCACGCTTTTATCGAAGGAGATGCCGCTGCCATCCAGTCGTAGCGGTTGTTGCGAAGGTTGTGGTTGATCAACTGCATGAACTTCGTAAGGCCTCGGGACGGAGGTGTTGTGCTCATACTTCCCTTTGACCTTTCCGAAAATGCCCCAATGATCACCATGAGCATCGCAATGAACGTACTTCTGGAAGTCCGGGAACTTCTCCTTGAACTTGTCGATGTTATTTCCTCGCACCACAACATCACCTCCTCCGTAGATCTGATCTCTGCTCAGCTCGATGACGACGTCGTAGAGGTGCTCGGGCATGTTGTCCAAGTTAACTCTGAGTTCGTTCGGGGTGATCCCTTGGACGATATCGAAAGCATGGCTCACCTTGTCGGGGTCGTTGAACTCTTCCCAATGCATCGGCTCCATCACGGACTTATCGAGCTCCACCGCCTCATATGTGGCATCGGTGCCTCCAAGCTCGAAGATCACAATAGGGTCGTGCACCGCCGGGGGGATGGCCTCCGTGATGAACGAGGAGGCTGCGGCCACCATTGTAGAGAGGAGCAAGGTGAGCTTGACCGCAGAGTGTGCCAGGGATTTGCGCACCGACTTCTTGGGGAGTCTTACAGCTCCATTGGCTGCCCCGGCTCCTCGTTGTGTCGACCTCGCCCTTGGCACACGGCACCCGACCTTCTTCAAGTAGTCGACGATCTCCTTCCCAACCTTTGGCAATCCGCGCGTAGTGTGGAGCGTGAGGGACCAGCGATGGCCCTCCCATTCGGTCACGCAGTGCTTGAGCTGTGGGTCGAAGGAAACGAACTTGTGGTAGGTGTCGTGATACATCCCGGGCAACCAGGTCTTATCTTTGGTCCTCTTCCAGATGACCCCTTGCTGGTGGCATTCGTCCTCTTCGAGGTCGCGGTCCTCAATCCACAGGAACCCACCTTTATCCTGGCCGAAGCTACAGCTGTGGTTGAAGCTGCCAGGCAAGTTGTTGTAGTCGTGGTGGATCCCGGCCTTGACGTCGCGGCTCAATGTGAAGGAGGTCCATGCTGCCTCCGCGCCGAGGTGGACCTTTGCGAAAGCGTTCACGAACCGGCAGAGGTGGGACTTCTCGAAAGTAAGCCTTGTGACCCCTTGCACGCCACCATGAGTGAACAGGCCGAACGTGTAGTAGGCGTGGTCCTTGTCTCCGGCCTCGTTCACGAAAGGATCTCCTCGGTCGTTTCGCTTGGGCTTGAAGTCGGCGAGGTCGAGGAGCACCTGGAACTTTTCGAAGGAGAAGTCACCGGCTTGGTACGCCTCTTTGGCTGCCAGCTCACCAACACTGAGCTCTTTGTCATCGGCCTGCATCTTGTCCACAGCAAGAACACAAGCCTGCCGCCCCTTTGCACTGACGAAATCCGCTTCCCAGACAACTTCACTCCCAGCATCAAAAGGATCGCCGCAGCAGATGTCGCTCGTAGGGCGGCATCCGCTTGCTCCTCCTCTTGCCCTTAGTTGCCCGACTTGGTCCTGGCCTTGTCCTTGAGGATGGCCAGGCGGGTCTCGAGCTTGCGAATCTCGTCCATGGTTTCGGCGTCCGGCTCGTCGTCCATGTTCCGCTCGGGGATCGCGTGGTCGATCTCCGTGGTCGCTCTCTTTGGTCGGTCGCGTCCCGGCTTCTCCCCCATGTTCACTGTCCTCACCGGAATCGCGTCCTCCCAAACTCCCTGCCATGACGATCCTGCTGAACTCTCCGTCCTCGGGTAGGGCCCGTCCATGCGGCTGGAGAAGTCGTTGTCGACGTAGCTCTTCTCCCTCTTCTGCTTCATCTCGAACCAGCGGGCAAAACGGATGAGCTCCTCGTCCGCATTCCCGCTCGTCTTGATCTCGTTCATGGCCCAGACGCCGTAGTTGTGTGGCACTTCCCGGAATTCCCGACCGCGGTAGCGGCCTATCTTCATCAACTCGTTGTCCGGGGTGTTGAGCGAGTCCCTCACAAGGCGCAGGAGGTTGCCTTTGGTCTTCTTCAGCTCCGGCAAAGTGAGCTGGCTCACTTTCTTCATCACCACCGTGGCGTCCTTCTGGTTGAGGGCTTCGCGGTGCTCCATGATGATGGCCTTGATCTTTTTGGGGGACCAAGACTTGTGGACAGTGAGTCCCAGCCGCATCGCCTCCTCGAGGAGTTGGGTCTTGGTCATCCGGCTGATCGGCACGACCTGCTCGCATCCCGCCTGGTCCATCGAGGCACAGAGAGGAAGGAAGGGCGCTGCTGGGCGGAGGTCGCTTGTTCAAGACTGTTCTTCCGATCCAGAGCAGCGGCAAGGTCGACTCTGAGGTTGCGTGCCGATCCAAGGTGTCAACGACGTCTTCTAACCAGCGTTCTGAGGAGCAACACACTGCTTCAGTGACCCTAATCTCTCCAACGCTCTGTAGCAGCATCTGCTTCTGAAGAGCAGCAGACGACCCCCACATAGCAGGATTAAACAAGGATCTTCTCGGGGTGAGGTGAATCCTTATCCAAGAACACTCTGTCTCAATCCAAAAATCACCAGGCACACGACATTGCTTCCACCATGACATCAAAGCTTCACGCGGCAACCGACATTGGGTAAGCATGTTCTTCACTGCTGGGTCTAACTTCTTGCCGTGGTAGATGTTGTACATGTGTGCAGCCCTACTCTGGAACCCAACCGCAAACGCTGTGTATGCTCCACGCGACTCGAGTCGAGGCTCCTCCACGGGCAGGGCTGAATCATCGGCCCCGTCAGTGGTTACAGGGACAATCGGTAGCGCTGGATGACCCGAGGCCGTCGACAGCAACTCGAAACCTTTCAGACCGATCTTTGTAAAGTCCGCAGTGCCCTGCTCGATATCATAAATCATCCCAAGCTTGCTGAGCACCGTCTTGGAGATCAGCAACGGCACGTCTCCGTTGATGACCGAGGTACGAAGACTAATAACCTTCATGCCTAGCCTGAAGCTGATGACGATGTAGAAGGAGGAGTACATGATCTTGCCAGTGCCGAACCTATAGGCTTGACATTCGCGGAGGAGCTTAGGCTTGGGAGACTCGGGGGGCAGCTTATCCATGTAGTCCTGCACCCACTGCATCCCTGCTACTGTCCTCGCACATGCCGTGTCGGTGATGGCAAGAAGGTCGCCAGCTCCACCCACATGTCGAAGAGCAAGTACCTGGGCAGGCATGATATTGCACATCTTCACGTCCTTGGGTCCATCGGTGGTCCCGCCGTTGGCATTGTTCGGGCACTCTTTGTCTTTGTGCCAGTGCCCCTTCTTGCCGCAACTCGAACAGAAAGAGCGTGACTTCATCAAGCGGATCTTCTCATCGCGGGCAGTGGAATCCTCAGCGCGGCCTCCTTTTCCTTGAGAGTTGCCCGTAGCGGCTTCTCCCTGGTATCCCCGGCTGCGGACTTGGTCGCGGTACCTGTTCTTAGCGCTCTGGTAGGTGACGTAGGCAACCGCAACCTCTTCTGGGATATCGTCCATGCCCTCGATCTCGTCACCGCTCTCCTGCTCGTCACCGTCGCCGTTGTCGGTGATGTGTGCCGTGTAAGGGCGCTTGCCGCCCTTTCCATGAGAGCCCTCCCAAGGCTTGCGAAGCCCCCTGTCTTGGATGACCGCCGCCTTCTGGAGCTTGCCAAGCGAGTACTCATTGCCCACAGAAGCGAGGAGGTTGAGCTCGGCTCCCTCCTCGAGGTTGAGTCTGTCGACATACAGCCAAGCGGCGCATTCTTCTTGAAGTCGGCATCCGGTTTCGCGAAGCCTGGCATGCAGCCGGTCGTATTCGGAGTTGTAGTCCCGGACTGATTGTCCGGAGCGGCGCTTCAACTTCCAGAACATATCAGAGAAAGCCTTGCCGATGCGCGTCACTTCCAAGTCCAGAAACCGATCTCGCAGCCACTCGATCAAATACTGTACTCCATCGCTACGTCCCAAAAGGTCTACGCTGAGCTACTCGGCAGCAACCCACGCCTTTCCGGTAAGGTGCCTGTAGAGAACCAGCCCCTGTTGATTGGGTGGGAGCAAGGTCAATCTACGCCAGGCCTCCACTTGTCTCAAGTACGACCTGGCAGAATTACCCACGTCCTCCCCGTCCTCGCCGCTGAAGACCGGCACGGCGAGCTTCTCGGAAGGCCGTCCTCCACCCTTCGCTCCGACTTCGCCCGACGACCAGTTGTCCTCGGAGCGGGTCGTATGCACACTCGCGTAATGCTTCCATCCGCTCCAAACAGCCTGCTTGTCACCGTAGCCGCTGCGGTCCTGGCCATACTCGGCCCAGGAACCATCTCGCTGATGGTGCCGAGAATCGCGACCTCGAGGGGCGCCATCTCGACCATCTGCCCAGGGATCGTGGGGTTCTTCTTCATAATCGTCACGTCCGCCTTGATGTCCCCAGCTTCCTCCTTGAGCAGAGGCCGTGGTCTCGGTGCTCACTCCTTCTCAGTTGGTGTCCCAACTGGCGCGTCTGCCGTAGTCGTCGTAGTCACGTCCGCTGTTCCAGGACGGGGGTCCCCGCCATGGACGATCGCCCCAGCGATCATCATCTCGCCATCCTGAATCTCCCCAAGAGTGGGGATCCCATTCCCACTGAGTTCCCGGTCTGTCGTCCGGGCTGTTCACGAACTCATCGACAGTGTTGACAGTAGGTTGTTGGTGTTCTGCTGCTGCATGAACGTCACTAGGATCCGAACTAGCTGGTGCCACATCCGGTGTTGCCATCGCACTACAAGACACTACGGAGGACTACTGGAGCGCTTAGGCTCCGCTACCAATGTCGACCTAAAGGAAACTACGGGAGGGGACTACCCCTTTAAAGCAACGCTGCCCCGCCTTGCGGGTGGTGCTCTTTTGCTCGATCCAAAAGCCTTCGCCGGAGTCGGCCTGCGACAAGTCGGGAGAGGGAGCTTCAGTGCTTCGCCAGTAAAACAACAGCAAAACCATCAGGATGTCAGAATACGATAATCATATGCCACATGATTTCCACAGGGCTTCACACTAACCCCTAAACCCCTAAACCCTAAACCCCTAAACCCTAACCCCTAAACCCTAAACCCTAAACCCCTAAACCCTAAAACCCTAAACCCCTAAACCCCTAAACCATTAAACCCTAAACCCCTAAACCCTAAACCCTAAACCCTAAACCCTAAACCCCTAAACCCCTAAACCCCTAAACCCCTAAACCCCTAAACCCCTAAACCCCTAAACCCTAAACCCCTAAACCCTAAACCCTAAACCCCTAAACCCTAAACCCCTAAACCCCTAAACCCTAAACCCCTAAGCCCCTAAACCCCTAAACCCTAAACCCCTAAACCCCTAAACCCCTAAACCCTAAACCCTAAACCCTAAAACCCTAACCCCCTCAACCGAGTGGGAGCCTTGAAGGCCCGACTCCCCAGCCGTAGGATTTCCAAACCCCTGCAATCAAGATCTTCAAGGGTAAAAGGAGGGGCCCTTGATAAGGACCCCTAGGTTTTTTACCCTTATACCCTATAATGGGCTATATAATGGGTATATCATAACTATATTAAGCCTTAATATAGTTATGATATACCCATTATATAGCCCATTATAGGGTAGGGGTCCCCATTAAGGGTCCCTCCTTTTCCCCTTTGAGTATCTCAAAACTACGAAACACTAGCTGCGGACTCCACTCTAAGCCCCCTGCAGGCCCGCGACCCTGATTCATAGTCGTTGTTAACCAGTGTCGGCTGAATCCGGCACTGATTACTAGTATATGCACTGTCGGTCATCGGCCCCTTTACTTTCCCCTAAACTATTAAGGGGGCTTGAATCATCAGCAATACAGTCACCTCATAGTCTCTCCTAATCATGATCTTGTACGGCCCCAAAGTCTGTTCCGCTACTCAACCCCTACATCTTTCAAAAATCGTTAAGCCCTTACAAAGCCGACCCGCTCTACAACCGCTACAAACCCCTCACAAACCCCTTTGAGCCACTATGAAATCCCTGTAAAGCACTATGAAACCTTTGTAGCACCCTTATGTAACCCTCACTTTTGCATTGGAAACATTGGACACCTAAAAAACCTAAACCCTAAACCCTCCACTGGACCCCTAAACACCAAGCCTTAAACACCTTATAAACCCTGAACCCTAAACCCGAAAAGCTTTAAAACCTCAAAAACCCTAAACCCTAAACCTAACTTTTAAGAAACCTAAACCCTAAACCTAAATAAAGCTCCCTAAGCCCCAAGCAGGATGCCCAGATGGTCGTCTACGGCCACGGCATCGCCCAGCCCATTGAAATCGCACCCCCTCTGCTCTCCGCCTGGGGTCGCTGGGCCTGAAAGGGACCGGTTTAGGGTTGTTCAAAAGGGCTCTTAGGGAGCTTTTAGGGTCTAAGGATTAGGGTTTAGGGATTTAGGGTTTGTAGGGTCTAGTGTTCAGGGAGATTTTAATGGGGGTTTGTGGGTTTTGTTTTCCAAGTTCGTGTCGAGTTTGTGGGTTTGATCCTCTTTGTAGTTACATCGGGTTTCTGGTTTTTGGGCTTAGGGTTGGTCCGCCAGGCCGTGTGATGTGACCTCAAGTCTTGCTTCTTGTGTCTGTTTCCACCTCTCTCTGTCTCTCTTTCTCTCTTTCTCTCTTTCTCTCTTTCTCTCTTTCTCTCTTTCTCTCTCTCTCTCTCTCTCTCTCTCTCTCTTTTCTGTTTCTGCATGCCATGCAAGACGACAAAACCTGTGGACCGTGTGCGACTGTGTTTTCATTGCAGGTCTCCCCTTCGTGGGGTTTGCTGATGGTTCTTCCACCTGAATTAAACTCGCAAACCCGAAGCCCTCGATTCCTGAACCCCAAAAGTCACCAAACTCCCAAGAAGGGTTCGAGGTTCAGGCCTTCGCACGGCTGCAAAGCCGCTTGCGAATTAGGCCGAAGCCTGCATGCCACAGTCCCACTTGGTATGAGAGATGCCTGAATAGTCATTCATGCTACTCCCTAAGCTTCCTCACTGTTGCGTTAATATAGCATATAACGAACCCTACCCCTAAACCCTAAATCCTATCCTAAACCCCCAGAGGCAAGCCCCTAAAGGACTGTTGTCTTACTGTATTTCTATAGCATACACCGAAACCCTATTCTATTCATTAAGGCGGCTACCTTCACAACAGGTGGCAGCCTCATCGGCTTCAACATCGCCCGTTGGGTGCACGCTTTGACGGCCAACGCCGGGGCTCCCGGCGTGCCAAAAAGGAACTCGGGGTCCTTTTCGGGTCGAGGGTTGAGGCTTTAGGGTTTACGGTTTGGGGTTTATGGCTGTGGGAGGGATGCAGTGGTGATGCCCATCTCGAGGCAATTGCTGCTGATGGCACAGGGTTTAAATTCAGGCTTGGAGGCTTCGGCGCTGGTGCTTGTCCCAGAGGTCCTGCGACTTCCAGCGGTTTGAGGCTGTTAGGATTCCTGGACATTCCTAGACCCTAAACCCCTAAATCCTAAACCCTAAACCCCCAAGCCTTGAGTGCCTGCCCCGAGGCCAGGAAGATGATGGACGTCATGGAGAACATCACTAAGCTCCATGGCCTTGAGAAGCCCCTAAAAGAGGGTCTGAGCAACTAGTATATAATTGTATCCCCATCTTCGTAATCCCCAATTCTACAAGAACGTGTTATAAGATTACCCAAAAATTACTCTAATTACAAAGGTCCCGAGATGAGATGCCGCCGAAAGACCTCTCTTGAAGCACCATCGGGGTTCATCACTATGTCATACTGGGAGTTATGCATGCTCCAATGAAGATTAGTGCGCACCCTTGATTGATGAACACCCATTCGTTCAAGACTATTGCGTTAGTAGTGCTCTCAGGAATTATTCTTTCTTGTTCTTAAAGAAGCTCCAATGGATTCAGGGTTCTAAGGATGTCTAAGGTTACAATCCTAACTGCGGGAGGAGGGGCGTAAATGCCCTACGCCAGCTTGCACGACGTGAGTCATTCTTGAGCTTCTAGTAAAGGAGTCGGAGTAATTCATGATATCATCCCTTTGTAGTATTCCCCATAATATAGTGGCACCATCAGATACCACCACGATTCTAGTTCTTTATGCTTTTATATTCAATCCTACAAACAATAAACCTGCATAAGCACTTTAAGCCCAACTAGTTGGAAGGGCAGGGGACTTAGTAAGTAGGTTATAAGTAGAGTTATAAGTACCCTAAATGGAGTTACCCCAATTATAACCCTACTTATAACCTACTTACTAAGTCCCCTGCCCTTCCAAGTAAAATTCATTAAGCTCCCTACGACCACCCAGGCTCGTGCGTGCAAACCGCTTCAGCCTTGACACAGCGCCCGGCTATGGATTGAGCTGTGGGGTGAGGAATGTAGAATTCAGGAGTGAGGTGTTTGGGGTTTGGGGTTTAAGGTTTGGGGCTAGGTAGGGCTTTGGGACATTAAATATTTTCTCTTATTGGGCTCAAGAGGATCTTACCTACTAATACTTTTCAACGGCTTTAAAAGCACCTCCTAGGGGGTGAGGAATGTAGAATTCAGGGGTGAGGTGTTTGGGGTTTGGGGTTGAGGGTGTGGGGTGCTTAGGAATATCACGAGGAGAGGAAGGCCAGGAGTAGGACGGAAAAGATGCCGTTGTCGTCGGAGTAGCAGCAGCAGTAGTAGTACTCGTCGTCGTGGTAGTGGTGGTAGTAGTAGTAGTAGTAGCAGTCGTAATTCAAGCTTGAGGGTCAAGGGTTGAAGGTTTTGGTTGCACTAAACCTTAAACCTTAAGCTCCATTCCATAAACCCTCAGCCCTTTGCCCCTAAACCCTCAACACTTAGTTTCCGGTAGGAACCTGTCGAGTTTTTCTCCCAAGCCCCAAAACCTTCAAGACCCGGACAGCCCATGAAATCGTAGAGCCTACACTGGGTTAGTGTCAAGGAATACATAAATTCAAGTTATCATAATAAGGAAGCCTTTTTGATTTACTACAGATCCTTAATTATTCTGGTAACTTATGCGGAACTCCTTAAAGAGAACCCAGTAAACTGGGAGCTTGTGAGAGGTGGGGTTTCATTCCAGTTTTCCGGCTGCCTTCGTCTTCCCGATGTTTCAGGCAAAAGAAATCAAGGCCACACACAGCAAGGTACCGAATCCCTGGATAGGAGGAAGAAGAGAAGAAGACGAAAGCTATCGCGACGACGAAGGCGGTGCCCGTAATTCTCTTTTTGCAAATTCAGCTCCGGCACCAGATTCCGACAACACAAACTCTGAACTCAACCCTCAACTCGAACCGACGCCTTAACCCTACTTGGAAGGGCAGGGGACTTAGTAAGTAGATTATAAGTAGAGTTATAAGTACCCTAAATGGAGTTACCCCAATTATAACCCTACTTATAACCTACATACTAAGTCCCCTGCCCCTCCAAGTAAACCCCTAATCCCCTAAACCTGCAACCCCAGACCCTTCAACCTCAGCGCTTGCAAACCCCCTTACTAAGCCCTAAACCCCTTAAACCCCCCTCCTACCGTCTAACCTCTATAGACCCTGCGGCTTAACACGCCCAGGTGCTGTATAAGGTGGGTGAGGATGCGATCAGCGATGCCTTCGCGCGGGCGGCCGATGCGTCGGACAGCGCGCAGGCCAGGATTGCCCCTCAAAGGGCGTAAGGGTTGGGGGTTTGGTGTCTAAAGTTCCCTTCAAAGGTCTAAAGTCTAAAGTTCACTGAAAGAGTCTTAAGTTCCTGTAACTGTTCATGAAAGTTTCAATAAACGGGGTTTCATATAGAAGCTTCAACACTACGAATACTTTGCCATGGGGCTCCTGCCAAGAAACTGTACTAAAATACCGCCCAGAGTCCCTCTTCGAGTTATCAAGGCCAGGAAGTTCGAGTTTAGGGCAGTTTTCAGGCTTTGGGGTTTTGGGTTGCATGGTGCTGCCTGTTGTAGGGATCGTCATTACTACGGTCGACTGTCTTGGGTCTGTGTCCCTCTGTTCGGAAACTCCGATATCAAGGTTCTTTCCATTACAAGTAGGCTCAGGAGCAATGCCAGCCACGAGACGATCATGGTGATGGTAGCGATGACAATGGTGATGATGATGATGATGATGATCCTTTTTTAGACTCAGAAGGGTTCAGGGCTTCTCTTTCCAAACCGACCGCGCGTTTCAGCTGCATCTTCTTGACTGGCGGACGGAATTTGCGAAAGTGGATCATGAGTCCATGCTTGCAGTGCTGGGAGCATTTCGGAGTCGGAGTATACCACCAACACAGTGCCACCAACAAAGACTGTATATGTGATTTATACACTCAGCCGGCATGATTTCATACCACAGGACGTCACGCAGAAGTATCCAAGTGCTTAGGACCTACCAAGACGGCCATCGAAGATGGAAAACAAAAAGCCCAAGCTGCGCATATGAAGCTGCAAACACTGTGGCACTGTAGGCTGAGCACTAGAAGCAATATAAAAACATCCACTCGACCTTACACTGCTATGTAGCCTTGACACACAGTGGAAATGGGCACTTTAAGACCACAGGCGCGTGGTACCAGAGTTAAAGCGTGTTGTTATTCACACGTCTGCAACCGCAAAGTTTGAGCATCTGTTGCACGCCCCATACTACCATCACAAATCTTTTGGCTACACCGCCTTCAGATCCCAAATGCCATGTAGTCTTCTCACCGGGATTCCGAACCGCAAGCCCGTAGCCTTTAAATCCTTAAACCGTACAGCTGACCTCGGACAGCCCCTAAACCCTAAGATCCAAAACAGCCGGCAACGGCTCTCAGGTGGTTCTGATCTTCCCCACTCTGCAGGAGGAGTCGCTCGGCACGAAGCGAGTTCGGTTTAGGGTTTAGGGTTTGATAATTTTTGTCTGGGACTGGTTTCATGATGCAGTACCAAACATACCATGGGCAGGAATCATAACTATGCCGCAACAACCTCACGAAGGTCAGGTTTCGCATCAGGATTGAATCCCTTGATGAGCCTGTTCACAGCCCCGACTCTAAATCCCACGAATAAACCGCTACCAAGCCCCCCTGAAACCCTCACAAGCATAACCCCGGACCTGAGACCCTGTAGCCTAAAGCCTATCACCTAACCTGAACCCTAAACCCTAGACCCCTGAATCCCAAAGCCTATGAGCCCTAAACCTGAACCCTAAACCCTCCACCTCAGGCCTTTTCGTTAGATCCTTAACCCGAAACCCAAAAGCCGAAACTTTGCACCTTGATAACACCCTTGTAAGACCACCATGAACCTTTAAAACCTTAGAGGCCAAACCACCAGTTACGTGCGTAAAACCCGTGTACATATAAACTCGTGTGAAACTTAAGGTAAGCCATCAAGCCCGTCTAAACCGTTGTAAGACCACGTAAAGCCCTTGCTGGCACCAAAGACCCTAAACCATACAAACCCCAAGCCTCAATAAACATAAGATACATCCTAAGCCTTATAAAGCTTAAACCCTAAGCCCTAAGCCCATGTTGGTGGCAAAGGCTCCAGAACAATCCGGACACCTCCGACGAGCCGGCTCAGCGCGGCGGCGCTGCAACGAAGGCCGTTACAGCATGCTTCGCTTGGGACTGCAGAGTCCGGCCTTGGGGCTTTAAGACGACCCCCAAACCCTAAAGCCCAAACCTAAAACCCACCCCCAAAAAAGAGCAGCACCCCCAGGGTTTTAAAACCTTAGGGTTTTAGGTTGGGGTGGGGGGGTGGGTGTAAGGTTGATGCCCCAAACCGGCCACACGTTCCCAGACTCTAAAGCCAGGCCCCTACGCCTTGAACAGAAACCTTGCAACCGGTACCCAAAAGCCTAAACCATTGCAATAGACACTAAATTAATTTTGAAAGCACTACTCCACAGTTCTAGCCTAAACCCCCAAACTGCTCACCCCCTGAATCCTAAGCCCCAACGCCGCGAACCCTAAGCACGCCTGGGGTCAGGGACCTGAGGTCGCAGTGAAGAACGAGGAGGCCAGCTCAGTCTTGTTTTTTGCTTGTTTTTTTTTTTTTTGAGGGGGGGGAGGGGTGTGGGGTGGGGGGGCAGGAAGGGGAGTTAGGGTTTGGGGTCTGGATTCAAGGTTTGGGGTCTGGGGTTGTGGTACTTGCTGCATCTTGCTGAAGAGGCTTGAACCCCAAACCCCAAACCCTAAGCACATGAACCCTAAGACTTAAACCCTGTTGTAGGCTTTTTGATTTTGGACCTGGTCCTCCATATCGAACTTGGGATGAGCTCGCGGCATTCGAAAGAAGCCAGACATACCCAACACCAAGCCTTAAACATTAAAACCTAGATCCTTATAACTTATAGAACATTGCAGCATGTAGAGGTTTGATGAGGGATGAATCATTGTTCTGCGCAAGATGTGAGTACATAACGCTTTTACATACATCTCCCCAAGATTTGAGTACATAACTTTGCCTATCACATGCCACACTTTTTGATACGATACACGTCGTAATATTAAGACCCAAGCTTGAAAGCCCAGTCCATGAAGTTGAGACCCAGAGCCCCACCGTGGCTTTTGGCTTCATAAGCCAGAGTCTCAAAGCCTTGACTGTTGCAAACCGACGTGGGTGTGGTTTTCTGTTTTGATGTTATAGGGCTTCCCGGCCTGTTTTGGGCTGGGGTTTATAGCGTTTAGGGTGTTGTTGAAGCAGGCGCCCCAGAAGAAGCCGCATCAGTGGGTACCCGGAAAGACTGCTCAACACCCTAAACTCTCATCTGCCTCTCGATCCGAAGCCCTGAACCCCTTCGGATGCGAAAAGGCTCTCCGCCCACTACTGACACTCCAACCCGGACCCAGCCAAGCTTCGGACAGGATGAGCGCGAGAAGCTGAAGGAAGACTGGCTCAAGCTGCTCTTCACCGCCCTCTGGCCTCAGGGTCCAGGGTGTAGGGCCAATCTCTTATTCTGGACACAGCAAAAGAGAGGTGCTGCTGAAACTGTGTTTTAGGATTGAGGTCAGTGTCGGAGGCATAGAAGCGCCCTTTCGTACTTCTTGTCCTGAAACCAGCGCTGGATCAGGCGCCGAAATCCTAAGCCCTTAAACCGGCCGGTTTCGGGCATGATACCAGCCAGTGTACGAAAGGCTTGCAGCTGTCACTTTACTGAGTTTAGGATACTTGACGATGCCTTGCTTGCCCTGAACCCTAAACCCCCTAAATCAGCAACCCACTCAATGCCAAGACGTTGGACCCACCAATCCGTTCCCAAAGGCCAGCGCATGGAAGCTACGCCTTCTTGTTCATCAGGGTTGAGGGTTTAGATATTATTCTTCCTTTCGTTAAATTATGATTATGATTATGGTACTTACGGGTCTACATCGCCCCAAGCCTTGGTTCCCGGCTCCCGAAGAGTAAACGCCGGGACTTTCTCAGCTGAGGTCTGTATCCCGATCTCGGAACCCACAAAGCTCAATCCCAGAACGAAACCGCCTAAAGCCTTTAAAGCCGACTAAGGGGCCTTAGAGTAATCATTACCAACGGGGGTTCCTTTGTTATAGTTATGGTAAAATGGGCCCCAAAGCCCTGTTCTTACTATTCAGGCCCCTACATTAACGCCTCGACTCTGCTCCCAAAGCCCCGAACACACCCTCATCCATAGGCCCTCCTAAACCGCTAAGCCGCTCAAAACCTAAAGCCACCCTAGGAGGGCAGCATGGCGGCCACCACCCCCGAAGGGCCACTGCCCTCCACCATGGAGCTGGGTGAGAGGCGCGCAAGGGCTGGTGTGTTTCAGGGTGCCAGGCAGGCAGGAATACTTGGCAATAGTCTCGCGTTATAGACCCTACATAACTATACTACAATGACCCCAATACCCAAAACTACTGATTAAGTGTTGTTTTGAGGGTATTTCTACTAAGTGATATCCGATATACCCTCAGAGACGCCCCAAAAGATACTACAACATACCGCATACCCCACACCCCTTCTCTGAGGAATGCTTACGGGCTCTGAATGAGAGGGCTGAGGGCTCTCAGGGAACCTGTACACCCTAAACCACTAAATCCCTAAACGGTTTAGGGTTTTGGGTTTAGGGTCTAAATCCCTTAACCCCAACCAAAACTCAGAAAGTGTGGCTGGTGTCGACATTCTTTGACGTGGGCTGTCTTGCGGAACTCGCAACCCTCATTGCACATGGTAAAGGCCCATACGCCCATGAGGGCCACGTCTGAGTCCAGTTTGGGGTTCAGCGTTTAAATGTGTTTGAATGGGGGTTAGACGGTGTAGAGGGTTTAGAGGGTCTAGATTTTAGATAGAATTGAGGGTTCGGGTTAAGAATTCGGAATATGTCTCAAACTGTGAGCCCTGGAACCCCTCCGACACAGAATAAGTCATAGCATTTTTGCCCAGGGTGCCTTCATGTAACGAGATAGAGTGCTACAGTCCTAGACCCTGTTCTAGTCATACGGCCCCGGTATAACGAGGTGAGGGCTTCTTGAACCCTTCTACCTCATATCAAAGGGGAAAAGTTGGGACCCTTAATGGGGACCCCTGGGTGCCTGTACTGGGCTATATAATGGGTATATAATAGCTATATTAAGGGTATATACCTAGGGGTCCTTATTAAGGGTCCGTCCTTTTGCCCTTGGATTATAGAACGCCCTGCAAGAACCCTTGCAAAAGCGCCTATGGAACCCTTGTAACGAAGCGAAGGCCAATCTCGGTAGAACCCCTTTTTTAATGTTTTCAAAGCCCCCCCCACCAACAAAAGGTCGTCCGAACCCCCAAACACCAAAGCATGAAAAATCCTGAAGCCCTGACACTAGAAACTCCAAAACCAACCCTCAACAACTCGCACCAACAGCGTCCACACTTATACGACCGCGACAGAACAGGAGCCTTAAAAAAAATTGCCGTCGCCTAAAAGCAAACTGCAGCCTCAACCTCCGACCCCACGGCCCTAACCCTAGGCCCTAAAGCCCCGCACCACAAAGCCTTAAGCACTAATCCCTAAAAGCAAAACCCTAAACCCTAAACCCCAAAACCCTAAACCCTAAACCCTAAACCCTAAACCCCAAAACCCTTAACCCTGTGAGCCCTGAGTCCCAAAAAGTGGCCGCCCCAAAAAGAGCCATCCCTTTCGAGGAAGCCAGAGACCCTTGTCCTCTGGGTGGGAGACAACCCCAAGTCCGAGGGAGTGGCGCTGAAGGAGGGCTCTTTAGGGTTTAGGGTTTGGGGCCTAGGGTTCAGGGTTTCAGGGTTTAGGGTTCAGGGTTTCAGAGTTTAGGGTTTCAGGGTTTAGGGTTTCAGGGTTTAGGGTTTCAGGGTTTAGGGTTTAGGGTTTAGGGTTTCAGGGTTTAGGGTTTAGGGTTTAGGGTTTCAGGGTTAAGGGTTTAGGGTTTCAGGGTTAAGGGTTTCAGGGTTTAGAGTTTCAGTCAGGGTTTAGGGTTTATGGTTTGGGGTTTTAGGGGCTTGAGTGGCGTTGAAGGAGGGCTACAGCGCTTGTTTAGGGGCTTGGGTTTCAGGGTTTAGGTCTTAGGGTTCTCAGGTTTAGGGCGTTGGGTTTCGGGGTTTGGGGGCTTGGGTTTCAGGGTTTTAGGGTTTAGGGTCAGTGCTTGGGGGCTTAGAGTCTAGTTTGCAGTTTCGGTTCGTTCAGGGCCAGGGCTAATGCAGGCTTAGGGGTTTCTTGTTGTTTAGGGTTTAGGGTTTAGGGTTTAGGGTTTAGGGGTTTCTTGTTGTTTAGGAAATACTAAGCATTCTATTCAGTTTTTAGTTTTCATGCCTGGCTGAGAGTTCATGTAGGGCTGACTTAAGCTATACTTACCGCTTGTTCAGGGCATATTCAGGGTCTATTGAGGTCTGAATTTTGTTAGGTTTATTTTGGCTTAGGTTTCGTTTCGGCTTCCGGACTTAAGGTGTAGATGTGCATGTTTCAGGGTATAGGACCTGAAGAAAGCAGATCCTTTGGCCTTTTGCCAATCCTTTGTTGGAGCCTGGACCTTGTCTGCCGCGGCAAAGCGAGGGACCAGCTTGGTCGTTGGGAGAAGACGGTCGTGTGCAGAACTTGTGGCTGGGACACGGGGTGCAGAATGTTTTCCGCAAGGCTTCCACGGCGGCCGAAACCGCTGGTGGGCGTGCGCGGCGTGGAAGCATGCGTTCGGGCGAAGAGGAAGCGTACGGCTAGTGTGCCGAAGCCAGCCTTGACGCTGGCCAACGCTGGTGGCGCCTGAAACAGTCGAGGCTGCGGATTGGCTGTTGAAGCCACCCTCAAGCCTAAGCCGCGGGCACCGTGGCTATGTCTATCCATAAGCCAGCAGCCGTCCCAGTCGCCATCCCTGAAGCTGCAATGTCGGGGAGTCCAAAACTCAACAGCCTTTCCCTTCAGATCCCGACCTATACCATGACTAGTAAGGTGTTTTTACCGGCGTGATGAGAGTACCCTACTTTGTACATAAACACTGACTCCAACACTCCTTCGTCGCTCCATGTACAGGTCTCAGAATCCACACCAAGACTCGCAGCGCTTGCAAAGAATCGAACTGGAAAGGTCCAAAAGCGAAAAGAGCAGCACGTTACGATGAGCAGCCCCACGACCAAAGCCACTATAGTTTAGTCCATGCCAACCCGCGGGAGCCTTGCTTATTCCCGAGCCTCGACATCAGAACCACACCTACCCGAACCCTAAACCCTAAACCCTAAAACACTTCAGTTGCAGGAGAAAAGGAGCGACAAAAAAAAAAAAAAAAAACCTAAAACAATCTAAACCCTAAATTCGAAGCCCTAAACCCTAGACCTTCTAAACCTCTGTGTGCCAGGACGTGGCCAACGTGCTGGGCCGCGCCGGGCTCTCTTCCCTCTCCTGGTCCCAGCACCCTGCGGGCTCCTTGCCCTCCTATGTATTTCGGTTTAGGGTTTTTAGGGTTTTGGGTTTAGGGGGTTTAGGGGGTTTAGGGGTTTTAGGGGTTTAGGGGTTTGGGGGGTTTAGGGCTTAGGGGGTTTAGGGTTTAGCATTTAGAGGTTAAGGGGTTTAGGGGTTTAGGGTTAAGGGCTGTTCTGACTCTGAAGATTTGGCTGTGGGGTTAGGATTTGGCGAGTTTTAGGGCTTCTGGTCCAGCTCAATCAGTCATCGGTATGGAACATCATCGCAGGACGGGGTTCGAGCGGAGATGGAGGTTGAAAAGAAGGCCCTGGCAGATGGGAGGACTTTAAACTTTCTTGCCTTTAGTTTGATCTGTTGTGGGCCCGGTGTTTTGAAAAAGAGAGAGATCAGGAGCGACACTAATCGTAGTAATATTCATAGTCAGGGCATGCACAGTCGCCCACATCGTAAACCATACACCCAACCTTGCCCCTAAACCCAAAACCCCTAAATCCTAAACCCTAAACCCCTAAACCCTAAACCCTGAACCCTAAGCCCCTAAACCTGAACAAACCCCGAACTTCCCCCGAACCCCTAACCCCTTAACCCTTAACCCCTAAACCCTAAACCCCTGAACCCTGAACCCGAAGCATTTAACCCAAAGCCTGGTACACGGAACACTAAACCCAAGCCCGAAACCTTGGACCCCTTGTAGGGCCTGCTCGAATACCGGAAAGAGCGCCGCACTATAAAGGGGCCTTAATACTTAGAATGGGGTTTTGGGGCCCATATACTATACTTATAATACCACCAAAATTGTACAGGTACTTGCTCGGGCCCCTATACCAACTCCTTAGACTAGCCCTTATAAACCCCTTTAAAGGAACCCCCAAAATAGAATAGGTAATTATAGGGCTCTTTTCGTAAACCCCCACCCAACCCTTAACCGTAAACCCCTAAACCCTATAAACCCCCTGAGCCCTAAACCCCGAAACCCTAAACCCCAAAACCCTAAAACCCCAAACCCTACACCCCCAAACCCTAACACCCTAAACCCTAAACCCCAAAACCCTAAACCCCAAAACCCTAAACGCCAAAACCCTAAAACCCCAAACCCTAAACCCCAAAACCTAAACCCCAAAACCCTAAACCCCAAAACCCTGAGCCGACAGCAACATGAGGTGAGGGCCTCTTGGAGTTCGAGGCGGCTCTGGGTCTTTAAGGGGACGTGGGGTTCAGGGTTTTAGGGTGGTAGGGTTTGGGGCATAGGGGTTTAGGGTTTGGGATTCGGGGTTTTAGGGTTTGGGGATTTTGAGGGAACATATCATGATACGGATCCGAAAGTATGCCAGTATTTTGGGCTTTAGGGCATCGGGGTTGTTGGGGACGCAGTCAGCACTTTGCTTGGCATTTGCAGCTGCAAGAAGCTGTAGCGAAGTTGCACGGAAAGACAGCTGCAGCGCCCCTGAACCCTAAACCCTAAACCCCTGAAACTCTAAACTCTGAAACCCTTAACCCTGAAACCCTAAACCCCTAAAAGCTGAAACCCTAAACCCCTGAAGCCCTAAACCCTAAACCCCTTAACCCTGAAACCCTAAACCCTAAACCCTAAACCCCTGAAGCTCTAAACCCTGAAACCCTAAACCCCTAAAAGCTGAAACCCTAAACCCTAAACCCCTGAACCCAAAAGCTTCCTGAACAAGCCCAGGTGGAGACACCCGAAACCTAGAGCCCTCGAGGCCTGCACCCCGCGCGCGACCGACACCGCAACACTACGAACCTTGAACGGTCCTAAACCCATGCTCCCATAACCACTGGTCCTCTAAACCCGCAGTTCCCAAAGCCATTATTACTATAGGTTACTGTAGAGTTTAGGGTTTGGGGTTTAGGGCCTATAAGCCCTAAACTCTATAGTAAGTTTAGGGCTCCTAAACCCACAGCTCCCAAAGCCATTACTGTGGCAGGTGAACACCCCGGAAGTCACCGACGGTACCTGGTACATGCGCAGCAGGAAGACCTTCCAGAACGAGGCCGGGAAGAGGCTGACCAAGAGGCTCCATGCTGTAGGGGTCCAAATAGTTACCAATATTTCCCTAGGGTTCCCTGTAAAGGGATCCTTAAAGGGATAATAGGGTACTATGATATAGGGGCCTAAACCCTAAGTACCCTAGACACCCCTTAAAGGAGCCCTGAAAGGAACCCGTAAGGGAACCTTGAAAGGAACCCTAATGTAGGGGCCGAAATAGTTACCGATACGATTTTCGGGGGGGTTCCTTATTTTATTTATAGTATATTTTCCCCCCAAAACACTATTCTAGCCATAAAGGCCCCTTTATGAAGCCTTCAACCGGAATATCCTAAACCCTTTGGCAGTCCCTCAGCCCTAAACCCGAGAATCCCTTAACCCGCACACCCCCCCGTCTGAACCACTAAGCCGCTTAAATCTTGAACACACCCTAAACCATAAACCCTAAAACCCTAAAAGCCTAAATCCTAAACCCTAAAACCCTAAACCTCTAAACCCTAAACCCTCAAAACAGGATCTGGATATGCTGCACGACATCGAGGTGCTGGCACGATCCCTGGTCGAGGCCCGGAGGATACATGGTCTCTGATTTCGGGCTTTAGGGCTTTACACCAAACCCAAAACCCAAACAGTTAACTTTGGGTTGGGTGGGGGGGCTCTAGGGTGTAGGGGTTCAAGTATGAGGGGCAGAGGTTTCAATACCCCAAACGGCCCGAAAAAGAGAGACTGAATAGGAGGATCATCGTTTTGTAGAGACCCGTGGAAAAGGGCATAGGACCTTTGAGAGACTCGCGCATGTCCTGGGAGTTTGTAGTTGTTAGGGTTCTACTAGGGGCAATGGGGGGTTGCTTATAGGGTTGGGAGCTTAGGATTTATGGTTTGCGATTCAAGTTCATCAGGTTATGAGCCTCGGGAGTTGCCAGCTGTGAGGGGCAAGCATCCCGGCTTGGAATGGCAACCCGCCGCAATAAGTCTAGACCCCAAAACCCTAAACCCCAATCTAAGGTGGTTCACTTTGCTAAGCCTTGAACCTGAAACCCTCAAACCCGACTGCTGTGAACAAAACTAACAGCCTTCCAGATAGGGGCCTTAATAATTAGAATAGGGTTTTGGGCCTTACACTATAATTGTATTAAGGAACCCCCAAAATAGTACAGGTCAATTATTTAGGCCCCTATATCATAGTACCCTACTATAGATCCCTTATAGACCCCTTTAAGGATCTCTTTAAAGGGAACCCTAGGTAATAGAAATTAGGCCCCTATAGTATCCCTACAAGGATTCCTTACAAGAGCAAAGTAGGGAACCCTTGTCCTTGCAAGAACCCGTCTAGATCCCTGAAATTAGCCCTGAAGAGATACCTTTAAGGAACCCTCTCCAAGGCCCTTAACCCTAAACCCCTAACCGGGGACCTAATATAGGGGCCTTAATAATTGGAACAGGGTTTTGGGGCCCATTGTATTATGATTATAGTAAGGCTCCAATAGGTAGTTATTAAGGCCCCTAAACCCTGAACCCTATATTAGGGCCCCTTGAATTGCTTTGGCAGGCTGCGGAGCCTAAGCTGAAGGCAGCTGGCGCCTTGCCGGCAGTCTTATGCATTTTTTTGGGGTTTTGCGCTCTATACTGGTTTAGGGTTTAGGGTTTAGCGTTCTATACCTTGTTGTGTTTGTAAGATCTTAATAGGGCATTTCTAGGGTTAGAGAATTGTTGTAGGGTTCAAGTCGAGAGTTAGGTAGTGTTGCCCCGGAAGGCACTTACACAGGCACCTGAATGATAGCCAATACTACTGTCGGGGTCCCTTATTAACATTATAATATAATATGCTCCAAAACCCTGTTCTAATTATTGTTAAGGCCCCTATAGTAACAGACAGCCGATCAATGCGTTTCGCGGGTTTCGGGACGCTTCACTTTGCGTGTTCGGAGTCGGAGTTCATCTATTTCGCAAGGATCTCTAGAGATCGTTTTCCGACAAGGCCGAAGATGAAGGAGCACATTTAGGCTTTGCTAAGTACTTTCCTCTCATAGTCCCTGATGTGAAAACAGTAACATGTACTCGGGAACCCTACTTTATAATTTTCCTGGCTATATATTAGAAGGGCTCCGCCCCTGTAAAAGTGGTATATTAGGAATAGAATCGGGCCCTAATATAATCCTTATAGTCACTATTACAGGGTGGTGGCAGCTTCTAAGCTATATATGTATTAGGGCGATGGAGGCCCCAGAGAGACTCCGAGGTCTGGGATGGAAGAACGTCATCCTCTGCGGCTTCGGCAAGGGTGCCGGCATTGCCCTCTATGCCTCCCTGATGAAGATCATCCCGCAGCAGGCATGAGGGTTTAGGTTTTAAGGTTAAGCTTTAGCGAAGCAACTTAGCGATGGCAAGATCATCCCACAACATGCATGGCTTCTGAAGACGTCTCGAGGTTTAGTGGTGAACAGCAACCCGGAACTGGCATAGCTTTCAGCTGGGTTTCGGGGGGAGTTTTAGCTTCAGGCTGAGGGTTCTAGTGCTCCTGGTTTTAGGCTGTAGGTTGCAGGGGGATTGGGGTTCGGGGATGCGTGTGGGTGGGGTTCTCCTGATGGGGTGGCTTGGTGTAATATAGGGCCTGAATGACTACCGATACTATTTGAGGGGTTCCTTGTTGTAGCTATAGCGTACTATACTCCCTTTTTGTTCAGGCCCCTATAGCAAGGGCATTCGGGTGCGTGGTTTTCCCAGTGCGTACTTCCAGGTGGGTTGGGCCTTCCTCTGAAAACCCTAAACCCTAAACCCAAAACCTAAACCCTTTCAGAGTTCGAACATCGAATTTAAAAGTTTGGCGCTCATGCACCATTTTCGGCAGGAAGTTTCTGAGGATCGGAGATTTTGGGGCTGAACGGTTTAGGGTTGATTGTTGGGGCTTCGAGTCAGGGGTTTAGGGCTTTGGGTTCGGGGTTTAGGGTTTTGGGGCTTAGGGCTTAGATTAGGGTCAGAGTCTCTACATCTGACAGAGGAACAGCAAGCTGAGTGGCAAGTCAATCTATGACAATGCTGACGATGATATTGCTACTGACGGAATTGCAAGCAGTTCCGATGTGGTCTAGTCACATGTAAAGCAAACATACCAATGATGGAAGCAGTAACAGCGTTGCACTTGCATTCGTGGTGGTAGTCGTGCTGGTGCAACCTCAACCCTCTAAACCTCAACTCTCAACGATGTACAGCACATGGACTACAGCAACAAAACCCCGAACCCTAAACCCTAAACTCTGGAACCCACAATCTGAAGCCCTAAGCCCCTAAACAAAAACCTACACCGTACGCCCTTATCCGCCTATCTCTCACTGTGTTCGACAGGTCTCAGCCATGATCTTCTTCAGCCCGATTGCCGCCCGGATCAAGCACCCCTATGCGGGATTTGTGGCTTGGGGTCTTGGCGGTCTTGGGTGCGCTTTCCACGCCGCAAGCTCAACACTCTAGACTCTAGACCACAAGCCCCTACCCCGCCAAACCCTGGGCCCTAAACCCCAAACCCGAAACCCTAACTAGAGGCCGACATAATTACCAACACTATTGTGGGGGTTCCTTATTATAGTTTTAGTAGAATGGGCTCAAAACCCTATTCTGACTATTAAAGCCCCTTTTGTACCCTGTCTAGGGTTCAGGGTTTAGGGTTTCATCCGAAAGCCCTCTGCCCGAAGCCCTGACACCGCACTCTGCCATCCCAAAACCCGAAACCCTGCCATCCCGAACCCAGAGACTCCAATATCCCTTAATTAAGGCATATACCTTAAGTTATAGTAGGATCCTTAATATGATTTAAGGAATATTCCTTAATTAAGGGATATTGGAGTCTCTGGGAAGTCTTTCCAAGGTGGCCTTCCCCTCCTTCCTCGCTGAGCGATTGGGCGCCATGCCCCGCGACACCACGCCGGTGGCGCGGCAGTAACGAAGCAGTCAGGGTCGATGTTGCAGAGCTAGGGTGTACATGGAGTGGTAGTCAGCTGTTTCAACAGCACCTGAAGGCTTAAGGTTTGAGGAAGGTGTAAGGGGTAATGTCTGAGGCCCGTGATTTGTTTCGGGGTGAGTGTCAGGGCTTTAGGTTGCGATGGTTAGGGATCATGGTGTAGTGCAGCCCAAGGGCCCTTCAATAGAGTCCTTATGGCCTGTTATATTTAGGAGTTTCCGAAATTAGGGGACCCTTATATAATACACTAAATAGTAGGATCCTTATTATAAGGACCCCAAAATAAGGTGCCCAGAATTTTCGGAAATTCCAATTTGGTGGTCTAGGTTAGGATCCTTAGGATAGTCCTGCTCCGGATAGGGAGGTTCATGAAGGAGAGGGCGACCCTAAGGCCGTAAGCCGGGAGACTCCAATATCCTTTACTTCAGGATTACACCTTAAATCATAGTAGGATCCCTAGCATGGCTTAAGGAATATTTCCTAATCAAGGGATATTGGAGTCCCCTTATAGATGGGGGGATAGGGGCCTTAATAATCAGAGTAGGACCTTGGGGTATCGTATAGTTATACTACGGAACCCTAACAATATTATTGGTAATTACTTAGGCTGTTGGAGTAGGGTTTGGGGCCTGAGGCTTCCGAAGTAGGGTGCTTCTGAAATTTAAGTTACAGTCTTGAAAATTACGCTGAGGATCCGCTTCAAGCATGATACTATAGGGGCCTTAATAGTCACCTTTTCTATTTTGGGATGTGATAACTGCAGTGTAATGGGCCCCAAAGCCCCCAAATCATTGCAGTAATTAGTTAAGACGCCTAGCTCAAAGACAGCTAGCTTATTCAGCGATGCAACACGCATCTTTCGAAGTACTCGCCTCAGACTTCTGTCCGATCCGCCCCAAAGCCCCATTCTAAGTATTAAGGCCCTATAGTAGGTGGCTTTCTTAGGTAAGATGCTTCGTGTTGTGCTGGGGTATCAGCATTGCAACGGTGCTTTCGCTGGTTCCAGGAAGGTGCGCTTCACTGTCAGAGGAAGGTGTTAAAGAGCAGCAGCCCTGGGCCCTAAGTTTAATGCCTACTGTGCTTTTCCACCCCCAGCCATGGGTAGGGTTCAGAGGTACAGGATTTAATTTGGGGTTTAGGGGTTTAGGGGTTTGGCGGTTGAGGGGTTGAGGGGTTGAGGGGTTTAGGGGTTTAGGGTTCGGGGTTTAGGGTTTAGGGGTTCAGGGGCTTAGGGTTTAGGGGCTTGGGGTTTAGGGGTTCAGGGGTTTAGTAGGATTTAGTGGGTTAGGGTTTAGGGGCTTCGGGTTTTTGGGTTTTAGGGTTTAGCCCCCATATCCAGAAGCTTCGAGGTGAAGATGTTCCTCGTCTGGGGCAACCGCAACAAGTCCACCCCAGGCCTGCGCGTAGGGGACGCTGAAAGGTTGAGGCTTTAGGGGTTTAGGGGTTTAGGGTGTGGGGGTGATGGGGGCTTGAAGAACTCGTGACCGAAGCCCACTTCTATGATGGCGAGGCATTGAGTGTGAGTGGAGCTCATGGATGGTTTCGGCTGAGTAGGTTTGGGCACCCTCCAGCATAAACTCTCGGAGTCTGATCCCTTCAGTTTCATGGCGGCGGCCTCCCTGAAAGGGGGGGTTTCGTCTTGCTACAAAGTGTCCATTCTTGCATATATTTGTTGGCGCAGAAACTTGCAATGATTGCTAGCGCTGCTAGGGTCATTAGTGTTAACACCACTAGCACCTCTAATTGCTTTCGTTGCCGTGGTCATTATTGCCATCTGTTGCTGTTATTTTCCGACTCCTTTAGTTTTGGGTATTAGCATCTGTCCTGCAACTCTAAACCCTAAGCCGTCCCCCCCCCCCCCCAAAAGCGCACGTACAAGGCCGAGGCCAACAAATTCCGAAGCCCGCAACTCTGAACTCTTAACCCAGAACCCCTCAATGCCCCCGAGCCTATAGTTCAAAGCAGGAACTTCGATGTAATTCAGAGGCCTTCATGAATAGAAAAGGGTTTTGGGATACAGTATGGTACAAATTTATTAAACCCGAAGGGATAGTCTTGGCAAGCATTTAGGCTTCTGCAGTATGCCGTCCATTCGGCACTTCTTCGAGAAGTGCTACTGCTACAACCCTAAACAGCACGGCTTAAGGCCTGTAGCCACTTCCTTCGCGCCTAAACTAAGCAGCGAGCTCAGTACCCCTTGCTTGACGCATGCACCGCAAGCTCAGAACAGGATTCCAAAGCTCTCAGAAGGTAGATTCTACACCTTGCCTTAACCCCACGTAACCTACCTTTTTAAGGACTTATATAAAGAAATCATATTAGGGAACCCTAAAAAGGCAGGTTCCTTAGGGTCCAGGTGTAAGCGCTAATTTAGCTCCACAAGCAAAGACTTCCGGAAAACCCACCTTTTTATTCAAGAAGCGGAATTTGGCTTCCTAAACCCCAAACCCTCAACCCCAACACCCTAAACCCTAAACCCCAAACCCCAAACCCTAAACCCCAAACCTTCGTAATGACGGCTGAGCCTCTGCAGAAAAGGCCCATTGCACATAAAACAAAACCAAACCTTCAACCCCAAACCATAAACTCTAAACCCTACACCCTAAAAACCCTAAACCCTAAACCCTCAACCCCAAATCCCAAACCCTAAACCCTAAATTTTGTTCGGGCTCTCCAGGCTCCTACCGGCAGCTTTTGGCCCAGGCCCTCCGCAAGGCTCCCGAGGCCCCCCACGGCTTGGGAGTTTTGGGTAGTTGTCAAAATTATGGTCTCTCTTTGGGCACCCTAAATATTAGGTGCCGTAGTTATGATAATGAGCCCAAAGAGGGAGCTTAATTTTGACAACCACCCATGTCTTTGTAGTTTGATTTCTTTACATGGGGAGTTAAAGCAGTTGAAGATAAGAGCGGTTCTTTCAACCTGCGGGTTGAGGCTTTAGGGTTTACGTCGTTGTTGTTTGTTGCAGAACGGGGGTTGCTAGAATAAGGGCTTCCTGAAAGCTCTCTATAGGGTTGATGAAGCGTTTAAGGATGTGTAGGATTGAGGTTTCGGGTTGAGGATGTTGGGTTTATGGGTTGGGGTTCAGAGATGTTCAGAGATTTGGCAGATGACGGCTGCAAAGCCTTGAGTGGGAGCAACCCCACCAGCACGTTTGAATGCAATTGAACTGCAACGTGTGGAGTCATGCTTGTGTAGTAGTTCAATGCAGTCGAATGCCGCGTCCTTATAGAGCCCTCTACAGGAACCCTTATAGATCCCTTTGAAGCCTACCGAGTGCATGCAGTAGCAGAGGGGAGTCCACGGCAGTTGTATATGTAGGTCACATGATGCGAGTGTTAAAGTAGGCTGAATTCGGCATTGCAGCGGCGGCAGGCGAAACTAGTTCAGGGTAAGTTAAAATCATGTATGGCTCCACATGGTGAGGTGGTTCGCCCACGCATCACGAGGAACCCGAAGCTGTCATAAGCATATTGCGCACAAAGACCGAGGGCTTCAGCGATTGGACAGTCGGCCAGCTCACTTTATCGAACCACACTGGCTGTGACTTGCAAGTGTATCTTGTCCAGGTGCACCTGACGCCAGACACACTCCCGGACGGCGATCACACCTTCGATGCCCCTCGTCTGAAGTCTCTGCTAGAAGCAGTCCGGCCGCAGGGGTTGTCAAAGGCTCGTGCGTGTGTATTTCCTGGTACTTCAGCCCAGACAGTCCGCACACTTCGACTTATGGTACACCAGCACTGCCACCGTAGTCTGCAAACCAAACGTCTTCAAGAAACCCGTCTAACATTGCGGCTTAACTCATGGTCAATACCATTTCTGAGGTTCCTTCTTATTAATGTCGTATAACGCACCGCCGAAACTCTTTTCTACGTAGTCAAACCCCTATACTACCCCGTAGAAAGCCTTGAAGATTCCATAGCCTTGCGAAACCCTGAATCCTAGTCAGGTCTTCCTTCATAGCCTCGGAACCTGGACAGGGCTTCTAGCTCTACTGCCCTACAAGCCTGTTCTAGTTAGGAAGGCGCCTCCGGGACATGTTTTCCAAGGGGCCCACGAAGCCTGGTTTAGGGTTTTGGGTAAACCCTCCCCGAACCCCCAACCCGTCAGGTCAAGGCTTTCGGTGTGCTCAGCTCGCTGCTGCCGCTGTGCTTGCCGCGATGAGCCCCAGGAAGCTGTGGCCACGCAGAGGATTAGGGGTTATTGCAAAGGTGTTACTGTTTACAGCAAGTGTATATATATATGTATATATATATATGTATGTATAGATAGATATATATGTAGATTTGTGAATACAACATGTACATATACATATATATGTGTATGCACATGTATGTGTGTATGTACGTATGTACGTATGTATGTATGTCGGTAGGTAGGTAGTCAGGCTTGTGTGTATGTAGGTGTGTGCATGTAGGTGTATGTATGTAGGTGTATGTATGTATGTATGTATGTATGTATGTGTTTCATGTACATATGTATCAAGACCCATGTATATGGTTATGTATATATGTATATGTATTCGTATATGTATACGTATACGGATAGGTATGTGTATAGGTGACGTTTTATGTAAGTATATCAAAATATGTGTGTATATACATATGCATGTACATCTGTTTACACACATATATAGATATACACTCAAATCTATATGCACACATATACTTACAGACGTGTGTAAATATGCACCTTTAGCCATGCACGTATACATTAAGTACAATATGCATAATCTGTATCATATGGGTTGTGCATACGCACGCATAACATTCGCAAGATATTCATTGCCCAAGCCCTGTTGGAATTCTTCACTGCCCTGCATTGGTGGCCCCTTCTCCCGACCCAGATCCATTGGGTTTAGGAGGTTTCTGGAGTGTGGGGTGTCGATCTTAAGGTTATACACTATAGGGGCCTGAATAATGGGGGGTTCCTTACTCTGATATAGTATAATGGGCCCCAAAGCCCTATTCTAATTATTAAGGCCCCTATATTATTTCGGGTCTTCGCACCACCTGTTTTCAGTTATCACACAGATCATAGCACACCTTCGTGTGCATTAGGATACCGGACATCATGCTATCATGCCATGCCATGTTGCATTTTCGGGCTTGTGCTCGCCGCGATGCCTCTGCAACGGCCACAACGGGGCATGCAAGAGAGAAAGCAGTTTTGTATTTGACGGGCCATCGAGTTTCCGTGCGCTCATGCCGCGATTTTGTCCTGCACCCAGACAGCTTCTGCAAGCACACATAGGAATGAGCACGTTCTGCAGCGGCACTTTGGGAAACATATGTGCAGAGGCTGTTCGGTATATGGGTGCTGGCAGTGGCAACAGGGCAACAACCTCAGCATCTTATGCCATGACATTGTATACATACTGATAGTTGTTTCTTGGTATCTTGTTGCAATGCGTGAAACGCTGCGGGCTGGAAGCGATCCCTGTGTTTGTCTCTTCCCTGGGAGCACGCTCGCGCCGTAGCCTCTTTTGAGCCGTAGCCCTTATTACTGCAGTGGATACGCCCTCACAGGTATGAAAGCGTCGGAACGCAACCATTTCAATGTGATGTCGGCCATGAAAAAGCTGATTCCGCAGGTTTCGGGGTCTTTGCCCAAGGATCAAACGACCTGAAGGAAGTACGGCCCCTCTCCATCCTTTGTGAATAAACCTACTTTGGGATTGAAGCACACACACACACACCAAAACAGTATTCTGATTATAAGGACACCACCCTAACCCAAAACCCTAGAACCCTTGTAAGAATCCGTTTTGCGACCCTCATGGTACTGTCATCAAGCCCTTGCGCGCACACCCCCTTCTAGCCAGACAGCGCAATACCCTTATGTGAGACAAAACCCTAAATCTTAAAATGAAGCCCATCATGTCTGGCATGCACCACATAAGCTCTACACAGACCTTGTAAAACCTGGAAAAACTCTTTCTCTTTCGGCATAATTAGTTAACTTTGTATACATATGCATGTATACGAACAGATGCACACACATACCTGGAGGCCTTTGTCATGTCGTATTAGGCTCTTGGTTTTGGATCCTTCTGCCTTTTGTACTCACCCGAACCCCTCTCCCACTCGGTCTCCAGGGAGGGGTCCGGCAAGCTTGGCAGCCCCAATTCCTAAACTCAAGATGTAACATAGGGGCTCCTATTGTTCGGGTTTAGGCTTTAGGGTTTAGGGTTTAGGCTTTAGGGTTTAGGCTTTAGGTTTTAGGTTTTAGGGTTTAGGGGTTTAGGGGATTGGAATAAGGTTTCTGGGCATATTTGCGGTACAAGAAACCCTAAAACCCTGCACCCTATCCCTACTTGGCAGGGCAGGGGACTTAGTAAGTAGGTTATAAGTAGAGTTATAAGTACCCTGAATGGAGTTATTCCAATTATAACTCACTTATAACCTACTTACTAAGTCCCCTGCCCTTCCAAGTAAGGAAGGGCACGTTACCGTTGCGGGCCTCTCAGATGCTAGGCTAGGCTCGCCGTTCCTCAGCCCAAATCCGAATCCCTCAATTAAGGAATATACCCTTAAGTTGTACTAGGATGCCCAGTAGTACCCTTATTCCCGTTTTGTAGTCCTAGGTTCCTTATAAAGTTACCCAATACCAAAAAGAGAGGCCTTTTTATTGTTAGGTTACTGGGTACCCTAGTGTAGTAGGATCCCCAATGTGATTTAAGGAATGTTCCTGAAGTAAGGGATGAGGGTTTAGGAAGCTCCATTTTGACGGAGATTTCTCGAAAGGCATAGTGAGCCACAGATTGAGTTTACCCTAGATTCACCATCATAAATCCTAATCATAAAACCCAAACCCCCAACCTTAACCAGAAGTCTTGGAAAGAAGTATAAGGCACACAGCTGCGGGAGAAGACTTCGGAACAGCTCAAGCTGATCGACCTGGAGGTAGGGCCCAACATCCTAAGGGTCCTGGGTTTAGGGTTTAGGATTCAGGGTTTAGGGATTAGGGTTTAGGGTTTAGGGGTTAGGGTTTAGGATGTAGGATTTGGGGTTAAGGGTTTAGGGTTTCGGATTTCGGGTGGAGGGTTCAGGGTTTAGGGGCTTAAAGGGTCAGGGCATGCAATGGTAGGTTCTCACGTCGGCGATATGTTCTCGAAGCAGGTGTTGTCCTATGCATAGACCTTGCTTCGAGGCAATTTCTGGCAGTGTTAGGCCTTGCAACAGCCGTGCATTCAGGTTCTGACTTGTTTTACCACTACTGGCGACTATAAGTTAAATGCATAGACACCACTGCTGGACGGGAAGTCCACATCATCTTGGCAAACACTCAGGTCATCCCATGCGCAGACACAGACGCGCACACACACACACAGATCTACACCTACACCTGCATCTACATGTACATGTACATTTTACATGTACATGTACTTGTACAGTACGCATAGATATAGATATACATTTACATACTTATACATGAGCATATAGATATAATGTACGCATGTGCATGTGCACATATAGACATATATGTACACACACACAAAGCATATCAGTATTTACAAATGCATGCATGCCTTCATACGTATGTATGTACAGACATACTTGTCTGCAGATGTGCGAGGGTAGATACATACATACATGCATGCATGAGTACATGCATGAGTACATGCATGCATACATACCAACATAAAACACATACAAAGCATGTACATGCATTCGAAGGCAAGACACTTACACATATACACATACGAATTTGTCTGTGTGTTCGATGCACATGTGCTGTTTGCTGGTGTTGGCATGCGGCATTGTCCCATGGTGACAGCCCATTGTATCATATTACCGTGTATCATGTCACAGTATTTTATGCCACTCAACGTCTACGGATTCTTTTCGTCTGGTTTCGCTATGTTACGCTCATGTTATTGCCTCACATGACAGTCTCCACCAGGAAGACACCTCATATACCACATATACATACTCACATGTATACGCGCGGGTATAGGCATAAATGGTGTACAGGTCATGTGTATACACCGTAGACATTCATATACATATACATATACATGTACATATACACATACATATACATATGCATATGCATATGCATATACATATGCATTGACATATGCATATACATATACATGCATGTACACATATGTATACATATATACATATATACATATGTATATATATATATATATATACATATATATATATATATATATACATTTGTGCAGTGTCTCCCTGCTAGTGCCCCGGAAAAGACGGCCCCGAGGTGGAGCGGACACGCCGAAGCTTCCGTCCTCGAGAGGCTCACGTGGGCCCCGAGATGCTCCAGGCGGCTCCGTAAGGGAGAAAGAGGATCGATTTCAAAAAGGGGTTCATGGTTTAGGGGTTTAGGGGTTTAGGGTTTAGGGTCAAGGGTTTGAGGGTTTGAGGGTTTAGGGTTCGGGCTTGAGGGTTTAGGGTTTAGGGTTTCGAGGGTTTGGGCTGGGGGTTAGGTCGGTTAGGTGTCTGCAAGCATCATGGGCTATCACGACTGCTTCATCTCAACAGTCCTCGCGTGCGACCACTGCCCAGCCTACAACATGCGGACGGGCAAATTCCGGCAAGGAACAAAGTACGCCAACTGGACCCTAAACCCTAAACCCTAAACCCGTAAACCCTAAACTGGCCATGAGCCTGGGCGACTTCAGCACCCTGGATGCAAACACAAAGCTCATCTTCGCAACCCTGAGCCCACAAGCACTAAACCTCGAGCCGCGATGAGGCGCACCTCCATGGAGAGGCAGAAGATAAAACAGCATGTGCGTTGCTGGGCCAGGTCAACCTTTGTTCGCGAAGTGGCTCGCGCTACACCCTAAACCCCTAAACTCCTAACCCCAAAAAGAGCGGCGGGCTCGTGAGTCGTCTGGGCGGGCGAGTATTTGGTGCATTTCAGGTCCGCATGGAACGCCGTCATGAAAGGGCTTCGAGGGCCCAAGCAATCCTGCGGAACAGCAAACCGAAGCCACTATGGGGTTCCTTTGAGGGATCGTTTTAGCGCTACTATGATAAGGGTTTAATAGATACTACTTTGGGGGTTCCTTTCTATAACTAATCGTTTTATGGGCTCCAAAGCCATATTCTAATGACTAAGGCCCCTAAATTAAGAATCTGAAGCTTGAATCGAGCAGCCTTGTTTATTCGAAGGAGTTTGGGTATGTTGTAGTGTAATTGTATTTATGGAAGCAAAGAGTATGTACATCCTAGACCTTGGCGCTAAGTCCCCAAACCGTCCACACCCCTCCCTACGCCCTGAAACCCCTTAAACGCCCGTGCCCCCAAACCCCAAACCCCATAAATCCTAGTGTAGAAGTCGGAATAGTTACCAAGACGATTTCAAAGCGCTCCTTATGACACTGATCTTATACCTAGACCGCGAAACCCTGTACCAAATTTTGAGTCCCTTATACCTTACCCCACTATAGAACTCTCAAGCAAACCCTTGTACACCCATTTTAAGAGCCCTTATAGCTCCTGTACTGTATGTCTCCTACAGAACCCTTGCAAGAAACAGAACCCTTGCATTTTTTGCTGCACTGTGTGTCTAAGGCCGCGACCTGTCGACGATACTAAAGTAAAGCCCGATTCGGCGAATTATCGAAAAGGATAATCATTGATAGCACGGAATATTGCGGAACTGCGCAAGGTCAGGCACCCACTTTGTGCTCAGCTTGGAACCGTCAGGAGTAAACTGATTGCAGAACAAGCCAGCTTGTAACAAGAAACAGAACCCTTGCAAGAAACCCATCTTTCCCCTGTTTAATCATCCTTACAGTTCCTATATGTCCCTTATAGAACCTTTAAGCGATATCCTTATATGTACCCTGCTTAAGATCCCTTATAGCTCCTAAGCTCATGAGCCTCTCTCTGGAGGCCCTGTCGGTGAGAGAGCTGCCCGGCGACGGACGAGACCAAAGGCTGGGAACAGTTGCACCAGAGAGGGCGCAGGGCTTTGGGTTTTGGATAAGGTTTCGGGTTGAGGGTTCAGGATCTAGGCGATCTGGGTTCAGTGTGCTGGTTTTTTTGTAGTTGAAGCCTCCCTTTGAGGCACATTGCAGTCCGAATAGTAGTTAAGCTACTGGAATGAAGGATCTAGGACCCTGAGCCCAGAACCTTCTGTCTGGTAAACCCAAATAAGAAACGTACATGGCAGCTGCCAGAGATCGTGCTCCGCAGGTGAGGATCGTATACCCGCAGTATCCCAGCGTCTCAAGCCCGTTTGGGCGTGTCAAGAAGTGCGTTTTTTGAAGATGTTCAAGCTTGCTTATAAGGCAGGCAATATTGAACTCCACCGGCGTGTGCTGCCCCAAGACAGCACATGAGATAATCGGGTTCAAAGGACATAGATAGCAGTATACAGGTTGGGTCGAAACAGCACGTGTACCAATGTGTGTTAGTTCCCATAAACAGACTCTAAACCCTAAGCCCCAACCCTAAACCCTCACCCCCCAATCATACTCTAAGCCCCAGGCGAAGCATCAAACCTCAAACCCACAGCCCTAAAGCTTAAACCGGAAGCCACAAACCCTAAACCGTAAGCCCACTACGCTAAGCCCTCAGCCCACAACCCCCCCAAACCCTAAGCCCCCAACCCTGTATCTGAAGCAATTGAACTGCAATCCGCACCATGTCCATGCGGATCCGAGTGACCTTGCTCAGCGGCCGGGGCGTAACGGTGGAGTTGGTGGCGAGCAGCCAGGCAGGAGTTTCACGGGTTTAGGGTTTAGGGTTCGGGGTATAATAAGGACTCGCGGGGGAATTTCATTCAACAAATGGGGTCAGGCTTGTTATCAACGTTCCCGTAGAACTAAGGAGAAATAAGGGGCCCCGAATACTACGGTGCCGACATGTCCATGTAAAAAATCCAACAGAGCCCTTACAAAAAACAGATAACTGTTGGTTTTTAGACCTTAACCCTCAACCCTAATTCCTAAATCATCCCTACACAAAGAACAGCCGTTTGTTTTTGTATGCCATAAACCCTAAACTCTAAACCCACCAGAGACTCCAATATCCCTTAATTAAGGAATGTACCTATGATCATACGCGAATCCTTCATATGGTTTAAGGAATATTCCTTAATTACGGGATGTTGGAGGCTCTGGGAACCTTCAACCCCATAGATCCCTTGAAGGAACCTATAGATCCTTTAAAGGGACCCTAGTTATCCCTTAATGGATTTGGGAGTCTCCCCTAAACCCCAAACCCCAAACCCTAAATTCCCACCCAGGCCTGCTGAGGCCGTGCCCACCCCTTTTCTTAGGGTGCCTGGACCCAGAAGGACATCCGGCAGTGATTGACACCAACTCTGGATGGACAATGGGTGGAGCCATTGGAGAGTGGTCGAATTCAGCCCCTAGGGCTGACTAGGGGCTGAACCAAGCCATTAGGCCCCTTGCGTGGCGCCCAAAATGGCAGAGAGAATTCTCTCGAATGTCGGGTTGTGTTTTCCATTTGGCTCCCTTCAGAAAAGGCCCCAGAGGCCTCTCAGCTGGCAGATTCCAGGGACCCGAAGGCCCCTGGCGGGTCCCTGTTTTTGTCGGTTTGTGGGACCCCGGCCCTTCCTGGCCCCCCCTGGCCCCCCTGGCCCTTCCTGGCCCCCCCTGCCCCATCTCGGGTGGGAAAAGGTTAGGAACCAATGTGTAATTGTTTGGTGGTGGAATCGCATTTGAACGCTAGACGTAGATATGCCGCCCCCCCACACCCCTGGGAGTGTTGGGGGCGCCATCCTACATAGAAAAAACTGCCGCTGCGCGGCGAGACGCCCTAAACCCTAAAACGCCAGCCAGGTCGGAGAGCTAAAGCAAAGAGCCCAGGAGCTGCTGGAGGTGGCGGGGGGGGGGGGGGGGTTCGTTCCCAGAGTCTCCAAAACCCCTTAATTAAGGAATATACCTTAAAGCATATAAGGGGTCCTATTATAATTTAAGGTATATTCCTTAATTAAGGGGTTTTGGAGGCTTTGGGTTGGGGCAGTGTGGGTTGAATTAGGGTTTCGGGCTTTAGGGTGTTTAGGGTTCAGGGTTTCTGGGTTTGTGGTTGGGGGGGGGGGGGTTATGGTAATACAGCAAAACAAATTGGTTGTCAGGGTTCCTACCGTGTGCTGTAGCTACACGATGGCATTCGTCATCAGGGTTCCTTTGTATAGTTAGCATAGTCTTATCGAAAAATACTTCAATTTCCTGCTCTAGTTGTTATTGCCTGTATCTTCGCTTGCAAGTTATAGTTTCGTATTTTCGAACGCGTAAGGCTCTTCGAAACGAGCCCATCAGCACCGACCTATGGTTCCGTATAAGGGTGGATACCGCTCTACGTGGGCTAGGGTCTTGTAGGCTCTGTTTGCAAGGGTCTTGAAAGCAACCCTTTACAGGGCTTTTTTGTAAGGTGCAAGCTCTAAGCCCTAAAGTCTAAACCGTTGGAGTGTCGTAGTGAACCATTTTGTTTGACACGGTTTTATAGTGGAAGTATGGGTCCGTTTTGGAGGGTCTAGGGTTTTAGGGCTCAGGGCTTAGAGGGTCCGTATGAGCCATCTGTTTGAGCCCCTCACCTGCAAAATTCGCATGCCACACGCGCAAGATTCTTGAGGCAGACCGCTTTGCCGCATTTCATATGGAGCATGACATAATATTATATTGCATAATTAGATGCACTATAATATGGTATTATAGAGTTAAAATGTAGTATGATATAGTTTAGTAGAGTCTGCTGCCATATAATGCGCGATAATACAATCTAGCACAACCATAAAATACATACTGTATCATCTCATACAGCAAAACAAAACATAGTATACATGCGACATCAGGTAGTATGATGAACATACTGTATTATAACACGCCTCAACCCAGGCCGAAAGCCCCACAGCCAGGCCTTAGCTTCACATATTCTAAGAAGCTTCGCAAGGTCTGCATTTTCGAACTCGTTGACACTCATGAACCGCATCGCCGCCTCCTTCCGCAGCTGACACTGCTGGAGGCTTTGGACTGAGGGCTTGGGTTGTTCAACCCTTGAAACCCCTGAGACATGAATTTGCAAAGGCTTCTGGGGGGGTTTAGAGTTATGCTCGCTTGGGGTTCAAGCAGTTCCGGTTTTTCAGGATCCGGGTTCGTTAAGATCCTATGTTATGAGAGACTCCGCAGCCCGTGAAGGAAGGAATCTACTTGATAGTGTCGGGGGATCGATTCTTCTGATTTAAGGCATGTTCCCCAATTCAAGCCCTAAACCTCAAAAGCCCAACAACCCTCAACCCTTTAACCCTAAACCCTAGAAGCTCCAAAATAAAAACCCTAGAAGCTCAAGGATTTGGAGATTTTGTGCTGGGAGTTAACTCAAGCCGAACCTGGGAAGCGTTTGGCGAATTGGCTGAGAGAAGGGGCTTAGGCGTTCGAAGGCAGGGGTTTCGGGTTTAGGGTTTGGTGTTTAGGATTCAGGTTGGGATGTAGGGTTTAGGGTTTGGGTCCGTTCTTTAGGCGAGGGCTTCGGGTATAGAGTTCAGGGTTTGAGGTGCAAAATGGTATCCCGAGGCCAGTTTGAACCTTGAGCGCCAAGTTCTACATGCTTGACCTTAACCCGAATCTCCCGAGCACTGAGCCATTCTAACTCCGGAGCCTTCATTTCATCTCTGAGGCTGAAACAAGAGATTTGGGTTTCATGTTTAGGCTTAGGGTACGTAGTCGCAAGTCTTGCAGCACATGATGGGCTGTACTACTCGTGCCTATAGCGGAATCACAACCATCCGAAGAACAAGAAGCACCCCCGAACCTTGAACCATGGGCCCTAGACAGTAGCCCTCAAAACCCACCCTAAACCCCTTACTCTCATCCCCATCCCTTATCCTTAGAATCTTCACCCTGTAGAGTAGGCAAGCTTTAGCCCTGTGGGCCCCAGGGCCACAAGGCTTAAGGGTTTAGGGTTTAGGGTTCGATACAGGGCAATGACAACTAAGAAGGCAAAGCTAAGGATCCCTTCCCCTAAACCTCAAACCACAAAGGCCTGAGCTCTTAAACTCTCAACCCAAAAATCCCAAACCACAAGCCCTAGACCCAAAGCCCTGAAGCCTAAACGCTATCAAAGCACTGAATCCTAAACCCTAGATGGGTGGTTCTCTAGATTAGGGTCCCTTTCTGGGTCCTGTTGATAAAGAGTGCCGTACTCTATTTGGGACTTAAGAATGGACCCTCAATCTGAAGAACCACCAATATAGGAGCCTCAATCATTACCCATTGATTCCTTCGGGTTCCTTTTTGTAGTTTTACTATGATGTACCCTAATAACCGGCCGGTTCCAGTCATTAAGGCCCCTAACTCCTAAACCCTAAACCCCATTCCCTTAAACCCTAAACCCTAAACCCCTAAACCCCAAAACCCCCTAAACCCCTAAACCCCAAAACCCCCTAAACCCCCAAACCCCAAAAACCCGAAAACCCCAAACCCTGAAACCCCTAAACCCCAAAACCCCAAAAACCAGAAAACCCCAAAAACCCGAAAACCCCAAAAACCCTGAATACCCTGCGAGGCCGGGCTGGACCTCAACCCGGAAGTCTGCGCTCTCGTGCGAAGCGCCGAGATCGCCTCGAACCTCGCCGCCTTTAGCCCGACAGTTTGGGGTTTTGGGGGCTTCTCAAGGGGTCTATAAGGGTTACTATAAAGGATCTATAAGAGACTCGAATAATGTAGGAACTTGATTAAGAAACCTTGGGCCTTTATTAGGGTTCCTTATATGAATCCTACTACTTTGGGGTTGTAGGCCCAGGATTTCTTAATCAGGTTCCTACTTTATAGGGTTTGGGGTATGGGAATTTAGGGTTTAGGGTTGTTTAGGGACTTGGGGTTAGGGGCTTGGGGTTTAGACCGTCAAGGGTTTGGGATTTGGGGTTTGGGGGGTTACGGGTTTGGGATTTTGGGTTTAGGGTTTGGGGTCTCGGTTCGGCTTATTAGTGTTTGGGATCTTTCCCTTGTAAAGCCTAAAGGCCCTAAACCCATGTAGTCGCCAAGTGTCTCGCTTCGTGACAGTCCGCACGCCCAACTGCATAAATCGTGCAGAGAAATGGACTTCGCATTTTAGAAAACCTTGAGCTGGCCCTAAAACCTGAGTACCCTAAACACCCCTTAAAGGAGCCCTGAAAGGTTCCACAACATTACCAATACTATCTTAGGGGTTCCTTGCTATAAATATAGTATACTGCCTCCCAAAAACCCTATTCTAATTATGAAGGCCCTTATAATACGCCCCAGACTGTACCCTAAACCCTAAAACCCTACACCCTAAAACCTTAAAACCCAGAAAAACCTAAAACCCTAAAAACCCTAAAAACCTGAAACACTGAAAACCCTAAACGCCCTAAGCCCTAAACCATAAACACACCCAAGATAGGAACCGGCGCTCGATAGCCTTCGCGCTGCGCCGTGGAGACGGCGACTTGGGAGGAAGAACTTCTGGTCATCGTCATGGTTTAGAGTTTACCTGGACTCTAAGGAACCTGCCTTTTTAGGGTTCCGTAATATGATTTCTTTTTATAAATCCTTAAAAAGGTAGGTTACTTGGGGTGAAGGTAGGGTTTAGGGGAAAGGTTGAGGGTTTGGGGTTAATGAGTAGGGTGTAGGTTTAGGATTGAGGATTCAAGGTTTTAGGACTCAGCTAGGTGTTGTGTAGGGCTACTGGTTTCGTTAAGGGGTTTCTACGAGGTCTCTATACGGTCCTGTAAGGATTTTCTAGAAGGCATGTTTCACTAGAAGCTTTTATGGACTTTCCATAAAATGTTTCTGTAAAGTTAAAGAAGTCTAGGCTTCTATGACACTTCCCTAAAGTATTTCTCTAGGGGCTGCGCTTCTGGCACTCTTGGGGTTTCTTGCCAAGGACCCCTAGGTATATACCCTTAATATAGCTATTATATACCCATTATATAGCCCATTATAGTGTAGGGGTCCCCATTAAGGCTTCATTAAGGGTCCCTCTTTTGGATGAGCTTGAGGCTCTGTGGTCACCTGGGGAGATTCGCGATTCGGAGGGCAGACCACTCTGATCCAGGACGCTAGGTTTCCCAGTAGTACCCTTTCTTTTGTTTTGCTTTGGGGTTCCAGAACCAAAAAGTAGGGAAGAAGGGTGTCCTTATCACTAGGGTGCTACAGTAGTAATAATTAGTAGGGAAAAAGGCTGCCCTTATTATTAGGGTGCTACTGGGGAACCTAGGACAGGTTGAGGGATGTGCAACAGATTTGCCCCTCTTCGGGGGCGTTTGCAGCCCTACGGGCAGATGGCTCCGTCGTGACCTGGGGCCACGCAGAATGCGGCGGGATCAGTGCCGGTGTGCACGAGCAGCTGCATGAGGTTCAGCAGATCGAAGCCAACGGCCGCGCCTTTGCGGCAATCCGTACAAATGGCACAGTCGTGACGTGGGGCTCTGCGGAAGAGGGCGGTGATTCCAGGAAGGTCCAGGAGAAGCTTCGTGGAGTGATCAGGATACGGAGTACCTCGAGTGCTTTCGCGGCAATTCGAGGAGATGGGACGGTAGTTACTTGGGGAAATCCATGCTTTGGTGGAGATAGCTCTGCCGTTCAGCACCAGCTGGCAGATGTCGTAGATATCAGTGCCACTGCCGGTGCTTTTGCAGCGGTCTCTGCTCATCAGAGGCTGGTCATGTGACCCGAAACGCTCACTAAACTCTCAACACTAAACCGCATACAATAATTTCTTAAACCCCTGCACCAGGTTGATTATGTGGGGAAGCCCAGACTACGGCTGCGACGCATCTGCAGCAGACAAGTTGAACCATGTCAGGGAAGTTGTGGCTTCTGCTGGGGCATTTGCCGTGGTGCGGACGGATGGCACAGTGGCTACCATAGGACGTTCGGACTGTGGGGGTATGGCTGTGGATATTGGCGACATCGAGCGGATCTTTGCATCTGGAAGTGCTTTTGCAGCCATCCAAAGCGATGGTCATGTGGCGACCTGGGGAGATTCAGAGTACGGAGGAGCTGTAAACCCTACGCTACACCCACAACTTACACCTTACCTAAGCCCTAAACCCTGCACCCTATGGAGGAGACAGCTCCGCGGTACAAGATCAGTTGACCGGCATCCAGCAGATCGCATGCACGGCGGGTGCATTCGCAGCCTTGCGCGGGGATGGCCGTGTGCTGACCTGGGGTCAGGCTGACTGTGGCGGCCAGAGACATGTCTGTCATGGCAGTCTTTCATTTCCAGGTTTGTTATTGATTAGCATCGGGCCATAAATCATTGCGACTTTTTGATCCAGTTGGGCCATTATCTTACGAAAAGTTATCCCCTAAACCCAGTTCCGATCATAAAGACATGCCCCATATATTGCTTGCTCCTGGGTCTCAGAGAGCAGGTAGTCGACTAATAAGACGAACGCTCAAAAAAACCTTTCGATACATCCCAGCACCCTGATCCCCTAACCCCTAAACCCCTAAACCCCTAAACCCGAAACCCTTGGCTCAAGAGCACTCGTCTGATTTCCATGAGTAGCTCTTCACCTCTACATCCAGGATTGTTACCGACTAGAAGAAGGCCTGTTGCTAGGCAGCAGAATGTGATGTCAGGAGCTTCTCCACCAGGTGTAAGATTGATGACAAGAGATGGGAAGCAAAGAATCCTGGACCCTCACTCTTCAGAAGGTTCACGTACCAAAGGCAAGACACCCGCTAAGGAAGCAATGCCAGCAGCAGCAACACCACCAACATCGAAAGCACCAGCAACAGCTACCAGATCATCTCCAGCTGAGAAGCAAGCAGCAACTGAAATTGGGGCAGAAAATCAAGAAGCAATGGCAGAAGAAGGCCCAATTGAAATGTCGGACGAGGATTACCAAAAATCGTTGGCCCAAGCAGCTGCAGGACTGGTAGAAATCGGAGAAAAGCAAAACCTGTCCGATCAACAGAGATGCCGAGACTTATTGGAATACTTGGGGTTCAAAACTTACCCTGAATTCATTCAAGCCGCCGGTGAAGACTTCCTAGGCCAGGCTGCCAACTACACTCAGGGGAAATACGGCTCATCCAGGTTTTTGACATGGGGCGGGTTTTTGGCATCGGGTGATACGGATAATGAATCTGAGATTCCTGTGGGCACTACACGACTTTTCTTGCAGCAACCAAAGCCTAACACAGAGTTATCTGGCTTTGCTGACACAGGAACAGCTCAAGCTCTGGATCCGAACAACCCAAATGCTACCGAGACCCGTCCTAGGCAACTTTTTGAAGACAACGATTACCCGCCAGTTGTTGGCGGGGGACCAGGTGAGGTTTCAGGTTGGCAGAAAGTCAAGACTCCTGATGAAGCTGCGCTACAAGCTGAGATTGAGGCTGACGTGAAAGCTGAAGCAGCAGAGTTCTCAGAGAGTGCTCAAACTTCGGCTAAAACTGGTGACTTTGATTTCAATCAGTTCCTGACCTCTGCCAAGAAATTCACTGGAAATGATCAACCAACACCAGGGAAGGTTGAAGCAAGAGGCACAGGCAGTTCAGGATCACAGGCTGCCCCTTCTTTGCAAATGCCAGCTGCTTCTGCGGCGGTAGAGTTTGCAGCATTTGGGAGTCAGCCAAAAGGATCACAAGAATCTGCTGTGCCTAGTATGGGACCTTTCGGTGGCTTTGAACCCCTCTCAGCTGGGCCACAAAGGACAGGACCGTTTGCTGAAGAAGATCGAGACAGAAGGCTTACCTTCAATGATCTCCCGCATGGATCAGAGATTACTGGCGTCCAGAATGAGTTGATCGCCAACAGAATGACAACCACATTGCAGTATAAGACTGCAGAAGGTGACTTCTCATTCACCTGCAATGTTTCTACAGACCGCTTGTGGCGAAGCAAAGAAAAGGACGATCAGGGCCAAGACTCCTATACGTGGGAAACAGAGCAGGAATCCCGTCCAGCTACGGCACCCATGTCCTGGCACGAAACGGAAGCCGGTCGTGGATCTGGACAGTTGCTAGAGAAACTAGGCCGTCGCAAGTGCTTAGCCCTTGCACTATACCTTTCAGAAAGACAAGTCTCTTGGCCTACAAGTTTCGGGAACCGGTTGGAAATCAGGCTGGACGGAGAAAGGATGGTCTTCCAAGATTCATCAGAACTGAAAGGACTTTACCCCTTGGCAGATGCTGGTACTGCCTTGACAAATGGTACTGAAGACCAGACTGCGTACTACTTGCCAGACAAACCAGCAAATTTCAAAGACAGCCAAAATGAAGAGTGGTCAGCAAGCCGGATCAGAAACCACAATGCGAGGAATCGAGAAGGTAGGGAATGGTGGCTCAGTAAGTTGCTGGCAACATGAACCATCAGTGCACTGATGGATCTCCATACTCCTTGCATCGGTTACAGCATGTAACAGTACTGAAGGAACAGAACTTCCTGATCCAAGCTTAAACAAAAGCATTAAACAAAAATCAGCAGTCGCTTGGTGAAGTCAAAGTTGCTGTTGAAAAAAAAATCCTCTCAGGAAGCAATGATCCAGAAGTACAACCTTCTCCGCCATGAGCTTGCGAAATGGGGGTTGACAGTCAACCCGGAGAAGACAGCATACTACTGCTCGCCACACTCGACGACCAAAGGGCCCATCCGGTTGGAAGACAAAGTCATCCACCCGAGCGACGACATGGTTGTCTTTGGCATACCCCTCAGTGTGCCTTTCAGACCGACTGCTATCATGGACACAGCCATGTCTAAGGCAACTAGAAAGTTCTACGCGAACAAGCATGTTTTCCTAGCAGAAGCGCCCCTCAAGAGCAAACTCAAGATGTTTCGTTCTGTGGTTGGTGGAAGCCTGTTATGGTACAGCTCTGCTGTCTCCCCGAATGCTCAGGCCATGAGCAGCATCAATGCACTACAATGCGAACTAGTAGCCAAAATGGCAGGATTCCGCAGAAGAACTGAGGAGACCTGGCTCGATTGGCGACTAAGGTCACTGAGGGCGGCACGCAACATCCTTCACACACACGGCATAGAGAGATGGTCAACCTGTTGGCTCAAACGATTCTGGGCCTACAAAGGCCACATTGCACGAGCCCTCAGGCGAGATGCACCGCCGGCAAGTTCATATTTGGACTCCTATAGGACCCTAACATGGTGGAGGGAGCAACAACGACTCACAGACGGCATCTCCCACAAGGGCAGTTTCTACCCATACCACACCAAGGAAGAAGAGTCCCTCAACCACAGCTGCAACTCGACAGACTGGAGACTAGTGGCTCAAGACCCTACAACATGGAAACAGCACGAGGCTACATGGATCGCCCGAATGGACGTCCAATGGGCCTCAGGTAGACAGCAAGCATTACCCTCCCAGTAATTGTACAGCACGCCGTTTCATTTCCGTTCGACCCTCTGGTCGCCGAGGTGAAGCCACGGCTGAGCGACGACCCGAGTCAGGTAATGTTGAGAGGCCCTTACACCCTATCCCACATGTTGTTCACTCCTTGCTTGCGTCCGCAGTATTTCCGTACCTGAGTTGGAACACGCAGGCCCCTATAAGCCCTGCCCTAAACCCTAAACCCTAAACCCTAAACCCTAAACCCTAAACCCTAAACCCAAAACCCTAAACCCTAAACCCTAAACCCTAAACCCTAAACCCTAAACCCTAAACCGGGGCCCTGCCCTTTTCATGACCATGGGCATCGACCCCATCGCGACGATTCTGTTCCTCGCCTACACCACCGCTGCCAGCTTGGACCCGGAGCCCATCGGCCCCTACGATGTGAAGAGAGGCAGCATCCGCCCTGACGGACACAAATTCGATGCCGCTGGTGAGCGGCCACGTGAGCAGAACATGCACTGGCCAACAGTCCGCAAAAAGCCACACGAAGTCAGGCCCGCGCACGGTGATCAACTACAACCGGGACTACCTGTACATTCGGTGCAAGAACGCCGTCCGGAACCTCCAGGAGCCCCTGCACACCTGCATCGGCACGTCCCTGCACATCTCCAACCACCAGAACAAGAACAGGCACCTGGACCAAAGACATCCCGACGCGCCACACAACGCTCCCATGCCATGGACGACTACGACTCCATCGAACTTGAGGCAAACAATCACAAGATGGACGAGACTGACGGACCAGACGGAGACTCAGACTCCCGCGCCCGCCCACATAGTGATCCTCGCCACCTCAGCACAGATGTGGTCACGGAAGGACCTGAAACAGAACGGGACGCAGACACAGACAACGATCCGGAACTACGAGTACATTCACCGCAAGATCCGGGCCAACGCCGAGCCCGAGCACCTGTGCATCAACCCCGGCACGACCATGCCCGCCTCCTACTACATGATCATAAACCCCGACGAGCCTCAGAGCTACCACCACAAGACAACCCCGGTCGAAACGGGGGAAGGCCAGACCTGCTGCCCAAAGACTACGACACCACCGAAACCGAGGTTTACAACAACGAGATAGACCAAGGAGCCGGACCTCACTACGCCCCAGAACTACCTGCACATTCGCCCGAACATCCAGACCAACTCCGAGTTCGAGCCCCTGCACATCGCCTCTCGCACGACCCTGCTCAGCCTCTACCGCATCCTCGACGATTCCAACCAAGCTCAGAGCCCCTAAACGGGCCGAGGCAGGACCTATTGCCCGAGGACTACGGCACCACCGGAACCGAGGTTTTGGACTACAACACAGACGAGAGAGTCGGATCGGACTACGAACCAGAACTACCTGTACATTCACCTCAAGATCCAGGCCAGCTCCGAGCTCATGCCCCTGCACATCGCCTTTGGAACGACCCTGCTCAGCCTCTACAGCATTCTCAACGACTCCAACCCAGCTCCGAGCCCACGCCAGATAACAAGGCGGACCCAACCCGCGAAACGGTCCCACAGCAAGCCACCACTCCCGAGACGCTGCCACAAGAACACATGGACGCGGTTAGCTTGCTCAAGCTACCCGCACTAGCCATCGTTTCCGTGACGGCCGCCTGGGACGAGCCCTTCCTCGCCCACGACGCGCCCCAATGGTTCTGGACAACCTTCGACAAAGGCGCGGAGGGGGGAGCATGCTGGAAAGCTATGGCACGGATGCTGGAGACCGCCTTCCAACAACAGGGAGACGAGGAAGAACAAAGCGACTCCTTCTGGACAGACACAGAGTTGATTCGGAACCACTATGCCACCAGATGGTGGAGACATGCCCAGCGGCGAGATCAACGCGGGGATCCCCTACCAGGCACTCCTCCCACGGAAGACGAGCTTCAAACACTGATCAACAAGATCGCCGACCTGGTCTTCAGAGCATGGTGGAGAGAGCGCACTACCCTCCTCACGGGAGGCGGCCGCCTAAGACCGTGCGGATGCATTGACATGACGGACGCGGAGACCTCCTCGGATGAGGCGAGCTGCAGTTCCACACCAACGCCCCGGGCCGCGACAAGATCCAGATCCCCTAAAGACAGGCGCCCCTTTACCCAACCCTTAAAGATGAACAACGACCCTGACGTGACCATCGACATCGAAGACCAGAGCGAGACCGACGATGACAACGATATTCACTCACTCATGGAACACAGACACAAAGAGGTGCCTATGAACAAAAGAAGCCCGGCCAGGTTATGGAAGGAGTTGCCACCCGAGAGAAAGTCAAGCTCGGTCCGACGCCTACTACCGCCATGGAAAAAGGGAGGAAATCCTGCGCTTCGACCCCGTCCTCCGAGTCGCTCACCGCCACGAACACCGAAAGCAAAAGCAAGACCTCAAGTACCACCAAAATGTCAGGAAGAGGTCCCTGCGCCGACTACCCCTACAGCCCCGGCTACATCCTCCACAGACCTCCCGGACACCGCAACCAATGCCGAGATGACCCCAGAGGACGCAGTGGCAGTATGGCAATCTATCTTCGAATGGGAGGCACAGGAATCCCTGGACCCCACATTGGTCCCATTGCTGCCGACTCACATCTCAGACAGCATCGTCGAGACCCTCGCAGACAAGACGGAAGCAGAGCACAACCTCATGACCGATGTGCTGCCACAGTTCCTCGCGAGGATCCAAACAGACCTGGCTGAAGCACTACTCCGTGCCCGCGACCTGAGGAACAGGCTCAACCCGGACGACCCGAAGAAGTCCCCTGCTGGCAAGAAAAGGCCCGCAGAAGCATATGAGACAGAGGAAGATGAAGAGAACGACGAGTCCATGTACATGCAGACCACGCATATCTCCAGCTCCACTTCCTCGACGCCACCGCAGCAGCCCAACGACGTCCTCTGTGCCCTACACGAAGCACTTGGCCGCCTCCAGCCCGCCAGGGCGACAAGCCGGGCACTCCGGCTCATGCAACGACTTCAGGAACATGATGGACGTCTTTTGGTCGACCGAGAGGCGCTTGAAAGTTTGCTGATTGCAGCTTCCGGCGACGTTCCCCCGGAACCGGAAGGCGACGCCCTGATCTTGGAAATGGGCTGGGTCGGCACATGGTGGAGGAGGATTACCGGCACAGAACCACTAGGGCCCCAGCCGATCGACCTCGATCTCGAGTTCATGGAGAAGCACGCCGGCGACGACACAATCCGCAATGCAGAGGAGGCCGACCAGGCTGCCCGGGAAGAAGCCTACCAACGATGGGCGGACGAAGCAGGAGCGAAACACATGGAAGAAACGGAGGCAGCAAAGGCCAAAACCGAGGACGAAGACACGCTCAAGGAGGCCATGGGACTCTCGTGGGAACCACCCACAAAACGGCTGTGCATAGGAATATGCATAGACGATGGCCGACGAGCGAAAGCTTGGGAGTGGGAGTTGGATAAAGGCGCAACCATCCAAGTACACATCAAGGCGGAGAAGAAGGAGTTCAGTGGAAGATGGTTAAGAGGAGGGCGACCTATCCGTGATGATGAAGTCCCGAAGTCCTTCCAGAAGAACCCGGACAAGAAAGCACCCGCCACTGCCAAGCCACTTGCGACCGTCGACCTCACCAAACCAGCGACACGGGAACTATACTCCCGATGGAGCCAACCGAAGGTGTCGGACCAAGCTGTGGTCCAGATCGGGGGAATAGCCATGCTGATGGCATTCAAGGAAGAACTATTTCCACATGAATGCCAACAAGACCTGGACATGAGGGATACCTACAACGTCAGCAAGTATGATGACAACCACGACGACACAAAGGACCAAAGCACCCCAGGCTTACCTTCAGGCCACAACGAACCGGCTTCCCTACCAGCTCCTCACCGCGGACCAGCTCGAGGCAACGGACTACCTGAAGAAGCAGCAGAAACGGTGCTCAGCGAAGAAACCACGGTCGCCGTACACCAAGAAGATGCCCACCTCCCGCCCGACCCCACGGACACCACGCATGGCGACCAACGTGAGCCCGAGGACGACGTAGAAGCGACCAGCAACCCCGACCCCTACTACAATGGCCGAGTCTTCTTCGAACGCTATGGACGGGATGGTGACGAACAGTCTGAGAGAGGCAGTGGTAGCAGTTGAACCAGGGCCTTCGGCTAATATCCTCGGGGAGTCATCTTAGCTTGTTTCGAGTGTAATGTTTTCGCTTGCTGCCAGGAGGTCTCGGCCCTGCCTTTGTTCGTACGAGGTACATTCTTGGCCCGGGGATGCGAGGGGTCACGTCGCGAGAACTGACAGTGACAGCTGCATGGAGAAAGCTCATGTGACAAACTCTGCTTCTGAAAGGTCCATGATGTCCGATGTACTTGTTGGTAATTGCTACTGATGTTACGGGTGGTAATTTCTTCTGTTTGAACAGGGACAGCCAGAGGACAGACAGAGTTCGGTGCACGTACAGCCGCGCCAAACACGCAAAAGGGACCTGGTGTCAACTCCTTCGTCTAAGGGAATATCTGCCTTTCGACACTAGGTCCCTCCCATAGGCTCCACCTGGTAAGGTATTCCGCTGGTAATGCAGATGGAAAAGGGCCCGCAAAAAAAAAAAAAAACCCTAAACCCCTAAACCCTAAACCCCTAAACCCTAAACCCTAAACCCTGATACCCATAAGGGTCGATTCCGCTAAACCCTTCAGCTCCAGGAGCCAGGATGTACGTGACCAGCTGTCCGACGCACCTTCGTCATAGTTGGGTAACAGTTTACATGTGTATGCGGACTTAAACCCAATCAGGAATAGAAATTTAAAGGAGCCCTAAACCCTAAACCATCGATGCCTCGCAGAAAAAGCGTTCAGAAAAACAAGAAGCACCCTAAACCATGAACTGTAGGTGCGTGGTCTTGGTGCTTCTTTCCGTGCTTTTGCTGCGATCCGGATCGATGGCCGGGTGGTGACCTGGGGCGATCCCCACTACGGAGACTCGCTCTGATCGTTGTCATTCTGTTTCTTTTTATATAGTATGATTACTAAACATATTTTTGAATACTTGCTAGTATTTTTGATATTTTTTGTTAATCACACATTTCCAGAAGAGCTAATAGTCTGACTACGAGTGTCAATTTGGTGTTGCTACTATGGTCAGAACTGTTATTTCCATCATGATACTTATGAGGGTGCTGCCGGCGGAAACCCACAGCATTCCTTAAACAACCGGCTTGCTTATGATACTTCTGATTGCTAGTGCTAGGCTGCTTAGATAGTTTTGTTGTAGAGCCGGCCCCGAACCCTAAACCCTAAACCCTGCTCAAAAAAGCCCTAAACCCTAAACCCTAATCCGTAAACCCTAAACCCTAATCCCTAAACCCGAAACTCTAATCCCTAAACCCTAAACCCCGAACCCTTGTCGTTTCTGTTTGTATCACTGCGGATTCCCACTCATTCACCAAGGGCTTTAATGAAAAGAACTTCGGGTGAAGGCTGATCTTTGTACCAGGGTTTAGGGTCTAGGGTTTAGGGTTTAGGCATGTTTAACCCTAAACCCTAAACCGAACCCTAAACCCCAATAGACCCTAAACCCTAAACCGTAGGCCTTGCCTTAAACTGTGAGGGGCTTCATAATGGGGGTTTTCCGAAACTCACCTTTTCTGAGAGCCAGGAGGGGATGGCTCCACTGTCTGCCCGCAGCTTCAAAACGTGGATGACTTCCGCCCCCCCAGAGACTCCAATATCCCGTAATTAAGGAATACTGTGATGTAAGGGATATTCCTTAATTGAGGGATACTGGATCCTACTGTGATTTAAGGGATATTCCTAAATCAGGGGATATTGGAGTCTCTGGGCCCACGGCGCCGGGCATTGTCGTCGAAAAGCTGCGCGTTCAACCTTGCAAGCCGACTCGCTGAAGCCAAAGCCCCGATAGCGCAGCCCTAAATCGTGCACGATGAGCCCTAAACTCTAAACCCTAAACCTTAAATCTCTAAACTAGAGCCAAGCGGTAAGCTCTCCGTTTGAGAAGCGAGGCTAGCGCTGTGCTGGGTTTGCACAGGGGCGTCTTGGAGTTGAGTTGGCAGAAGGTCTCGTTGATGACATCCCAGAGACTCCAATATCCCTAAAATAAAGGAATACTCCGTAAATCACATTAGGGATCCCTACTATGGTTTAAGGGATAATCCTTAGTGAAGGGATATTGGAGTCTGTGGGATCCTGTACAGCACGGTTTACAGTTTAGGGGTTTAGGGGTTTAGGGTCTGATGACTTTGGCCGAACTTATTCATCATTTGCAGAGATACAGCACCTAAATACACACAGCGCGGCTTCGCACTTTACCTTAACCGAGCTTGTTTGCACTTTACGTAGACTTTCGGAAACCCTGCACCCTAAACCCTAAACCCCAAACCCTGAACCCTAAACCCTAAACCCCAAAACCCAAACCCTAAACCCTAAACCAAAACCCGTAAACATCCCTAAACCCTAAACCCTAGACTTTCGGAATCAGGGCTTAGAGTTTGGTACGCTTTAGAAGTTTAGAGCGTGAGCCCGGGAGCTTCGACTTGAGACCCCCGGAGCCTTCATTGCCGAAGTGGGGGAAGCGTTCAGGGCCCATAGACTTCTATAGATGGAGACTCCAAAAGCACATAAACACAAGAACTTTTCGGGATATCCCTACCGTATTGGGCTGTCTCATAAGGGGGTTTATATGGGATATGCCTATCCTTATTTTTGCTTATCTGCTTTTTGGGGGCCCCAGAATATCCCAGAGACTCCAATATCCCCTACTTTACGGAGATTTTATGGGAGTTTCCGAAAACAAGGGGCACCTTGCTTAGGGTTCCTTGAAAGGGTTACTTTCAGGGTACTATAAGGGTTGCTTAACCCAAAACAAAGGGGTACCGTATATTGGGGTCCTTATAATGGAGATGCTACTAGTTAAGGTACTAAATAAGGGGTGCCGTATTTTGGGGTCCTTATAATAGAGATCCTAGTGTTTAGGGTACTAAATAAGGAGTCCCGATTATCGGAAACACCTAAGTTCTGCCAGGCCACAGCCCGCTTTTGTCGAAGCAGTCCGGACCCAGGCCAGCGGCCATACCATGTTTGTAGTAGGTTCAGTGCATGGCCTTAGCTGCTTGCATTGTTACACCTTGAGAAGACAGGGATCCGAGAGCATGAAGGTAACAGCGTCGGCATATCATCCTACTGGCCTGTTACGATCAGTTGCTGCTGCTGCATCTACGGCAACTGCGACGACCACTAGGACTACTACTACTGCTCCCGATCTTGCTCCTGCCCCTGCTGCCACTGCTACCGTGACCACCACTGCTACCGCGACCGCTCCTGCTTCTTGCAGTCGTGGTCATCTCCAGTCTTCAGGTGCGACCCAAGCCCAACACGCTCCTCCTTCAGCCCGAAGAACTCTAGAATCTATACCCTCCGCAGCTCGAAACACTAATCCCCCACACACAACCCAAGATATCCCCAAGGTTCTAAACCCTATATCCCAAATCGCAAACCCTCAACTCTAAGCTGCCGGAATATGGGACTTTCCGAAAATAGGGGCACCTTATTTTGGAGTCCTTATACTAAGGATCCTATTATTTAGGGTACTATATTAGGGTCCCCTAGTTTCGGAAACTCCCATATGCAGCTCTACCGACACGGAAGGCTCCAGCACATCGACCGCAGCTCATTTCGGCGACCAGAGGTTGGGCTGTTCGGGCTGACTCTCTATCTCTTGGTGGCTGAGTAGTTGAACGTTTACCCTTTTGTGGACATGCTGGAACATATCTATGCAGATGTGTACAGATGTACATGTCTAATCGGTTGTACATGTATACATGTACATGTATACACACAGATTTTTGTGCAGTACAGAAATATGCACGTATGTGTATATATATATATATATATATGTGCATATATATATATATATATGCATATGTATATGCATATGTATATGTACATGTATACACACATGTATACACATGCATACGAACGTACTTCCCTCCCCTCCTCCCCTCCCTCCCACCCTCCCTCCCTCCGTCCATCCATACATCCATCTATCCATCAATGCATCCATCCATCAATCCATCCATCCATCCATCCATCCAAGCAGATATATGCATACAGACATGCATACCCACATATACATACACTGACAAAGGCATACGTACATACGTATGTACTTACCTCATGTGTATATGTGTACATGCGCATATACATATGCGCATGCATATACATGTGCATGTACATAATGTACACGTACACGCACATCTGTTTCTCGGGGCCAGAAACAGCAACTGCACATAAACAAAACGCTGCGATTCAGGTCATGGTTCCCCTATGCTCAACTTCATAATAGGCTAGAGTTTCGGATTCACAGTTGTTGGAGTTTGATGGTGTAAGGTCAACCCAACCAAAAAGCCCCAACTGCCTCCACCCAAAACCCTACCCTCAAGCCTTTAGCCCTCATGGTGTAAGACTTCTTTTGAACCCTTATAGATCCCTCATAAAGCTTTCAAAAACCAGCGACTGTCACACTAAACCCTAAACCCGGGCCAATGTTTACACGACCCTAACCCTAAACCCCTGAACCCTAAAACCCTAAACCCTAAACCCTAAAACCCTAAAACCCTAAAACCCTAAAACCCTAAAACCCTAAACCCTAACCGTAACCCACTCCTGGCACCTCTAATCGGGCCTCTGAGGCCCTCTCCCCTCTACCTCTCCTGGCTCCTTGTGGCCTTCATGATTACAAGAGGGTTCCTTTAAAGGGATGTCTAGGGTTTCCTTAGCAGGGCTAAAGTTTCGTGTTCTATAAGATAGGGGCCTTAATACGTAGAGTAGGGTTTTGGGGCTCATTATACTATAGTCATAATAAGGACCCCCCAAAAAATAGTGGGGGGGGGTGTTATTTTGGCCCCTATAGTAGGTATCAAGATGAAGAAGTCATCTAGATCCTTATTGTTGTAGCTCAAGTTAAATTCCTAAACCCCAAGAGCTAAACCCTAAATCCGAAAGCCTAAACCACTACTCTGGCAGCCAGGTCCTGTGGAAGCCACCATTACATCACGAGAAAGGCATCATGTCGGCAAGGGAGTTAGGTTAGGCCACCGGGGAGCCTATATACCCCTTTTGCGATAACTATTCCCCTGTATTGCATTCTTTGAGGATTTCCATAGGGATTCGGACAATGGGGGACCCTACCTACGTCCCTTACTGGGGAGTGTTGCGTCGCTTCAAGACGTTGCCTGGCCAACTGCGCCATATAGCAAGCTGAGCGGGAGTGTGTAATATAGACGCCCTGATAAATCAAGCTGTGATCGTTTCGGATGAAAGGAAGTGGTTGCGCCCTTCTACTTTCTCCATTCTATACATTTCTTCGGGACCATGCGCTGTCGTAGCTGGCTTCTGCCCAGAACCGTATTTCCTGAAGTCAGCCATCGATATTGGAAACAGCTGGGTTTAGTGTAGGGTTTAGGGCTTATGATTTAGGGTTCAGAAGCCCTAAACCCCAAACCCCAGGGTTCAGGACGGGATTACCCTGAAGCCTAGGCCCATGAGGAACCCTGAGACCTGGCTCTTGAAAGGTTGTTTCAGCAGCTCGACGAAGCCCTTGCCGATGTGGAGGACGATGATCCCACCCCAAGCTACGGCCTACACCTCAGCCCTGAAACCCTACACCCTACTTGGAGGGGCAGGGGACTTAATAAGTAGGTCATAAGTAGGGTTATAATTGGGGTAACTCCATTTAGGGTACTTATAACTCTACTTATAATCTACTTATAATCTACTTACTAAGTCCCTTGCCCTTCCAAGTAAACCCTAAACCTGAAACCAAATCCAGGCCCTTGGAACCCCTGTAGTTGCGGTGCAGAGCTCCCCAAGCTCGGCAAGCATTTGAGGCCAAGGGAGCGCAAATTCTTGCCATATTACACCTTAATACGAGCGGAGTGGACTATAAAGCCCTAACTGAACCTTAAACCTAAAACCCTAAACCCTCAAAATCCTATACCCTGAACCTTAAACCTTCAACCCTAAACCCTGAACCTTATACCCTCAGCCCTATACCCTAAACCCTATACCCCGAAGCGACCCTAACTCCCAGAAGCTCCAGGACGTCGAAGTTCCAACGAGGCAGACGACTCCCTCCGGCGCTGTGGTGGGGGCCCTGGCGGACACAGCAGGGCGGAGAGGAGCTGGGCTTCAGAGTGCCGTACTTTCTTACGTTTTTCTTAAAGGAACCATTTTGAAACACAAGTTCATACTTTCCGTACTTTTTCTTAAAGGAACCCTTATGAAAGAAACGTTTATACTTTCGTACTTTTTCAAAAAGGAACCGTTATGAAGCAACCCTTCATACTTTCATACTTTTTCTTAAAGGAACCATTATGACATAGAAGTTTATACTTTTTCTCCCTGGTTACTGAAAAGCCGAGGGAGGGACTCGTCGGGCTGCGTGTTGTAGTATTTCTACGGTACCTGTTTATGTAGTTGAAGCATTCATGTCTGTTTTTCTCTTTCTCTATTAGGGTTTAGGGTTTAGGGTTTAGGGTTTAAGGGTATGATATATCTAGATGTACATATGTATACCAACGCGTACATGAGTAGACAGACGGAGAGGCAGGCAGACAGACAGACAAATGCACGGACAGACACAACAAACAGATAGACCGACACGTAACATGCTCGCTGCTCGTCAATCGGATTATTTGTTACTTTTGTGAAGGGCTCGTTTGTTTTGTGACTATGGGATTTGGGGTTCAGGTGTTTCAGCAGGTTGCGGTTCAGAGTGTAGGGGTTTAGCGATTTGAGATTGAATACTTCTTGGGGTGTCGGGTGTCTAGATGTTGTCATGGACGTTTCACGGCCTTGAGTCCTTGGTGTTTTGGGGTTCTGAGACTTAGGATTGCAGTGCTTTTTAGTGTTGCTCAAGGCGTCAGCATGATTGTGATGATGCAGAGAAGATAAAGATGACGGTGATAATCATTTAAAGCATCAGTAGCAATAACGGTACTACTATGATCATGCTGATGATGACGATGATGATGGCGTTGATGACTTCGACGCTGATTCGACACACCTACGTTGCATTCACCTGTGGCTATTCGTGATGTAGGGTGTGGGGAAGCTATCGGCGGCGCTATTACTCAGTTTTACTCGTTGAATTCCCCAACATCCCCAAATCCTAAACCCTAAGCCCTAGACGGGTGGCAGAGACGTCAGCAGTCGCAAAAAGGTGTTAAAAAAAAAACCCTAAGCCCTAAACATCCCAAACCCTAAACCCTAAGCGACACCCCTCGACTTCAGGCCTAGGGACCCATAGCAGCGAGATCGGGAATTCTACCTCGACTCCCCCGTGGCCCGAGAATCCCCGGCCTCGAAGCGATACGCACAGCTCAGCTAGTGCAGGATCGGTTTAGGGTTTAGGGTTACTATAGGGGCCATTAATAATTACCAATGCTGTTTTGGAGGTTCCTTGTGGTAGCATGGGTCCCCAAACCCTATTCTAATTAGTTAGGCTCCTATACCAGTGCTCAGGATCAGGAGGCTTAGTGAGCAAGGTTATAAGCACCCTAGAGTTGGGCTTAAGTAGTTATAGCTCTGGTTTTCCTATCTATAACCGTTTAACCCGAGTTTCCAAGCCCCATGATCCTCTAAATAGTGGAGGGGTCTCCAGCTCAAGTTGACCATCACGTTCCAAGCGGAGCAGAGTCACGCAGCCTAGGTTGCATCTCGCATCAGCAATGCCGTGCCGCTGGCACCAGAGGCAGAGACACTCATTTTGTCAAAGGGTTCATCTCTCACCCCTGATTCCTGGAAAATGCATCTCCAAACGCGGAGGTTGCCAAAGCAGTGACGAACTGTAAGAACTCGCAGCGACGAGACCTTGTCACGAGTTTGGGGATGTAATGCACAGATTCGGGGCTTACAAGGTTGAGCATCAAGACAGACCTGGATGCACTCCTGTTTGAAAGGGAAGTTCTCGCTTTGAGACGCTTCTGTTGAGCACAGACCCGTGGGAACCTCATATGATTCTGCGCAAATTATGCAGCCAGTCGAGCCCTAAACCCTAAACCCTAAGCCCTAACCCCAAATCCTAAAATTGCCAGGCGCTGCCCGTGGCTTTACCCGCCGAGCCTGCTGTGCCGGTCGCCTCGGTCTCCCGGCGCAAAGCTGAAGCAGACAAACGGCCCTAAACTCTCAGCCCTAATCCCTTTCAAGGGATCTATAAGGCTTACTTTGAGGGGTCTACAGTAGGGTTCTAGAATAAAGGGGTCTGAATAATTAGAATAGGGTCTTGGGGCCCAATTATACTATAACTGTAATAAGGAACCCACAAAACCCCATTTTATTTATTAAGGCCCCTACAGTATCGGAGCTCATGATTCCAGGCAGGCGATCAGTTTGGGAGTGGATCTGGTTGAAGAAACATGTCATGCTCCGTCAAACCTTGCAGCGATTCGCTTCCAACAGGTCTTGATCTTACCTTTGGTTAATAGGGAAGGGAAGATTGGTAGTAATAGCAGTTATAATTGTACCCCATTCCTCCATTCCCTACTAACCAAAGGTAAGTGATTGCCTTTCAGGTTCATTGAGTTTCTCAGTCCCGGGAAGTCCCACTCAGCTGAGACCCTAAAGCTCAAGCCCTAAACCCTAGCTCGTGCTTTCCTACGGTTGATGATACAAATCCTGCATTACTTTAAGGACCCTAAACTATGGGAATTATGTTATATTCCTCATTATGATCACCAACCGTATGACTTTTTCTTGGACTTAATCATATGCGAAGACTGCACATTCATTCGTGCGAGATAGCGAAGGACAGCATTTGGTTTTCTGGCATGTGCTTGTGGGCATCATCGTGCCGTAGACCTGCAGAATTCAGCCTCGCCTCATATTCAAAGCCCTGGACCTCTACAGGCCGTGAAGTCTCGAGTCCGAAGCCCAAAAGTCTAAACACCCCATAGCAATTCCTTTATGGGAGTTTCCGAAAATGAGGAGTACCTTATTTGGGGTCCTTATAATAAGGGTCCTATCATTTAGGGTACTACATTAGGGTCCCCCATTTTTGGAAACCCCCTTATCCCAAATTCAAAGAAAGCCCATTCGATCGAAGCCCGCAGCCCTGAGCACTCTCTTCTCGTGGCTGAGGGCAGTAACACCACGCTGGCGGGGGGCGACGAGAGCGACGTGACAGAGGTTTGAGAAGGTTTCGGGTCATTAGGGTTTAGGGTTTAGGGTTTAGGGGTTTAGGGTTTAGGGTTTAGGGTTTAGGGTTTAGGGTTTAGGGTTTAGGGTTTAGGAATCAAGGGTTGAGGGCACCCGCCCAAACCCAGAGCATAACCCCAAACCCGAAACCTTAAACCCTGGAGCCTGTAAGTTCGGGGTTCAGATGTTCAGCGTCAAGTTGGCAGTTGGAGTCTCAAGCACTGTCGAGTCTGAAGTCCATCCCTGGTTTAGGGTTTAGGAACCTTCCTCCCTGAGCTCGCTGCTCGCACGTACCGGGAGGCTTCATCGCTTCGGTTCGTAGTCTTGGAGCCCTCATATGGTTTAGGGTTTAGGGTTTTGGGCCTTAAACCCCGAACCCTAAACCATAAAACAAGACCCTAAAACCACGAGTCGCCGAGTCCCGGTCTTCTGAACTTTCAGGGCTTGAAGCGATCCCTGAGTGCGGCGGGCACAACCTCGCAGACGAGATCTCAGTCCCGACAAGTTGCCGACAAGACTCTGACAAGCCCCAAAAGTTGCAACACCAGGGACATAAAGAGTTCGGTAGGGGTTTTTTACATGGGTTCTATGAGGGTTTCTATTAAAGCGTTTAGAAGGGTTGGAGTGTATTGGTCTGATATGTACCCCTGAAGCCTGTGCGAAAGTTTCAGTCCCCTATACAAGATGTGAGGATGGATCGGTTTCCAAAGCACAGTTTTGCTCGGGACGCGGCGGTTGCTGTTTCGGCCTGTGAGGTATTTTTCCAGCACATTGTAGAAGTAAGTCGCGTTTGGCCTGTCGGCGAAATGCGGACTAAGATCCTAAACCCGAACCGTAAACTCTAAACTCTAGTTATGCACAGACGGGTTCTTTTCCCTTAGAAGCGCTGATATTGCTCCTCACGAGACGATGCCAAGACATCGAGACAGTACAGGGGCCTCAGTAATGAGCAAAGAGCACTATTCCTGAGGGCTCTCATAAAATCAGAGTGTAGACATCCCTCGAACCCCCGGTCTAACATCAAACCCTAAACCCAAAACCCTTACACTTCAGGCCTTTCTAGAAGTCGCGGCTTGCAGCCTCTGGGAAACATGAGTCCAACAAAGAAACCTTACACTACATGTGTCAGTTCTGGAAACTTGCCCTTGTGCAGATCGAAACATGGTCCATTGGTGACTTTCGAAGGCCGCGACACCGTGGGATGAGTCTAGGGGTTTGGGTTTAGGTTTTAGGGTTTAGGGTTTAGGGGTTTGGGGTTTAGGGTTTAGGGGTTTGGGTTTGAGGGTTTGGGGTTTAGGGTTTGAGGGCTTAGGGGTTCAGTATTTCGGGTTCACCATCAGGGCTGGCAACAAACAGTTGGAATTGGGTTCTGAGTATGGTTCAGAATGTGGGCAGGCTTCGCAGTTTTGGGATCTTTTTTGAGCCGGGCTTCTCGGTTCGAGGCTGCAGATGTCCGGCGACTTTGTTGCAAGAAGTTTCCGGTTGCGAGAGAGGTGGGGTCAGGTTTTAGGGGCCAACGTTTGGGCTTTAGGTTTCGGGTTCTGGACTCAAGGTTTGGGGTTCAGGGTTCATTGCTGCAATCTCGCACCTTTCTGCCAGGGTGCACTTCCCGCCATCCATGGAGGCACGCGGTGGTGTCTCTTGGGATTATTGGGATACCTTGTAAGAAATCAAGAAGTATCAGAACATGGTTTAGTTTAGATGTTGCAGGATTTCAGTGTGTATATTGGTGCAGTCGAGTTCTCATCTGGACTTGATGGTGAGGCGAAAGGGAGGTCTCATCATCATCATCATCATCATCATCTTCATCATGATCGTGACCATCATCCTCGTGGCCATCGTCGTGGTCATCACCATCATCATCGTCATCGTCATTGTCATCATCATCATCATCGTCATCACCATCCTCATCATGATCATGTTCATGATGATGACCATCACCGTTGTCATCATTGCCATCGTCGTCATCGTCATCACCTTCATCATCGTCATCATCACATCAACATCGTCGTCGTCCTCATCGTCGCCATCATAAGCACTTTCTAAGAGCAACTGCAAGAATCATAATCGTCAGACTAGTCCATATCATACATGCTCAACCCTAAACCCTCCATGGGTGTGGCATCCCTGAATTCGAGGCCCAAGAGCCAGAACTGAGACCCTGCAAAGTTCAAACCGGAACCCGAAAGCCAGACCTCGGTGGCCCAAAGCCTTTCAGATCTAGGGTTTAGGGTTTAAGGCAAAGTCTAGGGATTGGGTTTTGAGTTTAGGGTTTAGGGTGGATTGGGGTTTGAGTTTAGGGTTCAGGGTTGAGGGCTTCGGGCTTTGATCTTGGGCGAGTTTTGGGGTACTCGGGGTTCAAGTTAGAAGGAACGCACAAGGTGATGCGGTTGTCGGGATCTTAGAATGGTTCGATCCGGGCTGCTCTCATTGTTGGGCATCCAGGCGAGTCGCGCGTTGTCGGGGCCTCAGAGAGCTGTTTCATTTTGCTCTCTTCGACTTGCTTGAGGCTTGCAGTTTGCGCATTCGGGATGACCGGCTTCTCCGCAAGGGTTCGTTCGGAGAGGGCGCTAAGCAAGCTTTCCTGTGCTTCCTTCTCCAAGCGACGGAATATGGAACGAAGTTTCGATTCGCCTTGCTTGGCTCGGACGGCAGCTCATTCTGATTGTGGGCAATACCTCCAGGTTTTCGAGAAGAGACGGCAGAAGACGCATGGAGAGTCAAGTGGTAAGAGGATTCCGCACTGCCATGTCGGAGGCAACGCATCATAGACGACGGTAGTTAGACGGGTTGAAGGACCAGTGGCTTTTGTAAGTGGGGCTGTAGGCTTCAAGCAAGGCTTGAAGTACTAGATTGTGTGAGGCCCGGCGAAGCTCCCAAAGTCTTCCATCCGTTTACCGAAGAAGACCCGTCCCGTGGACCGATCCGATGGGATTTTTTGGTACTTTCGCTCAGCCAAAAGGATAATCGAGCAAGGTCTGGATGATCTAAGCCTCAAACTCGTGACTGCGTTGATGCTATCTGAAGCCACCTGCACTTTTGCATGCGTGCATACGTCCATCTATGCATCCCTCCCTCCATCCATCCGACCAGAGCTACGTGCATCTAGACACTCAAACTGATAGGCAGAGGGACACCTAGGCCGTTCTTGTATAGATGAGTCCAGGGTCTCAGACTATGGTCTGCTCAAGATCAGGCAGGGCCGGACGAGTGAAGATTAGATGCAGAGCAGTCGGGAACCTCACTGCATACGTCTATAGTCTAAAGCCAAAGCTTAAATTGGCCTCTTGTGCTCCGATGATGCGAGCTCGCCTCACGTTGCCTCTCGCGCTGTGCCACCGGCGTATAGCGGAAGGCGGTTGCAGAAGCACTGCTGATCCTGTACGTGTAGCATTGACATTGAGACACTCTGCTCGACTATTCACTTCTGTGGCCTCAGCATTCAAACCGAGTGAAGGCAGACACCCTGTCCCTGTGCTTGGGTTTGCAATTCTAATTGAGTTCACTCGCCAATAGTCTGGAGTTGCATGGGTTTTGAAGGTTCTCTCTCCTTCCCAGCCTCTCCTGTCTGTGCCATGCCACCAGATGCGACGCTTCAGCCGGGCCGCTACATGTATCAAGAGGGGCCTGCCCAGAGTACCTTCGAGATAGTGTGGCAGGAATCCCAGTCACAATATCTGTTCTCACAGGCTCTGGACGGCCAGGGGCCACGGACCGGTGTACTCGAATGCCTTGAGAGGGGGCGATGGAAAGCATCTCTATGCAGCACTTCCAGCACGCCGTTGTTGGTCTTGAAGCTGGAACCGTTGTGTTCGACTCCCTGTGTGCTACAAATGGATCGTTCTGATGGCCTTTGCTGCCGGGCACAGCGACTGGAAGAGTCCGAAGAATGGAAGGAGATCCTGGCGCAGCCAGTGGACACCGGAAAAGCGATGCTCATCACGGCGGCACCGGGCAGTGGCAAGACCACCCTGCTGAGAGAATGGTGTCGAGGGAGGCCGAACAACAACATTCTCGTGCTGGCCTTCAACCGGGCAGTGTCTGAGCAGATGAGGGAAAACTTCAGAGAGCTCGGCAACGTGACGGTGAAGACCATCCATGCAGTGGCTCACGGAGCCACACGGCATCTCCACAATGACAGGGTGGGTGAAGTATCGGGAACAGATCTCAAAACTTTTCTCGAGTGCCGGACTTGGGACGAAGTGGACAGCCAAAGGAAGAGGCTCACGGAGTTTCTTGGTCGTAGTTGGGTGACGTTTTACATGCTTATGGGTACTTAATCCCAATGAGGAATAAACAACTGAATGATCAATCCTGTCCCAACCATGATCTAGGTTTTGTGCGTCTTCTTCTGATCGGCTGCTTGGCCATCCGGATCCTCGAACGCGACAACGGCACAAGGTCCTGTGGGAGCACTTTGGATCGGGAAGGCGAGGGTGAGTTGGTCAAAGAGGTTCGCCTTCTTTTCGGGTGTTGGGGGATTTACTTGCATGGCAGGTAAGCCTTTATGTAAAGTTCAAGGGCCACAGGTCGCGCCTTCGCGTCTGCAGAACCCGAAATCAATGCCCTGCCTGTGCCTGAAGGTGCTCCTTCAGAATGCCTCACGATGTGTACTTGAAGTTCTTCCAGCTGGACAAATCTCTTCGAAGCAAGGCCTTTGCCGACTACGACACGATTGTCCTAGACGAGGCGCAGGATTGCACAGACTGCATGTTGGATGCGGTCAAAATCCACCAGGCAGCATGTGTGATGGCATGTGACCCTCGACAGAACATCTATCAGTTCAGGCACGTCACTGGAGAGTGTCTTCGCGGCATGCAGGTCGATCATCGGATGAGTTTATCACAGAGCTTCAGGTTCGGGGAAGCGATTGCAGCCTTTCTGACGAAAATTGCCCGGAAAAGCCCGCCACCGGTAGATTTGGGCTTCACGGTACGCGGACTGCCCGGCATTGAGTCTCGTCTCTGCTTGGACGCCGATCCTCATGACGCGATTCTCCAGCTCCTGCGCGACGGCAAGAATGCGGTCGTGCTCGCTAGAAAAAACAGTACTCTCTGGTTGGAGGCAATGAAACTGCTAGCAGACATGGATGATGACAAGGCAGCTGCTTTCGTCGGCGGTTTCCATGAATTCGCAACGTCGCAGCTCATACCTGTCCTAGACCTCTTCTTCTTGAAGGAGGGCCGCATATCCGACATCCGGTCACCTTATGTCAACAAGTTCAGGAGTCTGGACTCATTTCGAGGCCTTTGTGAAGATAAGCAGGACATGGACTGGCTACCCAAGTTTAGCCTCTTGGATTCACTGAGCAGCAAAATGGGGTCCACACAGTTTGCGGAGTACCTCGACGAGGTCGCGGGCAAGCTCTCGGCCCAGAGTCATGAGGCGGATGTGGTCTTTGCTACGGTTCATCAGTTCAAAGGCCTCGGTTTCGAGAATGTGGTACTGCTTGAGGACTTCTTGGAGTCCTACACCGAAGAGGAGTACAACATCTTCTACGTGGCGTGCTCTCGGGTGTCCACTGGCACACTTTTCGTAAGACCGGGGACCGTGCGCCTCTTAGAATCCGGAGGCAATCGCAGGAAGAGGCCTCGTTCGGCTCAAGATTTCGATGACTACTTCGATGATTGCTTCGAGCCCATGTTTGATGAAGAGCCGTATCCACTCAGCGACGAGGACGAGGAAGAGTTTTGGGCTCCCTCGGATGGGGGGGAGAGTGCATACGAGGACGAGGATCCAGAAGAGGCAGACGAGGAAGAGGAAGACACCCAGGAGCCGTGAGGCAATCGGACCGGAAACAGCTGGCACGGGGTGTCGCTTTCAGCGGTATGATTTTTACCTCGCAAATGTACCCGCGGGATGAACGATGATATGGCTTGTACAGAGCATTCAGGCGAAGGGCAGCGTACTTTGAGTGTACAGTCCTGATACCAGTGCCGTGGGTGTGTGCCTGCAGGCACGCCTGAGTTTGTGCAGGACTTGCATCTCCAACTGTCACGATACTTGAACCATAAACCCAAACCCTCAACCCAGAAGAACTTTCTAACAAGCGCGTTGAGTTCTGCTGGCCCCAAACACAAGTGCCAGCAACGACGATGGGCTGCGGGCCCTCATAGATATCTAGGTGCACAGGTTCTCCCATGATTCCGCTGAGATCGCAAGTCACTAGCATGACGCTGCCTGGGCACACCGTGCCATTGATGATGCCTTGAAGCTAAGCAAAAACAAGTGCGGGCTTGCTTCCAATTGCCGCCAGTAGTATGACTGATGTTGTGAGACACTGGTCATCTTGCTATTGCTGTTTTAGGTTTCTTCGTGGTTGCGCTATCGTAAATGTTCAGCATCGTCGCATTGCCATACCTTATAAAGGATCTATTTCAGGCTCGCTTCGTTGGTGACATCCGTAGCATTCTTGTCATTGTCATCATCACGACAAATGTCTGGATTGTCAGCATTGCTGCATCACCTGATTTGTTTGATCGCTTGTGCGCCGCACACTGAATAGCTGAATAACTACATGTCCTGTGGTGGCCATAGGGTTCTTTGCAAACCTGTTTGTCCTTATGGCTTCTTATCAGTCTAATCGGAACCACAGTTTTCCCTCGACATGTTCACCTCTAACATCGCCAACATCATCTCTTTTGTTGGGACAACCATAGTGGCATCCCTTCCAAACCCGAAACCCCTAAATACTGAACCACAGACCTTTGTTTACGCGCCTGAACCAGGCGTCCGCCGCTTCGCAGCCTATGCCACTGCTCGGGAGCTCCGAGAAGCGCACCGTGACTTCAATGGGTTTAGGGGTTGGGGCTTCAGGTCTACGGTTTAAGTTTTATGGCATAGGCCCTTCTCGGATTTAAATTTTAGGGCGTAAGGTCCAGCATTTCGGGTTTGGGGCTTGAGGTTTTGGGTTTAGGGTTCGGGTCATGCTTTCCTCACGAATGTGCTGACGCCGCGGGATAGGGTTTGGGAAGCAGATGCCGGACGAACCAATGGCAACCCAAGAGGCAGGTGACCACGAGTTTTGCGACAGATTCGCCTGTTTCGTCGGACGACTGCTTCATGGACCATCCGTGAACCCATCCTTCTAGGCATCGGAAGTGCTTGGGAAAAGTCAAGATGTCAACAGTGATCGGCATACAGCGGGAAAAGAAACACATGTCGTAATTTCGTAGAAGGCCCCAATATGAACAACAGCTGCATTGCTATCAACCGAATGGCAATGTGACTTCAACATACCAGACCGTAAAACCACAACAACCAGACTGCAAAATTCCATGCAAAGTGTCTCCATCGAGCACGAATGATCACAACGAAGGGCGACAGCAGCGACACACAGCAGGCTAAACAAGGTCCCCAACAGCGAGAATGCGACCGCGACGTTTGTTTGAAGATGGGCAATACCGGCAGTCCTACCAGCTGCGCAAATAGTACTTGGAGCAGTGGTCAAGGCCGAGACAATTGCACCAGCAACGGCAGCAAGAAGGACGTCAACCGGGAGCCACGGTTCCGACGTGAGTAACAAGAACGGAAACAAGGTAAAACAGGTACAGGAGAGCTCACACTTGTCACAGTCATGGCCGGTAGCGCAACAGCCACAGCAATAGCACGAATGGCAACGTCAATCCCGATCCCAAAAATCCAAAGTACGGAGGCTGAGACGCAACGCTCAATTGGGCTTCGCTCTAATTCTGTGTAAGGTAGACTCGAAACCCTAAACCAAGGTATCTGCTTCAACGGCAGTTCATTCTAGCCAGGACCCTCAAAGGCTTCATCCTGGAAACCCGAAACCCAAAACCTAAATCCTAAACTCCGAAAAAAACCTACATAAACCCTAGACCTCTCTACCTATAGCAATTTAAACCTTAAACAACTCGTGGGAGTTGATCAAGTCCTGGTGGGAGTTGATCAATAACTCGTGGGAGTTGATCACATTCGTGGGAACTCGTGGGAGCTGATCAATAACTCGTGGGAGTTGATCAATAGCTCGTGGGAGTTGATCAATAACTCGTGGGAGTTGATCAGCATTCGTCGGAACTCGTGGGAGTTGACCAATAACTCGTGGGAGTTGATCAATAACTCGTGGGAGTTGATCAAAGTCAGTGTTTGGTTCAAGGGTGGGGTGGGGTAGAGCAGGGCAGGACAGGGCAGAGCAGGCAAGTGAGGGCAGGGCAGGGTGGAGGCCAGTGCAGGGCAGAGCAAGGGTTAGGGCAGGGCAGGTAGGGCGGGGCAGGGCACAGGGCGGGGCAGGGCAGGGCTGGGCAGGGAGGCGGAGGCAGGGCAGGAGACAGGACAGAGCAGAGCCGGCAGACGAGGGCAGGGCAGGGCGGGGGCTAGGGCAGTAGTTTCAAGGTTTAACCTTAAACCGAGTTGGGTTCATGTACTGATTCTGTTGCTACACAATATAATTTGTGGTAACTTTGTTGACTTGATGTGGCTGATACGTAAGCTCATGTACCGGTTCTATAGCTACACAATATAATTCGTAGCAACCTTGGCTGCTGGAGTATGCTTTCTTAGATTGCTTGAACCATATGTGGAGAGCGCGCTAGATGACATGAGCCTCTCCCAGATATGGAAGGGAACCTCCAAGGGTAACAAACGCTCAGCATACCATTCTTACCTGGCCGCTCCTCAAGAGACGGACCCTTGGCACGTGGGTGCCGGAATCAGCATGACCGCCGCGGCACTGCTGGCAGCGATCCGGAACTTTAAGACGGAGGAGATGAGGAAGCTCATCGTTCCCCAGCTCTACGAGAAGATTTTGGAGGAGATTACTCTCTTGGAGCCAATTTTGAACGCACTCAACTTCGGGAAGGGCTCTGCGACCCAAAAGGATACCGGCTCTTGTAGGGAGGCTAAGAAAGCCAAGATCACAGCTTCGGTGGGTGTTGATTCGCCGGCCAAGACTGAGCAAGATCCTTTGAAGGCGGCTGCGGATTTCCGGAAGTGGCTGGCCAAGGACAAGAGTGCTTTCCGCAGCTTCCTGTTTAGTATGTCGGCGAAGAACACCTTCTATAGTGGTCATACCGCTGAGTTGGTTGCCCGTGCCGCGGTGGCCTATAAGCCTATGACCGAGAAGGACTTCGTGGAGGCTGTCAAAGCTCGCATGCAGAAGCCAGACGAGAATCCCCGGAGCAAGGTGGCGTCTTCTGATGGGACCGGCGACCGGCTTTTTTGATTCGTAAGCTAAGCTTCTACTGGAAGCTTAATCGGCCTGCGTAAGTCGGGTCGGAGCTCGAAGCCCTGCATTCCTTTTGAGACGTGCTGAAAGTGCGTCGAACCGACTGGCGACCTGTCAATGGCCACGGGGATCCAGACGAGCAGAACGAGCTGTCGGTTCTCAGTGAGGTCACTGGAAGTAGTGAAGCGGATGATCCGGATTCGGAGCCGTACTCAGATGACATGTCCACGGAAGAGATCACTCAGTCTGAGCGAAGCTCGAGTTCGGAGTGTGTCCAATCCTCTGACGTGTCGTCGCATCCGTTGGGCGAGGCAGCTCGTACGGAGGAGGGAGCAGTAGCTAAATGCTTATCGTTTGACCGACAGCGCCAGCGAAAAGCTGTTACCTGCTTGCTAGTCTGAGACTGAGCTCTTGAGCATTCGAGCAAAATAGCACCTGTTTAATCACTGCAGTGCGAATGCTAATTCAATGGAATCAATAATCACTTGCCTATGCTGGACATGGATTCGCTGGACACGTCTTTGACTCGAAGGGCAGGCTGGCTGTGCATTATAGGCGAAATAACGCAATGATATTGAAGTGTTTGTCTGTTGGAAGATGTATGTGTCTGTTGTGTAGTTTCTGTTCGAAATATGCGATATGGTCTGCCAAGCATCAGCGTCTATATGTAGGAACAATCGTGTAATACTTACTCCAAACTAATGGTTGAGACAGTAGCAAAGTTTTTTTGGTAGTATGTAAAAGGTTTATTAACTTTAAACTGAAAGAAAAATATTGTGTTTTCTTAATGTGGGGGGAACCTTTGGGCGGGTGGGGTGTTGACTTGAGAATAGCATGACTTGAAATTTTCAAAGTCAGAGCTGCTGAACCGTGAACCCTAAACCCTAAACCCCGAAAAAACTTAAACCCCAAAGCTGCAGCCACGACACCCGGGTCGCCACCTTCTGTCATACCGAAGCAGGAATAAATATACATATTTTAAAGTGATAGTAGAGTATACCACAAAACCCTCTACATATTAAGGCGTCTATATCCTGAAGCCCCATAGAAACCCTTATCGACGCCTGTTTTCAGGAACCCTTGTAGAAACCCTAAACTGATTGTTAAGGCCAACCCAAGCCCCGAACCCAAAACCCCAAATCCAAAACCCCAACCTAAACCCCTCAACCCCGAAACCCTCCTCGAAACCCCTCCCCGGAAATCCGCAACCCCCAAACCCCTAAACCCCCAAACCCCTAACCCCTATATACACACCTTTAAATCCCAAACCCCCAAACCCCTAAACCCCCGAGCCCCGAAGCCCGTAAAGCCCCTAAACCCCCCAAACCCCCAAAGCCCTCAACCTTAAAGCCCCTAAACCCACCAAACCCCTAAAGCCCTCAACCCTAAATCCCCAACCCCCACAGCTAAAGCCCTATATCCTTGACCTTAAACCCCTATATAACAACGCAAAGGAGCCCTTAACAAAAAACACAAAACCGATATTAGGTGTCGGCGGGGAAGCTTCGCGGCCCACACCACCGGGGAGGCCCCTGGGTTCGCCACTCGGAGCTTCAAGGCCCCTAGTCTTCGGCGGTGGGTGGGTTTAGGGTTTGAGGTTTGGGGTTTAGGGGTTAGGGTTTAGTGTTTAGGGATTAGGGTTTAGTTCCAGGCTGTTGAACACGGCGCAATAACGGTGCAGTTGGATAAGTTTGAGTCCTTGGTGGCTGAGGATTTAGAGTGTCATGATGCGCGCATTTGAGGCTGTAGGGGTTTGAGTGAGGACAGTGTGGAAGTGCTTCCTTGGCATGTCTCTCGCTGTTGTCTAGAACCTAGACTTAGACCAAAACCGTTAATCAAATTCCAAGCCCTGAAGTAATTCTATTCTCCCACCGGCTTCGGCCGGGAATCAGCCGCCTAAACCCGAAACCTTAAACCCTAAACCCTTAACGCGACTCCATGCTTGCACAAGGTTTCGATCGGAATCTGGCATGGCAACAGGGTTTGTGGGTTGAGGGTTTAGGGTGTAGGGTTTAGGGTTTAGGTTTAGGGTTTAGGGTTTAGGGCTTAGGGTAGTGTTTTGTCGTAGCAAAAACCCGAATAAAGAGACGTAGCAAAGCCGAGACGACGGATTTGCCACACTGGATCTGAGGTCCAGGCAAATTTGGTGATTCTTCCCGGCCAGTATGCTGATGACTTTCACCAGTTCTGCCCCGCAGCTGCACGCTTTTCGCATTCAGGCTTCACGCATCCTCGGGCTTATGGATCAGAATTCGGATCCCCTATATCCTTAAGCCCCTATAGAAATCCTGAGTGTGGACGCCTTGTTCAAGGAACCCGTATAGAATCCCTTTATAAAAGTATTAAGGCCAACCCTAAACCCTTCACCCTCAACAGATACTACGAACACCAGCTCCGGAGTTCTTCGGGTACACCCAGGTCATGGGACCCCTTCCAGTCTCGACAGGGGTGTGCTTACATAAGATCAACCTAAGATCCCAGGGCTTGACTGTATCCCTTGCCGCTTGCCCCTACACCCAGCTTGAATATTTCACTCTCAACACCACCCCTGAAAGAATTCAAGCTCTTACTAAAAAAAATCATAGCTCTGAAATTAGAGTAGCCCGGCAGTCAGAATCCGGCTCTTTGGCTTTGTCGTTTCCCGATGATGGAACATAGGACTCGGGTTGAGTTTCTTCGGATTCAAGGCTTTGGGATTTCGGATTTGTGAGAAGTTATTAGGCGCTGGCCGAGGCTCTCGAGGATCCAGATTCTGAGATTTTGGGATGTAAGGATGACATAGGGTGTGGGAGGGCAAGGAGCCTCACCAAAATCTCCGCATCTTCATTCAACAGAGGAAGTACCGAGGAATCATTTGACATGTGTTTGTGTCTTGAGTACCGAAAGCCCCTCAATTTCCGAATCACTGACTTCTTTTCTCGACAGCTCCCAGGGTCAGACCTCACATTCGTGCCACAACTCAGGCACGAATCGGCATCAGAGACTCATGGAGCCTGCGCCCGAAGTTTTGACTCAGCCACGACCCCTCAAAACTCAGCTGAAAGCTCTAAACGTGGAAACCAAATGCGAAATCCCAACAAACCCTGAAAGCTCTGACGAGGTGCTTCTAATGCTGCCCCGTGCCCACTCCTGGAGTGCACTGACCCGGGCGATTGGGAGCCGCAACGCTTGGCGCCAGGGGCAGATGTCAGACGCCTGGGCAGATGAATGCTTCTGCAAGGGACAATGATGACGTTGCTGCTGCTGTTGGCTCTAACTCCAGTGCTGCCGCTGCTACGCCGAGGATGGCGACCTCGCACGGTTAAAGATGGTGACTCATGACATCACTAATCGCCGTGACCACTACTACTACTACTACTACTACTACTACTACTACTACTACTACTACTACTACTACTACTACTACTACTACTACTACTACTACTACTACTACTCCTACTCCTACTCCTACTCCTACTCCTACTCCCACTCCTACTCCTACTCCTACTCCTACTCCTCCTACTCCTACTCCTACTCCTACTCCTACTCCTACTCCTACTCCTACTGCTGCTGCTCCTGCTGCTCCTGCTGCTCCTCCTGCTGCTGCTGCTGCTGCTGCTGCCATTGCTAGTGCTGTACTCCTGCTACTGCTGCTGCTACTGCTGCCATTGCTAATGCTACTGCTACTACGACTACTACTCCTTGGTTCCCAAACTATGCGGCACAAGGAACTGACCTGCCCAAGTATCACATCTGGCGAGAAGGCCGTAGACATCCGTCTGGATTGAGGGCTCTGAATCCCAATGTCCCCGGTATATGCCATGAAGCATTCGACTGCGAAGCATGTGTTGCAGGTTCTCGTACAAATACGACCGACAAAATTGTGAGCTGGTAGCGTCCCATACTTTGCTCCCCCTACATAAAAGAGGCCCTGCGCGAGACTAGGTCGCTACTGTTTATAGTTAGGACCTCTCAAGGCCTTGGCGTTTTCAAGAAGCCCCCAAGAGCCAGAGCCCAGAGTCCAAACCCCACAAACCCAACCGCAAGAGGGCACGTACGGCTGTGTTCCGTTCTATCGGAAGTTGTAAGTTTTGCTTTCCAGGAGCTATTTACACAAACTCTATATAAGCCCGAAGACCAGAACCCCAAACGAGAAGCCCTAAACCTGCAGCAGCCGAAAGGCCCGGAGGTGCCCCGACTTCCGTCGAAAGCAGCAGTGATGTCCCCTCACGTCAAGCCCGGATTCTGGGGGAAAATCCTCGCCCTCCTTGTGTTGCTGGGCTATGGTGGCAGCCTTGCAGTGCAGCCGGTTGTCTTCAGCCAACCCAAACCGCAGCCGCGCAAGGGATTGCCAAATGACTTGCGCACATCGGCTATGAGCCAAGACCCGGGTGACTTTGTTTTGACAGCATCCGAAAGAGCTTTGTTGAGGGAACTCGGCCAGGCTGCCAAACGGAGACAGTGGCGAAAGGTCAAGGAGTTGCAAGGTGCGGTGAGAATCCCAAAGACACCATTTTTCAATGCTGAACTCGATGCAGCTCTCAAGTGCCGCGAGTACCAGGCTGGCGCAGAAGTATATGACGAGCTATGCGCATTATCGCTTCCGCAGGCGATCGTCAGCTACAACCTCGGCATGAAATTGTTCGCTAAGTTGGGTGATGGAGCCCGCGTCCGCAGCATATGGGCAGAGGCCCGCAAGGCTTATAAAATGGATGTGACAATGGCAGCTGCCAGGCTTGTGGCAGCGGCCGATGAGGCAGACATGGAGACGGCGCTATCTCTTCTGGATGAAATGAAGGATCAGAAAGTTCAGGCAGATGCTGGCCACTTCACTTCCGTAGTGCGTGCATGTCAACATGCACCTGGTGGAGGTCATCAAGAAGTTATGCGCGCTTATCGTCTGATGGTGGACATGGATGTGACTCCTCATCTTCGGTTCTATACAATCCTGTCAACAGCATTTGCAGGAAAACCTGTCGAGGACCTCCAGGAGATTCTTGCAGATATGGAGCGTCGTGGCCTGGAGTACGACACTGTCTTTGCAGACAAACACTTGCAAGCTTTGCTTTCAGAAAGGAAGGTTCGGGTTGACAAGATCGGCGAGATACCCAGAAACAGACTGATGGCGGCAGCAGCTGCCCTGGCGAAATTCAAGACAGCCCGCAAGGCATCCTCCAAGTTTTGTAAGAAGTTGGAGGAAGCGTTGCAGGGCGAAGGCTTTGGTGTTTAAACTCGAAAGCAGCCAGTGCCTTTTGCGATGCAGCGATGCGTCAGAGGTTTTTAATTCGTGCAGCATCATTTCAGCCAGTTGGGTTTGACACCCGCCCATCCACTGTGCTTTTTGCACAGGAGTCAGCACAGTGCTATATCAGAGCTGCACGGCTTGGCCCCTCGTGCAGGCACTGTTGAGTGGGGGTGTGGCGTCGGGGAACCAAATCGCAAGCTGCGCGGAGAAAACTTGTATTCTGTGATCTGTGAATTCTCGTCACAACAGATGTGGTAGCCGTCGAAGATTTAGGGTTCAGGGGTTCAGAGTTTATGGTAGGGGACCTTGTTTGTTTAATCAAGCCTCGAGGTGGGAGTATCTCGTTCCACATCTATAGAACCAGTCGGTTCGATAAAACTTATTTGGAGGCCATGTCGCTAGGTTTCTGCTTCAGAGGCAATGTTCGGTCGGCTAAGTTCGATGCTCAGGCCGTTGCGCTCTTCATTTAGTCCGCAGCGTAGATTCAGAAAGCTTGCCTTTCGGTCTGGGCAGTCTCTTTTAGAGACCGTGCCTTTTCGAGCCATCAGGCAAGGCATCCCAGCAGCTCAGACATTGAAAAACCGTCTGGCCGAGTCTAAGTCTTGACCGGCCCCGAGAACTTCCCTTTTTCGTAGGATCAGTCGAGGGTGGCGACCAAAATGATGGTGGAGCCAGTGCAGTAAATATTTACGTCTTGACGTGTTGCCATGAACATATGAATTTCTCCAGACTCCAGCCCCGAAATCCTTGACCGTGACCCTGAAGCTTTCACTCTAAACCACGGCCTACACCCAAGATGCCTATTTTCAAGCTGCGATTGGATTTATGGTTGAAGTTTAGCCTACCGGAGCTTGGTCAGGCGCCATGGTGGAGGAGTGCCAGGACGTTCGCCACCTCTGGGATGACCAGATGCCCCTTGCCCGGAGACCTCTAATCCTCCATGTAGATATTGGGCTATCTGCCCCAGAAGGCACATAAACGCCATTTCGCCCCTTCGCACAACCCGTTTGACTAACCCTAAACTACCTTAAAACCCTCAGTCCGAAACCAGAACTTCTACAGATCCTGGCCTCTACGACGTCCTGCGATCAGCCGAAGCCATTCGCAGCAAGCCGGAGCCCCAAAGCGCAAGCCCCGAAGCCCGGCAACCTTTTAGGGTTTGGGGTTTGAGGGTTTGAGGGTTTAGGGGTTTAGGGGTTTAGGGGTTGAGGGTTTAGGGTTTAGGGTTTAGGGTTTAGGAGTTTAGGAGTTTAGAGGTTTAGGGGTTTAGGAGTTTATGGTTTAGGGTTTGTGCTGTGAAGGTCTCTTGTCTGAGCCATGGCTATTCTGTGCTTGATGAACCTTCGGCCCTAACCCCGAAGCCCTTAATCTCCTAAATACTAAACCCGAGACAAAACACCCCAAAAACCCCTAACCCCAAACCCCAAACCCTAAGCCCTAAACCCCAAACCCGAAAGCCCCAAAGCCCAAACCCCAAACCCTAAACCCCAAACTAAACCCCAAACCCTAAACCCCAAACCCCAAACCCGAAAGCCCGAAAGCCCGAAAGCCCAAAGCGCCCAAAACCCGGGAGCTTCGAGGAGAGCCTTTCTCTTGGGCTGCTCCTTCACCTGGGAGGCAGGTGGTTTTGGGTTTGGGGTCAAAGGGTTTGGGGTTTAGGGTTTGGGGTTTAGGGTTTAGGGCTTAGGGTTTGGGGTCAAAGGGTTTAGGGTTTAGGGTAATTATAGGGCTTAGGGTTTGGGGATTCGGGTTTGGGGTTTAGTTTGTGGTTTAGGGTGTAGGGTTGGGGGTTTTGGGTTTAGGGTTTTGGGTTGACGGTGTCACGAATTCCCGCTGGCGTCTTCAGGAGATTAAGCTGAGTAAGTTGAGGATGTCTGGTTTAGGGCAGGGGTTTCTGATTCAGCGATCTTGGTGTGGAGGGGGCTGACTTGGGGTTCAGGGTGTAGGTGTGCAGGAGTCAGGGTTTAGGGGCTTCAAGATTTAGGGGTTTCGTTATGGGCGCCAGGAAGTAGTGGTCTCCGGATTGGATTAGTTGTGCAGTGGGGTTGCGTGAAGTCCCGAAGTTGGCACTAGGGAATGAGTTGGTAGGCACTTGGAGGTTCATGGGTAGTTATAAGTGGGGTTATATATGTCCCCTAATATGGGTTATAAGTATAGTCGCCCTACGTATAACTACCCATGAACCTCCAGGTATCGAAGATATCCACAACCCAGGTGGAACATCTCAGTCTTCAACGAGCCAACCAGAACCTAGATGAGGGTTAGGGCTGAGGGTTTTGGGTTTAGGGCATGACAGTACGAGTAATGATAACAATTCCACTAGTAGTACTAGTAGTGTTAAGAATGCTGTCAATTAGAATAGTACCTGGACCCCCAAAACATGTAGAATAATAGCCTTTTACAGGTTTTGGACCATTACTTTGGGGGGTTCAGGTGGTAATAGTAATAAGAAGGAAACAAATTGAATTCCTCAACCTTTTACTGAAAGTGGAAATAGTAGTAATAGTACCAAAAACGAAATAAGTCTCATTCCTCAACCCTTTTACCCTCTTCTTGGAAGGGCAGGGGACTTAGTAAGTAGGTTATAAGTAGAGTTGTAAGTACCCTGGATGGAGTTACCCCAATTATAACCCTACTTATGACCTACTTACTAAGTGCTCTGCCCTTCCAACATCCCTGTTCCGCAGGACGTGCTTGCGGCAGCGCAGCTCCGGCCCCGGCACATTGAGGCAGGCTGCGTTCGGACTGGGCTCGAGGGCGTTAGGGGGGTAGGGGGGAGGGTTTAGGGTTTAGGGTTAGGGGGCCTTAATACCTATAATAAGGACGTAAGGGTTCCGGGTTTCGGGCAATTCTAGGGTAGAGTTTAGGGTTTAGGGTTTTTGACGGTTTGGGGACTCTATCTGCGGTTTTGATTAAAGTTTTGGGTTCAAGGGGTTGTGGATTAGGTCTGCCTGAAATGGGGGTGGGAGGGCGAGGACCTGTGGGGCAACTCTTGCATCTACACGGCTTGCAGCCCTGTCTCGCTGGACCCTCAACTTAACTTCAATGAGTATATCTAGGGCCGCCTCCGTAGGACCGGCCCTTTTCCCTAACAGTTCACATCCGAACACAAAATTCAAGAAACAACAACAGAACTACCCATCAAAGGCTCACTGGACCCGAAACCTTCCTGGTGCGCAGGAAGGCCGAAACGTGCCCATGTACAACACCTCGATTCCGCTCAAAGGGGCTGGGCCATTTCAAGGCAGGGCAGATTGCGCACTGGACCCAACGATCTAGACCCCCAAACCCTACACCCCAAAACCCTACACCTCTTACCCAAACTCCTAACCCCAAGCTGAAACCCATGGGCTGCTTCGCAGACGAGTCTTTTCGGGTGGCAGAAGTTCGTCCTACAGCCCCAAGTCTGAGTTTAACCGGTGGAAACCCTCAACCTGGCAAGGCCTTCCAGCTGCACACAACCGGGAAAGAGCCCCAAACCCTAAACCCTAAACCCCTAAACCCCTAAACCCTAAACCCTAAACCCTAAACCCTAAACCCCTAAACCCTAAACCCCTAAACCCTAAACCCTAAACCGCAAAACAACAGCTTTACTAAACCCTGAACCGGCCTCCAAGTCCGAGCGGGCTGCTGGATGCTAACGGTTGAAAGCCTACTTGGAAGGGCAGGGGACTTAGTAAGTAGGTTATAAGTAGGGTTATAATTGAGGTAACTCCATTTAGGGTACTTGTAACTCTACTTATAACCTACTTACTAAGTCCCCTGCCCTTCCAGGGAGCCGTAATAATTACAGCACCACTCGGGAATTCCTATAACATTTCTGAGTATATGAATCGACCCAGAAAAGCCTATTCTAATTATTATGGCCCCGATCTTACATGCTAGAGGTCCTAAAGCCCCTTCAGCCACGATGGCTCCGGGTTTAAGTAGTTCGGCCTCATGCTCTTACGACTGCAAGGCCAGATGGTGGTCTCTATGCGGCCGCACCTCGGCGACAAGTTGATGGACAAGTTTTCACAGATTTACAGCCCCAAACCCTAAATTTCCCCTGAGCCCTAAAGCGCGATGGTCCTGAAGCCCTGAGGGTGTAGCAGGGTCGAAGTAGACCTTGAAGAGTCTAGAACGCCATCTAGGCTGCCAGAGCTTCAACGCTCAACAGTTTAGAGTCAAGGTTTCAGGGAAACTTCTAGACTCTAGACCCACAGCCCTGAAAACGTATCATGGGCTGAAGCTTTACCCCCGAATGGCGGGCCTCGATGCTTTGAGACCTAGCTAAATCTCCAAGAGGGAGGCTTTCCAAGCTTGGAGGCCACAATGGAGGCTTTACGAATGCAGGGCTCGGTGTGAGATTGCAGTTACAACGTCTGACAACGGCCGGAGATGAGCATTTGTAACCACGATGTATATCTCGAAAACTGAAGAAGAGTCGCCTAACTTGTAGATCTTGCGCCTTGTGCTGGAGTATCTCCATGCAGCCCTATGGAGAATACCAGGTTGAGATGTCGGAAGAAGAGGATGCACAGTAAGAGCCGCATCAGGATCCGACAGGTTTCTGAATCATCAGCTTGTTCTAGGGCTTTCGCAACCCTAAGCCCGAAGCCCTAAACATCCCCAACCACGACAGCCCTAAACTGGGTTCAGGGAAAAAGATCCGGACACAAAGCACTGGAGAATGCCAGAAGCTCGTAGGTACAAGGTCGAGGACTCGGACAAAGTTGCCGAGATTACTGGGCGCTATCCCGCTGCCCATGGTGGCCGGGTCGATTCAGGTTCTTAGGGTTTGAGTTTTCTGGTGGAGGGTTTTAGGGTTTCTGGCTGAGGGCCTTGGGCTGGTTTGGGGTTGAGGGTTTAGGGCTCAGGGACTGCTTGCTCACTAGGGAAATGCAGCTAGCAGCTAGCAGTTATCGTCCTTCGACATTGCTTTACCGCACCTGAATTACTCTTCTGTTCTGCTGTGGGGTGAGGGTTGAGGGTTCGGGGTATAGGGTCTAGCTAGCCACTTTACCCTTGACACGTGTTTCGTGGCTGTTACGGCATCTGCCTGCGTCAGTGCCGACGTTGCGATCTGCTCCCCATCCTTCAGTCTCATGTTTGATTGATTCGGGAGGATCCTGGCGAAATTGCTGTCGCAAGATGGAACTTTCAGGAAGCAGCTAGATCCACCAAAAGCCCCAAAACGCTTGGGACCCGGGGCCAGAAGCCTTCAAACCTCAATTGATGGAGTGGAGACAACTTAGAGTCAGAGCTGCCAAGCATGCGGGCCTAAAGCCCTGAGCCCTAGACCTTGCATCCCAAGCCCTGAAGGCTTAAAACCTGCGGCTTACATCCAAACCCTAAACCTTAACCCTTCTGTAGCCGAAAAGTATGAAACCCTAAACCTTCATCCTTGCGCCCTCAACCAAAATTGTCAGGAAATGGGAAGTCGAAACCTTGAACGCCTCAACCCCAAGGCTTAAACCGTACACCCAAAAAGGGTTGAAGGGTTTAGGGTTTAGGGGAAAAACACTAAACCCTAAGCCCTAACAGCTCAGGGCAGCCAGTTCAAGTGGGTCAGCCTTCCGTGATCGGCGTCCAGGCGAAGCTGATGCTGTCATTTCGGGTTCATGGCCACGTCTAGGGGTTTTGGGGTTTAGGACTCAGGTTGTCAACTGTGACTACAGTTCCACACCATACATACCAGCCGACTTGGGTTCAACTTTCTCGTGATTTAACCATGATTCCTGTCAGCACTATCACTGCCATTGTTTTTGTCAGTTTCACGACTCTTCCATTTCCGAAGCCCCAACTCTGAATTCACATGGAAGTCAGAACTACCGAAGGTATTCCCCTGTTTCAGAAGCCGCAGATAGACTTGGGGAAGGAAGCTTTGTCTATCCCAGGGAGTCGGTGCACTGACAGAGATTTGTCTTTGAAGGATCAGGGCACTCAGAAAGTATGCTATACCCAATAGGCCCCATAGTAGTTCCTTTTAGGGGTGCATATCTAGAATTCTATAAGGTAGTCCCAGAAGGGAACTACTTTGGGGCCTATGGGTAATTCAGAATGTATTACAATGTAACTTGTAAGTCAGTCAGATGTCCCATATACGCCCTCCTCAACGCACACAGCCTCAACAGCACCCCCGTATCCCCAAACCGAACCACCCCCAAGCTGCACAAGCGCAATCCTTGAGCCGAACATATGTATTCTACTACAGTACATACTATAACATATAACGTCGCAGAGTATGGTATGGCATCATAGACTATGCTAAAATGTCCCCGACACCTGACGTCTGAACTTGAAAGCCCAAATCCCGGGTTCTCCACCCTGGGGGTTCAGGACATCGCTCAGCCAGACTACGGCCAAGCCGTGTCTGTGCGTGACGGCTTCCTGGCCAAAGACTTGCACCAGCTCCAGATTTAGGATTTAGGGTTTAGGGTTTAGGAATCGGGCTTAGGGTTTAAGGTTTAGGGTTTAGGGGAGAAGGGGTAATGTTTGGGGTTTTAGGCTTAAGGCTTGGGGTTTAGGATTTAGGGCTTAAAGCTTAGGAAGGTTTAGGGCTCAAAGTCCGAGGCTGAGGGTTCCAGAATTAAAGGATTGAATGTTGTTTCAGGCTGTAGCGTGTCTCAAGATTGAAAGGTGTGAGCACTGAAACGACACCATACTCCCTGTCAGGGTTTAGGGTTTAGCGGATCGAAACCTGATACCCTGAAAGGTCCCTAAACCCTAAAGCCCTCAACCCGAAATCCCCAAACACTAAAACCCTGAAGCCCCACGCCCCTGAACCCTACAGCCCTAAACCCGACATCCGTAAGCCCTACATCCCTAAACCCGAAACCCCTAAACCCTAAAGACCTAAACCCGAAATCCCTAAGAACTAACGCCCTAAAGCCGATTTCCCTAAACCCTAGAGCCATTTAGAGCCCTAAACCCGACATCCCTATAAACCCTAAACCCCTACATCCCTAAACCCGAAACCCTAAAGGCCCCCATGGCCCTGAGTCGTGAAGGTGAGGTGCCGATCTTCTGGGCTTGCGGCGTCACCCCTCAGAACGCGCTCCGCAACGCCAAGCTGCCTTTGGCCCCTCGGGCTTAGGGTTTTTAGGGGGTTTGGGGCTTTAGGGGCTCCATTCCCTACTAAGCAAAGGTAAGTTTAGGGGGTTTTGGGGGGTTTAGGGGCTTTAGGGGCTTAGGGTTGTAGGGGGTTTGGGGTTTCGGGCTTAGGATTTAAGGGGTTTCGGGTATTTAGGGTATTTAGGGCTGAGGGTTTAGGGTGTAAGTTTGGGTGACAATGCTGGTCTTCTGAGTCCAGGGCTTGTGGTTTAGCGACCTTGGTCTTGGTCTGGTGGGTGTTTTCCGTTTTGTTGTTCCTTTGTGGTCATGGGTTTGGGGTAGGAGCGCTCTGCAAGTGTGGACGGGCACTGTAGCTGTCCTCATCAGGGACCGTAAACTTTCCGAATCCTTGTAGTAACCATCTTTTCTTCCCTAAGCCCTATAAACCCTAAGCTCTAACCCCTAAACCTTAAACCTCAAGCCCTAAACCCTGAACTCTAAAGGGGCCATCGATCACAGAAAGGATCTATGCCAGTGTAGGCCGAAATCCGGCCGGACCTTCTGCAGAAAAAGGCCCCACTACACTTAAAAAAAAGAGGCCCCCCCTATTGAGAGGTCATCACGCATGCGCCCGGCCACATGTTTGTGGCCGACATCACCAACGACCAGCTGCGGAGCTGGAAGGCAAGCGGCAGGGTGTAAGGGGTGTAGGGGTTTAGGGATGTTTAGGGTTTATGGGTTTAGGGGTGTAGGGGTGTAGGGGTGTAGCGGTTTAGGGGTTTAGGGGTTTAGGAGTTCGTGCTTAGCTTTAGGCTTAGTGTTTGGGTGTTTTTATTGGGGTTTACTGGTTTTGGGGGTTTAGGATTTGGGTTTACGAGTTTAGGCGTTAGTGGGGGAGTTCAGGTTCAGGCTCTGGAGTGGGTGCTCGCCTACTTACATAATCCAAGACTGCCACAAGCAACAAAACATAGTGCTCGACTTACCTTCACCCCTACCGAAACCTGATATTATACTAAGCCCATGGCCACACCCTAACCGTTCGACCCTGAAACTATGTCGTAAAGCCCTATGTCCCCAGACCCCCACCAAATCCTGATATTATGGATGCTTGTCAAAACAATGGTCCCTTTCTGGGTCTCTATATATAGTAAGGCACCTAATATTGAGGGTGCCCAAAAAGGACCATAATTTTGACAACTACCCATACATAAAGTCCAAACCTTAAACATTCGACCCTCAAAGCATAGCGCAAAGCCCGATGCGCCAGACTGGCTCCTACAAGGCTTAAACAAAGTTTCCCAAAACCTATACAGCCCTGCCAGAGTTGCTTGATCCGTGGGCTTTGAGGGTGGCTTGGGGCCTCAATTTTAGGCTTCAGTGGTGGTTTTCGGGATTCTCAGTTTAGGGGTTTAGTGCCTTGAATTTGGGATTTAGGGTGCGCTCTTCGGGTCGCGCACAGCAGCCGCTCCCTTAAGCCACAAAACCCTCAGATCCAGAACCCGCAAACAAGACCCCGAAATGGGGGCCTGAAGAATTACAATCGGGCTTTTTGGGGCCCACAACAAAGTACTAATAAGGAAGCCCGAAAATAGTATGGGTATTTTTTCAGCCCCTATAGTGCACCTAAACCCATACACCTTAAACCCTAAACCCCCAACCCTTACCTCCCCTAAACCTGCCACCCCTCAAACCCCAAACCCGAAAGACGTGACGTGCTGAACCCTAAACCCTAAACCCTAAACCCTAAATTCAACACTGCAAGAAGGTTCCCGGAGAGTGGAAGGCTCGCCCAGCCGAAGAGAGACTCGGCTGCTTCAGATATTTTGTAGTTGTCAAAATTAGGGTCCCTTTTTGAGTACCCTAAATATTAGGTGCTGTACTATAAGAAGGACCCAAAAAGGGACCCTAATTTTGACAGCCACCCGGATGTTTTATAGTTGTATAATGTAGGGGTCTGAATGCTTAGAGCAGGGCTAATAATGGGTGTTTAAGGTTTTGATATGGGGATATCTTATAGTTGTAATGTAGGGGTCTGAATGCTTAGAACAGGGCTGTATATGGGGTTTTATGGTTTTGATATGGGGGCCTTGATAATTTGGGACCGGGTTTTACATAGAGGTTTTGGAGTTGCACTATAGGGGCCTTAATTGTTTGGGACAGGGTTCTGAGGTATGTATATATATATATACTTTACCATTGTTATAATCACGAATCCTAAGGAATGGTATTTGTCTTTATTCTGACTCGTTGCTCGTGCTAGAACCGGGGCCTACCACCTCCCAATCAAGGAACACAGGTCTTTAAAGAATGTTCCACGTTTAATCATAGAATGTGCTGGGGTCTTTTCAAGTTCATTTACGGCGTGGCGTGGAGGGTATTGACCCTAAACCCGAAACCCTAATCCCTAAACCCCTAAACCGTAAACCAGAAACCCTAAACCCTAAACCCCTAAACCCTAAATGTGGTGCTCCGGCTGAGACGGTCCTTAGTCATAATATCTCTTTGTCGTTCCCCCTGTTTTGGGAACTGCCGAGGTAAGCCGCCTCCATGCACTTGTGGCGCCAAGAAGAGCTGTCCAAAATTCGTCGAGCGAGGGTTCGTGTTGTTCTTCCCAGTCATTTGGGGTTGGAGTAGTGCAACTACTATTCTTTGGGCGGCCTTGTTGTATTTTGCCCAAAAGCAAATTCGAACTCGACTTGATTCGTGCACTGCTTGCCTAAACCCGCAGGCCAAACCTTAGACCCTAAACCCTAAACTCTTGCCTAAACCCGAAGCCCAAACCTGCCTTCGATAGACTTCTTTCACACTCTAGGGTCCAAAGCAGGAAATCGCGGCAAGGGGTCTGTCATGGCTTTTGAGCTTAGGTTTTAGGGCTCATGGTTGTCCCTCGTGGTTCATTCAGGATCCGGGGATCTGGTATGCAAAGCCGCATGTGTGACCATGAACCCTGAAAGGGCTTAGGGTTTCGTAAACCCTGAAGCCCAAATTCCCAAACCCCCGAGACTTCTCAAAGCCCTACAACCTCATTGGTGGGAGTCAGCAGCCCCCAACCCAGAGAGCCGGAGTCAATCAGTAGGGTTCAGGGTTTAGGGTTTAGGGTTTGGGAAGGTAGGGTCCAGGGATCCCTCAAAAGTATGGAGGGTTTCCAAAGGTTTTAGCAAGCTTTTGCGGCTCAGTGAATTGAATGGCAGGGATTGTGTCGGAAGGGGTCCTCAATATTAGGTAGCGCATATGGCTAACTTTGCGGGTGTACGCTTGGCTTGAGACTCCAAAGCTAAGCAATACGCCCAAGCTTTATAAGAGTCCTCGATAATTATGATTTAGCTTTTCCTCAATTCAGACGCATTGGAGTCTCGTGGTTCTCTATTGTCACTGTACGAGATTCCTGTCCCTCTATTTCGGATACTATGGGCTTATAAGCCCCAAATCCAAAACCCGAAGCACAAAACCTCGCACCCGAAACGAACAAGCAAACCTAAGCTTTATGTGTTTCTCTTTCTCTCTCTCTCTCTCTCTATCTCTCGTTCTTTGTTTCTCATGTTTCTATTCAATTTCTATAAGTGTCATGCCATATGCATGATTTTGCTTAATGTATGCGTGTACATTTGTATGCGCAAACATATACATATATGTATATACACATATACATATATACATACATACATACATACATACATCCATGCATGCATGCATACATGCATACATACATACATACATACAGACATGCATGCATGCATGCATGCATTCATACATGCATACATACATGCATACATACATACGCACATACATACACACATACATACATACATACATACATACATACATACACACACACACATATATATATATATATATATATATAAGACACACACACACACACACACACATTTCGATTTCCATACATTTGTACTTTCATATTTCTTTTGATTGAGTGAGCCTTTCGAGGCCGACGGCCTCGGTGCCCAGCCACGAGGAGGTCAGAGCAGCTCGCCCTGCACCTTACTGGGCTCTTGTTTAGGAATTTAGTTCAAGTTACCATAATAGGGATCTATAGGGGTTCCTCTAAGGGATCTATAAGGGTTCCTTTATGGGTTTAGGGCTTTAAGTGGCCAGAATAGGGATCTGTTGTAAATCAAATGGTTTCTATATTATTGTAACTTTAATGAAATCCTTTAACAAGAACCAGCTTCCTATAAGGGCGCTATCACCCTCGACCCTAAAGCCTATATCAAGGTTCTATCAGCGGTCTTAAAGGGTTTAGGGCGTTTGGGTTTGAGAGGTCGAGACGGGCTCCTTGAGGGTTCTTATAGGGCTGAGCGCGCTTGAGGTTTCAGGAAGTCTGGGGTTCCAGAAGTTCAAAGTTAAGGGTTCAGGGATTGCAGTTTTTTTGCGGGCCTTTCGGGCTTAGGGCCGTTAGGGCTAAGCCTAAACCCTAAACCCAAAGGGGAAAAGGAGGGATCCTTAAGAAGGACCCCTAGGTATATACCTTTAATATACCTATTATATACCCATTATGGTCTGGTTTTCAGGGTGCTTGGGGTTTTTTGCCTTCGGGCCATTCTCGGTATGTCGGTGTCTGATAAGCATGGGACTGGCCCTCCGCAACGCCGGTTTTGTGTTAGACAACCTTGAACCTCGAACCCTAAACGGTTTAGGGTTCAAGTTTAGGCTAAACCTTAAACACGTTTTAGGGTTTAGGATGCAGGATTTAGGGCTTAGGGAAGCAAATCTCCACGCCTTCGGGTGTCGGAGTCGTAAAGGGTTCCCGCTGGGGGATGTCTTTGGGCCTTCTCACTGTTCTCCTACACTCCGGCCTCTCCAGACACTCAAGCTCATTGGGTCGGGTTTGGGGTTTAGAATTTAGGGTTTAGGGTTTAGAACTTAGGGTTTAGGGTTTAGAACTTAGGGTTTAGGGTTTAGAACTTAGGGTGTACGGTTTAGAACTTAGGGTTTAGGGTTTGTCAGACGGAGAGGGGTAGTGCGCTGGTGTGGAGTCCAGAGCTGACCGGTTTGGGCTCGGGGCTTTAGGTTCTTCTGTTTAGAACTTAACGTTTTAGGGCTTTAGGGCTTAGGGTTTAGGGCTTTAGGGTTTAGGGTTTAGGGCTTTAGGGTTCAAGGGGCTTGCTGGAGACTGTCAGAATAACCAAAGCTCTCACACCCCGAACTCCCTAGAACTAAGCCTAGGCTTTTGAAATCCCTAGAACTCAGCCTAGGTTTTTGAAATCCCTAGAACTAAGCCTACGTGCCTACGTTTTTGAAATCTCTAGAACTAGGCCTAGGATGTCGCCTCCAGACACTGCCATCCCGGGCTTTTAGGGCTCGGTCTTTATATTGGTTTCGGGCTTTATGTGGTTTTAGGGCTTTGGTCTTTAGAGTTTAGGGTGTTTCTTTCGGGTGCTCTTGGCAAAGAGACTAGGGGATTTCTAGGTTCAGAGTTTAGAACTTTGAGGTTTAGGAGCTTTCGGTGTTAAGAGGCTTAGAGTATAGAGTCCACAAAGGTTGAGGGCTTTTGAAAAAACCAGGCTTATGAACGAACCACTTGTTGTTACCACCCTTTAATGGTACGCCCCAAAACGGGATGCCAGTTGTTAAGGCTCCTATGTTAGCGGTTTCGGGGTTTCGGGTTCCAGCCCCTGGAAGTGGCCTACCGAGGCATCTGCCAGCCCATCCGTGCACAAGACCGCGGCGCTGGCCCCAGAAGCAGCTTAGGGCTGCTATTATAGTATAGTGGTGAGGACGATGATGATGGCGGTGATGCCAGTTAGCGTTGTTTATCGTCATGCTCCGGAACTTGCGGCTGTCAGGTACAGCGGGAGCGCTGTATAAGAAAATACTTTCTGGGACCAGGGTGGACTGGTTTTCTTATTTTGATAGCGGCTGGTTTTATGGGAATATTTAATCTGGGATGGGTCGGGGCAGTCTGGTTTTCTTAAGGCCGTTTTCTTATATGGCTATGTCCAGGGCCCGTTCCAGAACCCACCTAAATAAGAAAACGAGACTCTGGCATTTTCTTATTCTCCTTCGTTCCAGAACCCACCTAAATAAGAAAACGAGACTCTGGCATTTTCTTATTCTCCTTCGTTCCAGAACCCACCTAAATAAGAAAACGAGACTCTGGCATTTTCTTATTCTCCTTCGTTCCAGAACCCACCTAAATAAGAAAACGAGACTCTGGCATTTTCTTATTCTCCTTCGTTCCAGAACCCACCTAAATAAGAAAACGAGACTCTGGCATTTTCTTATTCTCCTTCGTTCCAGAACCCACCTAAATAAGAAAACGAGACTCTGGCATTTTCTTATTCTCCTTCGTTCCAGAACCCACCTAAATAAGAAAACGAGACTCTGGCATTTTCTTATTCTCCTTCGTTCCAGAACCCACCTAAATAAGAAAACGAGACTCTGGCATTGTCTTATTCTCCTTCGTTCCAGAACCCACCTAAATTAGAAAACGACAGAACCCACCGTGCTTGGAAGCCTTGGAGGGGAAACTTCAGCAGGGTCAAGGCACGAAGTGCCTAGGACACACCAAGTACTAGGGCTAGGATGTTAGGCAAAGGCCCCTGATGTATGGAACCCCTCATACAGCACAGGCCAAGTTTACGCGCACTAGTATGACAGAACGAAATAAGAAAATAAGACTCGCGGACGAGGGCACCCTGGTTTTCTTATTTTAACAGTGCTTGGTATTTCATGTAGAACCCTATCAATCCCAAAATCCAGAGTCTCATTTTCTTAATCCAATGTTGTCTTAAGTAGTGCTGTGGCTGTACTAAGTGTGCTGCATTGTTACTGCTACCCCTTTACATGTGTTTCCCCTTGAAGCTTTCGGTATGTGTCTCCGTGCTGTCACTGCGCAACATTATGGTAGGCACCGGTAGTGAGATCCATAGCTACCATTATTACATGATGAACCATATCGAGTGGTAGCACTAGGCAGCAATTGCAACGTTGTTACAGATATGGTCCGTACAAACCCCAACCCGAAACTAGCAGTGCAACATGCGGCAAAGTTTACCTACTTATGTCTCTATTATTTTGTGAGCAGGGCTTGTCGTCGCACTAAAATCTGAAGCTTGGGTTTTGCCTATGATGCCAAAGCCCAAACCCCAATGAATCAAGGAGGAACCTCCAGAATGGGATCCCACATGAAAACCGAGTTTGTGCACAACTGGTCATAGGGACCCTTAGGGGGATAGGAGGGAGGGGGCAGGGGACTGTGTTTCCTTAAGCAGACCTTGTTGGTCCTGATTCTGGGCGTCCCCCCAACCGCCGAGCTCCTCGGGGAAGCTACCGAAAACTGCAGCCGTGACAATGTGCCTCTTCTGGCACCTCTTTGCCTCGGATACCAACAGTCAAACCCAACGCCATGCTCAAGCCCTTACCCCCAGCCCTGTTTCCTCATACCCTGAAGTTCCTAAACCCTCAACCCCAGGTAAACAGATAATTTCTCTCTCTCTCTCTCTCTCTCTCTCTCTCTCTCTCTCTCTCTCTCTCTCTCTCTCTCTCTCTCTCTCTCTATATATATATATGTATATATATATATATATATATATATATATGAGGCAGGAACCTTTATGTATAATGTGTCGCTCGTTCTTTGTGTAAATACTACAAATAAATCGTCTATACACTGCAACATTATGTTTAGTGTTCCTCATCGACAGCTGCCTGATGGGACAGCACCATTGGAGGGTCGATGAGCATGGCACGTGCAACAACTTCGGAGGCACCGCAAGCACTGACTGCTATTTTGAAACAGGGCCCTCGCCTGTCTGACTAGGTTGGAGGCGTCCCACCCTCTCTTCTTGAACGTATGCTCGCTTCCCGCTTTTTTGAAAGGTAACGGGGATAGACAGGATCTCTTTCCCCTACCTAGAAAGAAGGAGGCCTATGCTCATGGTTTAACGGGGCTCTCTTCTTGCTCGATAACTCCTAGGGACCTGTCTGTCGGTTTATGGACATGGAGCTTTCTTCTGTCTCATTAGATTGGATGAAGCTTTCAGTCCCCTCTTGTCGAAGATGAGGTAGAAGGCTTTTCGAGAAGCCAGAAGAAGCTCTGCCCTCTCTTGCCAGGGGTCTCTTCCTCCGCTCTCTTCTAGAAAGAAGCTGTCTTCTCTTACCAGGAGTAACTTGGAGTGAGTTCTCTCCTTGTTTCAGAGGATGAGGTAGAGGGCTTCTCATCTCCTGTTTGAAGGCCGGACGAAGGGAGGACCAGACGTCTCTCGTCAAGGTTGGAAGTTTGGAAGAGCTCCATGCTTTCTTCTTGATCGTAAGATCTCTTCCTTTGTCTTGCAGAAGAGAGGGAGTGGGGGGGGGTGGCTCTGTCCTCTCTTGCTAGGAGTGAGGTCTCTTCACTGTTCTCAAGACTAAGACTTACCAAGAGGTAAGTAATGGAGCTCGCTTCTCTCACCACGAATAACTTGCAGGGGAGCCCTCTTGTTGTTTTAGAGCATGAGGTGGAGGAGTTCTCTTTCTTTTGGAAGGTTGAGGAGAGGACCAGACTTCTTTGTTTGAAGGTTGGGGGAGCCCCACCCTTTTTCTTGAGCGTATGCTCTCTTCCATTTTCTGAAGAGGTAAAGTTTTGTATAGGCAGGATCACCTTCCCTGACCTAGAGAGAAAGTTGGCCTCCTCTTGATGACTGGGGAAACTACAATATCTTTAAAAGGGCAGCACGAATCAAAAATACAGGGCGCCGCGACCGTAAAACCCCACAAGCAAGCAGAGCTCTTTTCTTTCTCGATAACTTGGAGGGGCCTGTCTGTCATTTTTGAGATGGAGCTCTCTTCTGATCGGAAGCTCTCTTCCATGTTCTGAAGAGGAGGGGGGAGATGGTCAGGAGTTCTCGCCCCTGACTAAGAGAGAAAGGAATCTTCTTGTCGACTGTCGACAGCGAGGTAAACACACCTCTCTTCTTTCTCGAGAAATTGGAGGAGCCTCTCTTCTGAGTTGTTGGGGTGGAAGACCTGTCAGGGGATCTCTTCCTCCATCAAAGGGTGCAGGAGCAGCCCTCTTCTGTCTTGCGAAATTGGAGGGAGCTTTCTTCCTGCTTTGGACGATTACGTTGAGAACTCAATAACCTGGAAGTGCCGGCCTATCTTATTTCGAAATCGAGCTCTCTTCTGTGTCATTGGGTTGGATGAAGCTCTCAGTCTCCTCTTGTCGAGGCTGAGGCAGCGGGCTTTTCTGTTTGGAACGAGGAAGAGGAGATACTCAGGAGCTTTCTTAATTTCCCTTGCCAAGAAAGAAAGGAGGTAGACGGAGCGCTCTTCTCTCTCGCGAAGTTGGAGGGGCTTGACTGCTATTTTGAAACAGGGCCCTCGTCTGTCTCACAAGGTTGGAGGAGTCCCACCCTCTCTTCTTGAACGTATAGGGTATGCTTGCTTCCCTCTTTTGCTAGGTAATGGGGGTAGTCAGGGTCTCCTTCCCTTATACCTAGAAAGAAGGAGGTCTATGCTCATGGTTTAACGGAGCTCTCTTCTTGCTCGATAACTCGTAGGGACCTGTCTGTCTGTTTATGGACATGGAGCTTTCTTCTGTCTCATTAGATTGGATGAAGCTTTCAGGCCCCTCTTGTCGAAGATGAGGTAGAAGGCTTTTCGAGAAGCCAGGGGAGCTCTGCCCTCTCTTGCCAGGGGTCTCGTCCTCTACCGAGAGGTAACGGAGCTCTGTTCTAGAAAGCAGCTGTCTTCTCTGACCAGGAGTAACTTGGAGTGAGTTCTCTTCTTGTTTGAGAGGATGAGGTAGAGGGCTTCTCATCTCCTGCTTGAAGGCCGGACGAAGGAGGACCAGACGTCTCTCGTCAAGGCTGGAAGTTTGGAAGAGCTCCATGCTTTCTTCTTGATCGTATAAGCTCTCTTCCTTTGTCTTGCAGAAGAGAGGGAGTAGGGGGGTGGCCAAGAGCGACCGCACTACCTGGGTGCTGGGTTCAGTACGGCTTGCTAGGAGTGAGGTCTCTTCACCGTTCTCAAGACTAAGAAGCCACGTACCAAGAGGTGAGTAATGGAGCTCGCCGCTCTTACTACGAATAACTTGCAGGGGAGCTCTCTTGTTGTTTTAGAGCATGAGGTGGAGGAGTTGTCTTTCTTGTGGAAGGTTGAGGAGAGGACCAGACCAGACTTCTTTGTTTGAATCTTCGGGGGCCCCACCCTTTTTCTTGAGCGCACGCTCTCTTCCATTTTCTGAAGAAGTATAGTTGGATAGGCAGGATCTCCTTTCCTTACCTAGAGAGAAAGTTGGCCTCCTCTCGATGACTGAGGAAACTTCAATATCTTTAAAAGGGCAGCACGAATCAAAAATACAGGGCGCCGCGACCGTAAAACCACACAAGCAAGCGGAGCTCTTTTCTTTCTCGATAACTTGGAGGGGCCCGTCTGTCATTTTTGAGAGCTCTCTTCTGATCGGAAGCTCTCTTCCATGTTTTGAAGAGAAGGGGGGAGATGGTCAGGAGCTCTCGCCCCTGACTAAGAGAGAAAGGAGTCTTCTTGTCGACTGTCGACAGAGATGTAAACACACCTCTCTTCTTTCTCGAGAAATTGGAGGAGCCTCTCTTCTGAGTTGTTGGGGTAGAAGACCTGTCAGGGGATCTCTTCCTCCATCAAAGGGTACAGGAGCAGCCCTCTTCTGTCTTGCGAAATTGGAGGGAGCTTTCTTCCTGTTTTGGACGATTAGGTAGAGAACCCAATAACTTGGAAGTGCAGGTCTATCGCTCTCTTCTGTATCATTGGATTCAGCGGGCTTTTCTGTTTGGAACGAGGAAGAGGAGATACTCAGGAGCTCTCTTAATTTCCCTTGCCAAGAGAGAAAGGACGCCTCTTCTGGCCGACTGAGGGGTAGACGGAGCGCTCTTCTCTCTCGCGAAGTTGGAGGGGCTTGACTGCTATTTTGAAACAGGGCCCTCGTCTGTCTCACAAGGTTGGAGGAGTCCCACCCTCTCTTCTTGAACGTATAGGGTATGCTTGCTTCCCTCTTTGGCAAGGCAATGGGGATAGTCAGGATCTCCTTCCCTTACCTAGAAAGAAGGAGGTCTCTGCTGATGGGTTAACGGAGCTCCCGTCTTGCTCGATAACTCGTAGGGACCTGTCTGTCTGTTTATGGACATGGAGCTTTCTTCTGTCTCATTAGATTGGATGAAGCTTTCAGTCCCCTCTTGTCGAAGATCAGGTAGAAGGCTTTTCGAGAAGCCAGGGGAGCTTTGCCCGCTCTTGCCAGGGGTCTCGTCCTCTACCGAGAGGTAACGGAGCTCTCTTCTAGAAAGCAGCTGTCTTCTCTGACCAGGAGTAACTTGGAGTGAGTTCTCTTCTTGTTTGAGAGGATGAGGTAGAGGGCTTCTCATCTCCTGTTTGAAGGCCGGACGAAGGGAGGACCAGACGTCTCTCGTCAAGGTTGGAAGTTTGGAAGAGCTCCATGCTTTCTTCTTGATCGTAAGATCTCTTCCTTTGTCTTGTAGAAGAGAGGGAGTGGGGGGGTGGCTCTGTCCTCTCTTGCTAGGAATGAGGTCTCTTCACTGTTTTCAAGACTAAGACTTACCAAGAGGTAAGTAATGGAGCTCGCTTCTCTCACCACGAATAACTTGCAGGGGAGCCCTCTTGTTGTTTTAGAGCATGAGGTGGAGGAGTTCTGATTCTTGTGGAAGGTTGAGGAGAGGACCAGACTTCTTTGTTTGAAGGTTGGGGGAGCCCCACCCTTTCTCTTGAGCGTAGGCTCTCTTCCATTTTCTGAAGAGGCAAAGTTTTTGTATAGGCAGGATCACCTTCCCTTACCTAGAGAGAAAGTTGGCCTCCTCTTGATGACTGGGGAAACTACAATATCTTTAAAAGGGCAGCACGAATCAAAAATACAGGGCGCCGCGACCGTAAAACCCCACAAGCCAGCAGAGCTCTTTTCTTTCTCGATAACTTGGAGGGGCCTGTCTGTCATTTTTGAGATGGAGCTCTCTTCTGATCGGAAGCTCTCTTCCATGTTCTGAAGAGGAGGGGGGAGATGGTCAGGAGTTCTCGCCCCTGACTATAAGAGAGAAAGGAGTCTTCTTGTCGACTGTCGACAGCGAGGTAAACACACCTCTCTTCTTTCTCGAGAAATTGGAGGAGCCTCTCTTCTGAGTTGTTGGGGTGGAAGACCTGTCAGGGGATCTCTTCCTCCATCAAAGGGTGCAGGAGCAGCCCTCTTCTGTCTTGCGAAATTGGAGGGAGCTTTCTTCCTGCTTTGGACGATTACGTTGAGAACTCAACCTGGAAGTGCCGGCCTATCTTATTTCGAAATCGAGCTCTCTTCCGTATCATTGGGTTGGATGAAGCTCTCAGTCTCCTCTTGTCGAAGCGAGGCAGCGGGCTTTTCTGTTTGGAACGAGGAAGAGGAGATACTCAGGAGCTTTCTTAATTTCCCTTGCCAAGAAAGAAAGGAGGCTTCTTCTGGCCGACTGAGGGGTAGACGGAGCGCTCTTCTCTCTCGCGAAGTTGGAGGGGCTTGACTGCTATTTTGAAACAGGGCCCTCGTCTGTCTCACAAGGTTGGAGGAGTCCCACCCTCTCTTCTTGAACGTATAGGGTATGCTTGCTTCCCTCTTTTGCTAGGTAATGGGGGTAGTCAGGGTCTCCTTCCCTTATACCTAGAAAGAAGGAGGTCTATGCTCATGGTTTAACGGAGCTCTCTTCTTGCTCGATAACTCGTAGGGACCTGTCTGTCTGTTTATGGAAATGGAGCTTTCTTCTGTCTCATTAGATTGGATGAAGCTTTCAGTCCCCTCTTGTCGAAGATGAGGTAGAAGGCTTTTCGAGAAGCCAGGGGAGCTCTGCCCTCTCTTGCCACGGGTCTCGTCCTCTACCGAGAGGTAACGGAGCTCTGTTCTAGAAAGCAGCTGTCTTCTCTGACCAGGAGTAACTTGGAGTGAGTTCTCTTCTTGTTTGAGAGGATGCGGTAGAGGGCTTCTCATCTCCTGTTTGAAGGCCGGACGAAGGGAGGACCAGACGTCTCTCGTCAAGGTTGGAAGTTTGGAAGAGCTCCATGCTTTCTTCTTGATCGTATAAGCTCTCTTCCTTTGTCTTGCAGAAGAGAGGGAGTAGGGGGGTGGCCAAGAGCGACCGCACTACCTGGGTGCTGGGTTCAATACGGCTTGCTAGGAGTGAGGTCTCTTCACTGTTCTCAAGAGTAAGAAGCGACGTACCAAGAGGTGAGTAATGGAGCTCGCCGCTCTTACTACGAATAACTTGCAGGGGAGCTCTCTTGTTGTTTTAGAGCGTGAGGTGGAGGAGTTCTCTTTCTTGTGGAAGGTTGAGGAGAGGACCAGACCAAACTTCTTTGTTTGAATCTTGGGGGGCCCCACCCTTTTTCTTGAGCGCACGCTCTCTTCCATTTTCTGAAGAAGTATAGTTGGATAGGCAGGATCTCCTTTCCTTACCTAGAGAGAAAGTTGGCCTCCTCTCGATGACTGAGGAAACTACAATATCTTTAAAAGGGCAGCACGAATCAAAAATACAGGGCGCCGCGACCGTAAAACCACACAAGCAAGCGGAGCTCTTTTCTTTCTCGATAACTTGGAGGGGCCCGTCTGTCATTTTTGAGAGCTCTCTTCTGATCGGACGCTCTCTTCCATGTTTTGAAGAGAAGGGGGGAGATGGTCAGGAGTTCTCGCCCCTGATTAAGAGAGAAAGGAGTCTTCTTGTCGACTGTCGACAGAGAGGTAAACACACCTCTCTTCTTTCTCGAGAAATTGGAGGAGCCTCTCTTCTGAGTTGTTGGGGTAGAAGACCTGTCAGGGGATCTCTTCCTCCATCAAAGGGTACAGGAGCAGCCCTCTTCTGTCTTGCGAAATTGGAGGGAGCTTTCTTCCTGTTTTGGACGATTAGGTAGAGAACCCAATAACTTGGAAGTGCCGGTCTATCGCTCTCTTCTGCATCATTGGATTTAGCGGGCTTTTCTGTTTGGAACGAGGAAGAGGAGATACTCAGGAGCTTTCTTAATTTCCCTTGCCAAGAAAGAAAGGAGGCTTCTTCTGGCCGACTGAGGGGTAGACGGAGCGCTCTTCTCTCTCGCGAAGTTGGAGGGGCTTGACTGCTATTTTGAAACAGGGCCCTCGTCTGTCTCACAAGGTTGGAGGAGTCCCACCCTCTCTTCTTGAACGTATAGGGTATGCTTGCTTCCCTCTTTGGCAAGGCAATGGGGATAGTCAGGATCTCCTTCCCTTACCTAGAAAGAAGGAGGTCTCTGCTGATGGGTTAACGGAGCTCCCGTCTTGCTCGATAACTCATAGGGACCTGTCTGTCTGTTTATGGACATGGAGCTTTCTTCTGTCTCATTAGATTGGATGAAGCTTTCAGTCCCCTCTTGCCGAAGATGAGGTAGAAGGCTTTTCGAGAAGCCAGGGGAGATCTGCCCTCTCTTGCCACGGGGTCTCTTCCTCCACCGAGGGATAACGGAGCTCTCTTCTAGAAAGCGGCTGTCTTCTCTGACCAGGAGTAACTTGGAGTGAGTTCTCTTCTTGTTTCAGAGGATGAGGTAGAGGGCTTCTCATCTCCTGTTTGAAGGCCGGACGAAGGGAGGACCAGACGTCTCTCGTCAAGGTTGGAAGTTTGGAAGAGCTCCATGCTTTCTTCTTGATCGTAAGCTCTTTTCCTTTGTCTTGTAGAAGAGAGGGAGTGGGGGGGTGGCTCTGTCCTCTCTTGCTAGGAATGAGGTCTCTTCACTGTTTTCAAGACTAAGACTTACCAAGAGGTAAGTAATGGAGCTCGCTTCTCTCACCACGAATAACTTGCAGGGGAGCCCTCTTGTTGTTTTAGAGCATGAGGTGGAGGAGTTCTCTTTCTTGTGGAAGGTTGAGGAGAGGACCAGACTTCTTTGTTTGAAGGTTGGGGGAGCCCCACCCTTTTTCTTGAGCGTAGGCTCTCTTCCATTTTCTGAAGAGGTAAAGTTTTGTATAGGCAGGATCACCTTCCCTTACCTAGAGAGAAAGTTGGCCTCCTCTTGATGACTGAGGAAACTACAATATCTTTAAAAGGGCGGCACGAATCAAAAATACAGGGCGCCGCGACCGTAAAACCACACAAGCACAAAGGGGCTAAACCCGCTCAGGGCGAAACCCGCACAGGGGGAAACCCGCTCAGGGGCGAAACCCGCTTAGGGAGCGAAATGCGCTCAGGGGCGAAACCCGCACAGTGGCGAAACCCGCTCCGGGCGAAACCCGCTCAGAGGCGAAACCCGCTCAGGGGCGAAACCCGCTCAGGTGCGCTCTGGTCCAAACCCCTCCCGGTTTAGATAGTTTAGATTAGATAGTTTGGGTAGTTTGGGCCCTTCCCCGTGCCACCCCGAACTATCTAAACTATCTAAACCCCTCTCTCTCCAGACCGACGGGAGACCCCCAAACTATCTAAACTATCTAAACTATCCAAACTATCTAAACTATCTAAACCGGGAGGGGTTTAGATAGTTTAGATAGTTTGGGTGGCACGGGGGAAGGCCCAAACTATCTAAACTATCTAAACCGGGAGGGGTTTAGATAGTTTAGATAGTTTGGGTAGTTTAGATAGTTTAGATAGTTTGGGGGCTCCCGCTGCTCTGGTCTACACCCCTTCCGGTTTAGATAGTTTAGATAGTTTGGGTGGCACGGGGGAAGGCCCAAACTATCTAAACTATTCTAAACCCCTCTCTCTCCAGACCAACGGGAGACCCCCAAACTATCTAAACTATCTAAACTATCCAAACTATCTAAACTATCTAAACCGGGAGGGGTTTAGATAGTTTAGATAGTTTGGGTGGCACGGGGGAAGGCCCAAACTATCTAAACTATCTAAACTATCTAAGCCCCTCTCTCTCCAGACCAACGGGAGACCCCCAAACTATCTAAACTATCTAAACTATCCAAACTAAAACTTATATTAAACCGGGAGGGGTTTAGATAGTTTAGATAGTTTGGGTGGCACGGTGGAAGGCCCAAACTATCTAAACTATCTAAACCGGGAGGGGTTTAGATAGTTTAGATAGTTTGGATAGTTTAGATAGTTTAGATAGTTTGGGGGCTCCCGCTGCTCTGGTCTACACCCCTTCCGGTTTAGATAGTCTAGATAGTTTGGGTGGCACGGGGGAAGGCCCAAACTATCTAAACTATCTAAACTATCTAAACCTCTCTCTCCAGACCAACGGGAGACCCCCAAACTATCTAAACTATCTAAACTATCCAAACTATCTAAACTATCTAAACCGGGAGGGGTTTAGATAGTTTAGATAGTTTGGGTGGCACGGGGGAAGGCCCAAACTATCAAAACTATCTAAAC